>OZ005659.1:231895316-232327816 GCA_963930645.1 Salticus scenicus
GGAATATTAAAACCCGAATAAACTACTACGCCAGAAACGCCAAAGAAAAAAAAATTGAGATGTATACAGCTGTTTCGGTAGCCTAAAGAGTACCGTATTCAGTGAAAAAAGACAAAAATTTACATTCAGTCCACATTTTCTTAATTTTTCTACTCTTTACACAGCTAACATTCCTAAATTCCTATTGGCCACACTCCCCACCATTCCCGTAATCCTATTCCTTGAACTAAATTCGGTCCCTCTCCTATATACGAGCACTTCTCCAGATTCTTTTGCAGTGAAGACGGTACGCTTTAGACTACCAAAACAGCTGTATGCATCGCAAATATTTTTCTTTGGCGTAGTAGTTTATTCGGGTTGTGAATTTCAATTAGTTTCGAATTATTTACATTATCGAAAGAATTTAGAAATATGTTAAAATATATTAGAAGATATATAAACGTTATGTTTTGTTCGTCCTTATGTCACTACAAATATTTTAGATAATTAAAATTACGTTAAGGTGAAATAATTGAAATTCTGTTTACGTTAAATAAATATAAAATCTATTATTTAAAAAGATATTTCTATTAATTCCTTTCAATTCAAAAATATGATGTACTTTCATCATCTGAAATTTTTACCAATAAATTATATTTTCCGTTTGCACTAAAAATTAATTAAAAATTTATTTTTCCTTCGTCACAAATAAATCTTTTAAGAAATGAATAATAAAAAAAATATGTTTATATAAAGCAATTAACAAAATACGCTTTGCAAGAAAGCTTTGTGTAAAATAAAATTTCATGAATATTTTGTTTGTCGCGTTTCTTATAATTGAAACTTAAATTCATTCTAATGGAAACAACTTGGTTTTAAAATCATTTAAAGTTAAAAAATGAAAAATACTTTAATGATAAACGAACAAACGGATTTTTAGACAATGCTGTTAGGGTTTTTGTCGTCAGATTATTATTATTATTATTATTATTATTATTATTATTATTATTATTATTATTCAAATGTCTCGTGTTTGTGTTTTAAAATAAGCTATTAAGAGTTTTTCCAGTAATCTAAACATTTATTCTTTACTGGAACATGATTTAAATTCATAAGTAAAATGTAACACAATACTCAATCGCTTGACATGAAATAATTGATTTTAAAACATTTTACTCTAGTCGCATTAAGGAACATAAAATACTTTGTTCTTTAATTTCTTTTAAAAAACAATATTTATTCCGCATTTGTGGAAAATATTTTTAATTTATGTTATAAGTAATCATATCTAATTACTCTTAAACCGTATAGCCGATGGCAAGTATGTTTTTAATATTTGAGAAGGTGTAAAGAAACGAAAATATTACATCAATATGCATCGAAGCAAGTTTATGACATAAAATGTAATGATTATTGTTAATCATCTCAAGAAGTAAAAAATCATAACTGGATTTATATTCAAAATGTAATATTTATAAAATCAATGTGCATAACTTTTTCGTAAAGGATTATTTTCAAAACTGTATTAGACCCACCAGTGGTAGAAAGAATTTCTCTGAAAGCTGAAAGACAAGTGGTGCAATGTTCGAATCCAGGTTGGGCTTTTTTCGCCTAGCCATTCGATGTTTTCTGTAGTTTTCCCCGAATCTAGCGTAAACACGGGCTAGGACACCGTAGAAAGATCCTCATTTAGGGCATTTCACCTATGGGCTTAGGAATCTAGTGTAAACATTCTACAACCACGCAAACAATTTACAACCAAACGTATTTGTTTTGAAAAAAAAAAAAAAAAAAAAAAAAAAAAAAAACCTATAAGAACTAATGACATAAAAAGTTAGTTGTAATAATTAATCCTAAAATGTACCGATTTTTTTTTTAAATTAGCAAATATCACAAATTTCAAAGCCTCTGAATAAGACATTATAGGAAAATTGTTGAACACTTCCTTATCACCTGGAAAAAAAACAGGAATGATGCAAAACATTACATAGCTATTTTTCTGCACTCGCGACTACTTTTGCCTGATGAAGCTTTCTACTATAGTTTTGAACTAAAAGAATTGTTGTGAATTTCATACTTTAGATGATTGCTTACGACTTTATAACCATTTCACCGGCCACCATAGTGTATGGAAGGCTATATTTCCCTCGAATTATCTCGGGATTGTCGGTGAAGTGTAAAGGTACAGTAAGTAATCGAATCCCATCAAGCTAGATAGTACGCGATTTTTAGTATATATTTCTTTAAAATATGTAAGTGTAACTTAATAGTAACTAAAAATTTTGAAATTTTTTTTCATTTAAAAAAAGAATGGTACAGTAGTGATATTAAGATTGACTAAATTACTTTTATATCAAGTACTTCTCTAACATTCTAAATAAGTACAGCATACTGTTAATAATTACCATTATGATGTAGTCTTTTTCCTAAATGATTGCACAAAATCGCATACTAATTTTTAATTTTTGCTTTGCATTTTTAATATATTTTTATTACATTTATATTCGTATTAAATAATAGAATAAAAAGTTCTTGTCAAAAGTAGAGTGCATAATCACGCTTTTGTAGTACCAGAAAACTGCGGCGCAGCTTCCCTCAATCCAAGCTGTATCTTTCTATACCTATCTGTATCCTAGCTCTTTCTATACCTATCTGTATATATATATATATATATATACATATATGTTGTGTGTGCATGAGTATTTTAATAACTGATAGTCTTGTATTAATTCTCTTTACTTCATAAATACCTGTACCAATTTTCATGCAAAATGCTTGCGTAACATATATAAATTATTTTGTGTAACACTGTTAATTAAGTAATTAATTATCAAATCTACGTCCATACTTTTACACAGGAGAACATGCTTTAAAAAAAATTTAAATGTATTTTTAAAAGTATCTTACAAAAATGTACCTGATATATATATATATATAATTGTTTTTTTGGTGTACGATTGAAAGTACATTTTGTGAGAAAGCTTTAAATAAACAAAGGAATACATGAAAATATTTATATTGCTTAAATGGAACATATTAAATGGAGTCTAATGGGAGTAAATCAGATTAAAATTCATTAAACCTTAACAATGAAAACTGCATCAATGTCAAACAAAACGAAACAGTTTTTAAATAATGCTGTGTTAGAGAACATGTCGTCTGATTTTATTCAAGGATTTCAATGCTTCTATGTTGTGTCTTAAAATAAGCCAATAAATGTTTTCCATTAATCAAAACCTTTATTATTTACTGTAGCATGATTAAAATCCATAAATAAATTTTAACACAATAATCAATGTCTCGGAATGGAATAACTGCTTTTAAAATATGTTACACGAGTCTCATTCGAAAAGTTATTCAACGGTAAAAACGGATAAAATTTTAAGTACCCTTGACTGTTAATAAAGAAAAATAAAATTCTTCGTTCTATTTAGTAATTAAATAGTAATCTTCCATTTGTAGAAAGCCTCTTAATCCTATTTAAAATTAAATATATATAAATGCTCTTAAACTATGCTGCTGTATTCAAGTAAGCTGATTTAAATTTTTCTTATTTATATATGAAACAGAAGAAATAACTAAAATTTAAAATCAATAGAAATATGTTTATAACATACATTCGTGGACAAAACCTAATGCTGGGTGATGATAGCTAAGCTATTAAGATTTCTTTTCGAATGTGTAAACAAATTCTTCATGGATTCTCTCGAAACCATAAAGTTAAAAACTTTAGGGGCAGGAATTTATGTTACACCATATATATTCCAGTGAAAGATTTGTTCTGAAGGACAAAAGGAGATCAATCACAAATTAACCAAAAATATATATAATTTTAGGGATAACCATGTAAAAAGTAAAGTTTGAAATGAGTGGTAGCTATAGTATATGATTATGATTCTTCTTTTAATTACAGATAGAAATTTAAATAAATGCGCCTGTATTAACAGAGATTTAAAGATTCCTTTAATAACTTCGAGAATTTTTCGTACTTTTTTGTTTGTAACATGCAGGGTTTAAACACCATTGCATTGTCATTTTTAGAAAACTACACAATTGTATACAACGTATATATTTTATACTGCAGACAGAATTAAAAAAAAAAAAAAAAAAATCTCTGATGAAATATGATCAAGTCAATTTAAAAATTGTAAGCACACATGCGCAAGTAGAAGCAATATTTCTTCTGCATAATGTATTAGCAAACTGTATAGAATAACTGTAAAAAAATAACCAAGCAAATATCGTTAAAACATAGAAATATATTGCCGTTAGACCAATTATACATTGCAAGTACTTCCTAAAAGTTGCAAAACCCTAAAGTGTTTTATTCATATTCTCATTTTGAATCAACGAACAATTATGGATATATGTGAAGGCGCAAAAAGGTGAGAATATTCTTAATTATTCTTAATATATTTTTTATTATTATTAAAACTTATCTTTTTATGTTATCTTATGTGTTCTATGTAGAGTCAATGTTGACTAAATACTTTATACGAGCAAATAATACACTTACTGTACTATTTTTGTAAGTTTATTAATTTGAATATGAATTTAATTTTTTGCAGATAACACTATATTTTTCTGAAGATTATATAAGCAATCTGTTTCAGTAACAATAATGATTTTCAAATATTTTTTTAGTTTTTGAGAAATAGTATCTATAGAGTGCATTCGCTTATTTCCATGATGGTTGGGTGGTTCATTGATCGGGTTTAACGTCGCACTAATGTTGCGCAATGGACAATGGGTGGCGGTCTGGGAGTCACCCCTAGGGATGGTCCGCAGACAAGACGTCACAATTTTTATTCTACACACAGGATAGCTCCTCACCTCCGATTACCCCCAGAAGTATAATTTTGATGGGAACAGGGAGAACATTCTGGCCACAACAGATTTTACGTGCACCAGACACCATTAGTGTACACGACTGTGTTTGGTCGGCTCGAGTATGTCATCTTTTGTATTTTATGTACAGTCAATGTTAACTAAATATTTTATCCGATCAAATAATACACTTACTGTACTATTTTTGTAAGTTTATTAATTTGAATATTAATTTAATTTTTTTTCAGATATCACTATAATTTTCTAAAGATTATATACGCAATATGTTTCAGTAACAATAATGATTTTTAAATATTTTATATTTTTATTAAGAAAAAGCATAGTGTGCGTTCTATTATATCCGTGTCTATTCGTCGTTTCTAAATAAAAAATATGGGTAAAACCCTTCATTGTTTTGCACTTTTTTTAAAGTACTTGAAAATGAACTTTTCTAACAACGATACATTTCTGAATTTTAACGATATTTGCTATGTAATAGCATTAAAATTAGTTCATACATTTTACTAATAAATTATGAAAGTATCTTTCTTTAGCTTTTGCGCATTTAAAGCTAAAAATTATTTAGTAAAATTGCTCATATTTCATCATGTGATACACTCTGTTTCAAATATACATATATGTATACATATATGCACCCAGAAAAAAGGGAAACTCCTAGACGAAATATATATATATTATATATATATATATATAAATTTTTTAATTTTAACTTTTAGATCAAAAATGCGAATTTTTACAAAGAGCATTTTTTTTTTTCATTTTGCAGCAGCAAAATATTAAATATTTTAAAAATCAGCATTTCGAAAATAAGTACAAATTTAACAGTTGTCATTTTTGTAATGTGAAAACATTATTTACAAAAATACATTAGCCAATGAGTAATTATGGAAACAAATTTCCCTATAGAAAAACATGGGCCATGGCTGCCAACGAGGTTAGGTGTTGTCCGCTTTTAAGATACATTCGCTGCCAGTACAAACGGCTGTCTGACTTTGTATCACAGGCATCATTGAGGCCTCGAACAGAAAAACCGGCGGGCATATGTGTTGGAGCGACATGGTAGTTGTAAGTTGTTGAAATCATTGGCTTAGGGAAAGCAGAGTCAGCCGTCGCAGTACTTCTGGACGCTCCCGTTCTAGTAATGCGCGAAAAGATCACTTATTTAGAAATGAAGCCACGTCTGCTAACTGTGACGCTATCAACGATTCAATTCCAGATGTCCACCTCAGGGATCCAGTAATATCAAGGGATACCATTCGGTGACCACTGATGCTGAGGTCTCTACGCCCATTAAAGCGATTGCCACTAACACATCACCTAGGAAGTGTCGTCCTGAATGGTGTCGCTCTCGGTGAGGCTGGTCAATGTTCGATTAGAGAAATGTCATATTTAGCGATGTATCCCTATTTTCTCTCAGTGCTGAGGAGTGGAGAAGGGAAGGGGAAAGGTCTGAGGTTCAATTCAGCATTAGATGTCAAGCAGCACACAGCTGTAACGCCTGTTGTGTCAGTCTAGGAGACGATTAGCTGGGACTGTTCATCTTTAGTCGTTCTTTGATGTACTCTCACCGTTCGTAAGTACATTTACGACATTTTGCAGCCTATGGTACTTACAATGCTATCATGTCGCCCAGGTGCTGTTTACCAGCAAGACAATGTCCTGCCACATACTGCACGATTGTCCCAACTATGTCTCCAAAGTGCCAATGTCTGTGAATGTCCTAACAGGTCTCCAGGACAATTGAACATTTTTGAGACATGTTGGGCAGGCAACTCCAGATGTCTCCAAATACATCTGCACTGGCTGATCAGTTGCAATATTTGTGGCAAAATCTATCGCAGAGGGATATACGCTACTTAATTGGTTGTATGTCCCACCTAGTATCGGTTTGTATTGCTGCCAGGCGTGGCTTTACCCCTACACTGTCAAAAAAAATTCTGTTTGCTGCAGTTTGTTGCCAGAAATTTTCCGTAATTTAGAAAAATAAGTTCTATCAACAAAAAAAAAATTACTGTAATAGAATGATTTTTTTCTGAATTACAGAAAATTTCTGGCAGCAAACTGCAGTAAACAGGACTTTTTTTTGACAGAGTACTGATTTTTACATTCTTTGTATTGCTACTCGTAAAAAAATGTTTTTTTTTACCTCAATTTTTGATGATTTATTTTATCTACTCAAACACTAAACTTCATATCAGTTTTTGAATCTGAGGCTCATTTTTTTGTGTGTGCTTATATATATATATATATATATATATATTATTTTGAAACATTGTGTGTTTTTGTATTCTGCTTGCAGTATGTTGTGTCTAACGTAGTATGATAATTTTCCTAAAAGTGATAATGCTTTGGTATTTAAACCCTGATTACTAAAAACAATAAAAACGTACGAAATTTGTCAGTGGTTCAAAAGAACCTTTACATGTTCTCAAAGAAACCTTTACATCTGTTAATCCATCTAAGGTAAGCTTTGTTCCATTTTCTAGGAGAAGATATCTAAATCTTGGTGATATCTACTTCTTGGGCAAAAGGCTGTTGGCTTCTAATGAGGTCACGTTCTTGGAAGTATTCTTTGAAACTAAGTTAAACTGGAGTAATCATATTGAGCATTGCTTACGTAAGGCCATAAAGGTCGTTTGGGTATGTAAGAGTTCCATTAGAAGAACCTGGGGTTTATGTCCCAGGGCTGTTCATTGGATCTACTCCATGATCATCTCTCCTATATTCTTGAACTAGGCTGACTAACTTTAGTCAGAACTTTTAACTGTCAGAACTAACTTTAGTAGGTTGCATGGGATGGTCTGTGTTGCTCTTTCAGGCTGTATTAAGACTACTCCAACTGCTGCCCTTGAGTGTTTGCTTGAGCTTCTTCCGCTTCATTGGCGTATTGAAGCTGAGGCTTTAACCTGCATGAAGCGTTTCATGTGTCTGGGCTTGTGGAAGGATTATTCTAGACATCTGTCTTGGGGACTACTTGGTTAGGAAATACGCCTTTCTTAAGCCTTTTAAGATCTTTTTCCCTTCCAGAGAGCACTGGATTTTGTCTTCTAGTTGGCTTAATGGCAACTACTTGGTTTGGTATACTGATGGCTCTAAGCTTGGTTTCCATTCTGGGGCAAGTGTTTACTGCCCTGGGGATTAAACTGGGCTTTCTTTCCCTCTTGGAAAGTTTGCAACAGTTTTCCAGGCTAAAATCATTGCTATCATCTTATGCTGTAAAGTGTGCTTAGAAAGGGGTTATCATAATTTAAATATCCGTATCTGTTCCGACAGTCAATCGGCTCTCCTTTCATTGGTGACGTTCACTTCTCTTCTTGTATGGGAGTGCTACAAGGTACTTTGTTAGCTTTCTTCCTATAATAAGGTTAGCCTTCACTATGTACCTGGTCATATGGGTATACCTGGTAATGAGTTGGCTGATGAGTTGGATATGTCTGGTTCCAGCACTCTTTTGTGGCCCTGAGCCTGTTCTGGGTATTCCTCCCACTGCTTTTAGGGCTTCTATCTTCAAGCTCCGTGGTAAGGAGCACTATAGACAATGGATTAATTCTGAAGATCAAAGGAAAGCAAAATAGCTTAATCGTGACTATCCTGCTCTTCATCATAAAGAGCTTTTAAAGCTCAACAGGAATGATTTGAGGAAGGTTATTGGCATTCTTACTGGTCACTGTACCCTTAAGAGACATCTATATATATATATATATATATATATATATATCACCACATTATTTTCCGGTGTTAGTCATAAAGTTAAAAAAAGTATTATGTGTACACAAATCAACAGAATTAGAATGATTTACAATAACAATATAAGCCTGAACATTGCTCTTAAAAACCTTAAAAACAACTTAACCGATAACAGCTATCCTGCTTTCTTACTAAGTAAACATTTCAATATACCTGAATTTAATTTATTATAAGGTTTTTCTTCCTCTCGTGTGACATTTAAGAACTGGCAGCTGAAGAAGTGTCTCTCTTTTTTGGTATGTGTGTACGTCTGTGTGTGTGTGTGTGTCTGGGGGGGGGGGCGATAGGGTTCTTTTTCATTTTTTAATTCTGCTTGTTCTATAAATATGTATTGTAATAAATATGTATTCTAATCTTAAATTTGATGGCTGTAGATATATTTTTGCCTTCGTTTTTCAGAAGTCGGGAGCTGGGAACGTATATTTTGGCTTAACGCATACGTTTAGTCAGAAACGGCTCATTTTCCATTCCCTATATGGGGGGGGGGGGGTTCCCCTGAAGAAATCCCCCATATGTTTTAGGAATTCCTTTTCATTTGTTATAAGTTTATTAATTTATTTTCGTATTACATTTCCTCTTTCTGCATTTTGCGCATTTGTTTATAATTACTTAGCTTGAAGGGTTTTTTTTTTTAATAAATTCAGGTTTTTCTTTATTAATTTTCCAAGTTCGTTTCACATGTATAAATATAATCATGAGAATTTATTTTATTTTATTTTGCTATCATCTCAATCTCTCTTCCGCTGTATAATAAGCATAAACAGATAGATTTATCTGCAGTATTGTATAAGGCAGGAGTCATTCAAGTATCAAAATAAATTAAACAAATAAAAATTGTTTATTTATTTATATTATTATTTTTTTTATTAAAAAATTCTTCATCCTTAATTAGTTATTTATTTAAAGCAGAATTTAAATTTTGTTTCTACGCTTTTCTCTTTTTCTGTTTAATTATTTGTTTTTTAATTCACGTCTTGTTTGTACGATATATAAATGCGTGTAATTCATTAATAATCTTTATAAGGTTTAAACAAACAGATAATTCTCGTAAATCCACACTATTACATGGAAAAATTACATTTTAAAAATGAGCATAAAAAAAAAGCATTTGCTAAAATTTATAAACTCAAATGAAAGGAATCAACGATAAACATTCAAAAGTAATTTTAAATTAAATTTGTTTCAACTAATTATTTCTGATTACATGGTTTGTGCTTTTTCCGTTTCATTTTAAATCGACCAAAAAATGTTTTTCATGGTAATATGAAGTTGAATATTTGCCGTGAAAATATTTTCTTAATGAAAAAATAAACTTTAAAAATCAATGATTTGGAATTGACTAACAGCTGTTCAAGTCTTTTTTACCTACCTAAAAAAATCAACGAACTGCAAAAACAAATCTAATTTAGTTTTTTAAAACCATTTAAGAGGCATCTGCATTGTAAATAATGTTTTGTTTTTAGTACCTAATGTAGTGTTATCATTAGCAAGAACATATTTTTAAATGAATTAATACAAAATAATTGATTCATTATTTTTTTTCAAATAATAATAAAATAATTATAATAATGTTACAAAATTGTAAATAATTATGTTTATTTTTGTGTAAATTCTCACAAAGAGGCTCAGTAAGTTGATAAAGTGATAATTTTGTGCATTTCTAGTCGTTTTAGCGTTGAAATAGCCGTATTTTCCCTTAAAAACGCATTAAAAAGCCCCAATAAGGCAGGTAATGGATGTGGCGCCAAATTTGGCGTCTTTTTCCCACCTTGGCGATTTTTTTGGCGACCTTGGCGAGAAAATCCTTATATGGGATATACCAAATATGGAAGCTGTAAGTTGATTGGTTGACCACTTTCTAGAATTTTCTCGAAAAATCTGGGTTCCATGGAACAGTATATAAGGAGCGCTTCTCGCCAAGGAGTGAGTCAGTTCAGTTCAGTCTTTAGCCAGCTTCGCTAGTGCTTGCATTGCTCTCCAGCCTCTTTGGAAGAGACTTGCTTTATGGGTTATTGCTGTACAGTTTGTACTGTGGATTTGCTATTGACAGCTGTTGTTTAAGCTGTGTTTACTGTTTGAAATGAAGCTGATACTTGGTTTATAGACCTGCATTTTTCTGGAACTTTCTGTGAATAAATTACTGAATTTTTGTACGTTTGGCCTTTCATTCTCGGACAACTCACGAACCCCCAAGTACGCAACAATAATAACAATAATAAGTAATATTTTCGAGATATATATATATATATATATATATATATATATATATATATATATATAAAGAAAAAAAATACAAATAATAATTAAATATATGTAACACAGCTAATAGATCCCTGTGAAAACACCTGGTGTATAACAATCATATGTCTTTCATTACCCTCTGTTCAACTTATATTGAGATTAACTTGAATATTATGTGGTATTAAGACATAAAATTGATGTAGTTCATCACTTTAGTAATTAAAAATGTTTTAAATATTTTTTTCATTTAATATTAGAACTGTCAATTTAGTGATATTTAAAATAACTAATTTAATGTTACATTGACTACCTCCATTATACCGAAATACAAATTCAATGTTGCTTATTATATGCGCGAATTCGCCAGCCGTTTATATGTACAGTAGAGTCTCGATTATCCGAGTTAATGTGGACCGAGCTCACCTCGGATAAGGGAAAAACTCGGTTAAACCGGAATTACATAAATGGATTTCTAAATAAATGACTGAAATATTAATTTATACAGAATTTATTAATTAAATGGTATACTTACAATTTTTATTGATATCCACTGGTAATACTTGTAGTAGAATAAAAACAGGGAATGCAATTGTTCATTTGAAAAAGTCCTTAATATTTTTTTGTTTGTGAATTGATAACCGTTTCTTGGCTGCAATATTACGCCATTTAGTTAGATTCATTAGGATTTCAGGTGTAGCCTCTTCTTGCTGCTCAATGTATTCAATAGTTTTTTCAATTGATTTTAGACCTTCAGAATGCGTAATTTTTTTCTGTTTAACACAGTTTCCATCATCACTGCTCTCTTGCTCTCGATTTTCAACCATATCTGCAATCATGTCATCTGTTATTTCTTGCTGCTCATCTGCATTCATCCACTCATCAATATCTTTCTCAGTAAGAGATTCAGAAACAGGAAGTGTTTTTGCCAAGCTCAATAATGATTCGTCATGAGATGCTTCATTTTCATCATTTGGCTGCACTTCTGATGATAAAATTTTCCGCCACGATTTCTGTAGAGTCGTTGATTGAATTTCTTCCCATGCTTCGGCTATCCAATACACGACATCCTTCAGTGTAATCTCTTTAAGACATTCTGTTACTCCTTTTTCTTCAAGATCTTCAATCAACTTTCCTAACAACTTTTTTCTGTAATTTCTCTTCAAGTTCTCAAGAACACCTTGATCTAATGGCTGTACGAGTGAAGTCACATTTGGGGGCAAAAAATAAGCTTTGATATCTCCACTTGACAGTTGCTCTTCATCCGGGTGGCATGCGGCATTATCTAAAAGTAAGAGTGCTTTTCTTTCCAAATTTCTATCTTTTAAAAATATTTACACTTTAGGGACAAATTCCTCAGAAAACCATTTTTTAAAAAGTTCGCCACTCATCCAAGCAATTTTTTGATTTCTGTAATATACAGGAAGACTCGAAATGTTTATATTTTTAAATGCTCTTGGTTTCTTAGACTTTCCGATGATCATGGGTTGAAATTTAAAAGTACCCGATGCATTACAACAATTTAAAATGGTTATTCTCTCCTTTTTTTTCTTATATCCGGGAGCTGATGATTCTTTTCTGGCAGCTAAGGTTTTTGATGGCAACATTCGAAAATTTAATCCTGTCTCATCGGCATTGAACAGTTGATCCCTACTTATATCATTTTCCTTAATAAATTTATGGAAATCTTCTTTGAATTTAACAACTGCTTCAGAATCTGCAGATAACTTTTCACCAGTTATATTCAGTTGGCGAATTCCGTAGCGTTTTTTCCACCTATCAAGCCATCCAACACTTGCAGTAAAGGGTTCATCATTATAAAATTTCTTGTGAAAATCCAAAGCTTTTGATTTTAACATTGGTCCCGATACAGGACTACCCTTTTCTCGCAATTGCGTAAACCACAAAAACAAAGCTTCAGAAGTTTTTTCAAATTCACAATGCTTCATTGTTTTTCTTACTTGGCTGCAGTTTGTTTTGTCGGCAAAATATTTTTCAATCTGAGTCTATTTCTTTTCCAATCACCAACAGTTACTTCTCCAACACCCAGATGTAACGCAACACTTTTAATAGATTCTCCTTTGTCCAACCGCTTCAATGCTTCAATTTTTGTTTCTATCGAAACAACGATTCTTTTCCGTGTTTTGTCTTTGGAATTCATTTTTTATTAAATTTTGAAATTTTAAGCACGACACAAACGTAAAAAGTAGGACTGAAAACTGTCTTTTTCGTTTCTAGAATGTAGATAAATATCCAATATGAATTTCTTGAAAGAATGCAAGAAACTCTTTTTCAAGTGTGGGAAAGATAAGAAACATCTTGGCACACTGCCATTAAAATTAGACCAGCCCGGAAGTCGGGAAGCTATCATTGTGTGTTTGTGGGGGGTGGAGAATTTGTCCTCTTTCTCCTTTCAATACCCTCTTTCCTTTATTAGTAATAGATCCGTCTTATCTATTCCTGTTATACTACTTAAGTGACGGCTTTTTAAAATTTGGCTCTGCAGTAAAATTGAGTGTAATCTTTTCCTGATCCAGAATACAAAACCGCTTATTTAGGGCTGAGTACATACAACTGACACTCCTCAGTACATTGTTAAATTGAAAGAGAGATAATTCGAATAAGAAATTGCCTTAGCCAAAGAAAGTGTAAGGTAGAAGTAGAAAAAAAAAATAAATTCTTAAATTCTTAATTAAAAAAAAAAATAATAATTTTTTTTTTTTTTTTTTGGAGTACCTCGGTTAAGCGGGACTCGGATAATCGAGACTCTACTGTATATGTATATATATATATTAGAAGGGACGGGAAAATAATGTCGTTTTGAATTAATAAAATGAAACCGGAAATTTTTGTTTAACAGTGTTTACATGGTACTTTACAAATAACCATCTTATAAGTTACCTAAGAATATCTTAAATTTTATCCAGGATAAATTTCCTATGCCAGTATTTTAATTCAAAACGACATTATTTTCCATATATATATCTTTATATATATATTTCTTTTGTGCGTGTGTATGTCACTGAACTCCTCCTAAACGGCTGGACTGAGTTTAATGAAATTTTTTGTGTGTCTTCAGGTGGATTCGAGAATGGTTTAGATTTACAAATGAAAGTTGTAACTTAATTAGTTCTTTCTTAATTAATTTTTAACCAACTCTTTCAACAACTTTTTCACCTAGATGGCGTGAGTTGTCGTAAATACGATGTCAGAATTTATTTAATGTTGAAATGAAAAATGAATTTTTAACCATATCTTACGAAGTGTTTAAAATATTTTTTCAAAATTAATATTTTTAGAATCGTAACCGTATCTTACGAAGTGTTTAAAATATTTTTTCAAAGTTAATATTTTAGAATCGTAAACACGATGTCAGAATTTATTTAATGTTGAAATGAAAAATGAATTTTTAACCGTAAGTGTTTAAAATATCTTTTCAACGTTAATATTGTTAAAATGTTAAAATTAGTTAAAATGGTATATTCTTTTAAAAAATTCGTCAATATCCGACGGAGTTATTTTATGTTAAAATGAAAAATGAATTTTTAGGCCATTATTATTTGTGCAGATGGAAAATGTACTAAAAGTTTTCCGAAAAATTTCACGATCACAAATGTTGACGGATATCCAATATATCGTCGAAGAAATCCCGATAATGGCGGACAATCTTATCATCTATGGCGGTCATCTATGTCAACAACATAGATATTGACATTGATAACCGTTGGGTGGTCCCATATTCGCCTCTGCTGAGCAAAACATTCAATGCTCATATTAATGTTCAGTTCTGCAGTTCAGTGAAGAGCATCAAATACATTTGCAAGTATGTGAATAAAAGCAGTGATATGGCTGTATTTCGAGTTGAAAATACCAATGTGAATGCTCCTCCGGTGAATAACAACGATGAAATAACCAGGTGGAAGTGGCAAAAAATTCCTTATTTCGCTAATTCTCGCCGAAATACGATCCAATAATGGTATCGCATTGGCTGTTGCATCATCTGGCATTGCGGCAACTTTATTGGATGGAGGCAGAACAGCTCATTCGTTATTTAAACTGCCACTAAATATTCAAAATAACGCAGACGCAGTGTGCAACATAAAAAAACAATCGTCCATGGCCACAGTGCTGAAATAGTGTAAAATTCTTATCTGGGATGAATGCACTATGGCACACAAACATTCGACTGAGGCGTCGAACAGGACATTGAAAGATATAAAAAACAACGACAAACTATTTGGCGGCACTCTGTTACTCTTTTCAGGTGATTTCAGACAAGCACTTCCCGTTATTCCGCGTTCAACATACGCTGATGAGATCAACGCGTGCTTAAAATCATCGTCATTATGGCGTAATGTTGAAAAAGTACAACTGAAAGTAAATTTGTGAGTTCAAAAGCTTCAAGATCCATCCGCTGAAACATTCTCAAAACAATTGCTAGATATCGGCGATGGAAAAGTTACTACAGATGAAACTGGATGCATAAAATTACCGACCGATTTCTGCACAATCATTGATTCTCAAGATGCTCTTATTGACCAGATATTTCCCGATATACACAGACGATACACAAATCATGAGTGGCTGGCAGAAAGAGCAATTTTAGCAGCAAAAAATGTGGACGTCAACGAATTGAATCTCAAGATACATCATTTGTTACCAGGAGACTTGGTGTCATGCAAATCCACGGAGTAAAAAGACAGGAGAAGAAGGTAACGCTGAAATTTTGTGATGTTGTTTTCTAATGTTTACAGATGGCGCCATCGTGCAATCCTTCCTTCTCTCCAGCTTCCGCAATGTTATTCAATGGGGAAATGTCTCGTTTTAATTATTTTTTTTTAAATAATATCAAGCTGAAAAAATTTCGATTGAAAGCAAATTTCATTAAATAGAGTATTCTAACCAACATTTTTTTTTAAGAGCCATTTTATACTAATTTTACTTTGAAAGAAAGCTTTTAAAAAATGACGATTCTTATGAACCGAAACTATCTAAAACAGACAATTGGGAGGAAGGAGAATGGATGAAATTTTGTAAAGGAAAAAAACAAACTTTCTTTAGGTGCAGAAAACACGAACTCGGACTTTATTTTTCTCCTAGGGCTTTTTTTTTTTGTTTTTCTTATCACTATCATAGCCTGTTTTACAACTAGGAACGAAGCATTTATTTGAAACATCTGAATTATGCAGTTTTAAGAACTTACAAACAAATTAAATTGCTTAAAATAAAAAATTTTAAATGTACTTCAGCAAAATTCTATTGAAAACAACAGTATATCCGCGCCGAGTAGGGAGGAATGACAAGTAGCGCCCTCAATATTTACCAAAAATTTAGATCACAGTTTCGTAGCTTTCTCCCATTGGACCTTCAACTCCTATTAATATTACTCCGTGTGCAAATCTAATGATACAGTTTGCGATGCCACCGAAGCTGTAAATTATCCAACAAAGTTTTTAAACTCATTGGATTTACCAGGCATGCCACCGCATATTTTACAACTGAAGGTTGGTTCTCCGGTTATTTTGCTTCGTAATTTGAACCCACCACGGTTGTGCAACGGCACGCGAATAGTCATAAAAAAATCAATGAAAAATGTTATCGATGCCATCATTTTAAATGACAAATTCCGGGTGAAAATATATTACTACTGCGAATCCCTATTATACCCACAGATGTGCCAATTCAATTTAAACGCCCTCAATTTCCAATTAGATTGGCATTTGCAATGACTATCAATAAGTCTCAGGGCCAAACGATGTCTGTCTGTGGCTTAGATTTGAGCACATCATGTTTTTCACACGGACAATTATACGTGGCTCTCGAGTGGGCAAACCATCCAGTTTGTTTGTATTGGCGAAAGATGGGATAACAAAAAATATTGCACACTCTGTTGCATTAAGGGATTGATATTGTTTTTTAGTAATATTGTTATAAGTAGCGATATGTATATAATTTTAAAGAATCAATTTTAATAAATTAAAAAAATAAATGATTGGTGTTTTGTTATTTTTATATTCTTTCACCGTTCACAGCGCTCCATACATCTTCCACTTATATACCACATCCTTACACACTTACTAAGTTAGTTATTTTTTTCTAACAAAATATTCTCTAGAAATAATTTATATGACAAAACAACGTTTGTCGGGTCAGCTAGTATATATGTATAATTTCATACATTTTTATGTTGCTTATTTCTCGATTATTTTATTTGTAATTAATGATTCGAAATTACAAATTTTATTGGAGTTTTATTATCACTCATAATTTTTAACTAATTTATTGGTTTCTCATATGTTGTGGTAAGTTTATATTGATATACGTCTTTTTCTTACTTTATTTTAAATAGATGCTTCGGGCCTGTGCACAAAGAAATACTTCGCTTTTGCTATCTCTGTGACAGAGCATCTACCAGGCCCTCCATAACGTTAGAAATCAAACAATGCTGTTTTCTAATTCCAACTTGCTTTAATTCATTTAGATTTGGCTTTATTTATTTTTTCGTTTGATTTGGGTGGTCTTTGTTTTTGATCATTTTAAATTTTGGATACTGAGATTAAATCGTATTTAAATTCCAACTGTATCTACTGAAAATATTATATTTCTACTGTACTTTCTGATTATCTATCTATCTATATATATATATAGTCAAATGAATTCATTTTAAATAAAAAAAAAATGAATATATATATATAGATAGATAGATGGATATACATATGTTTAGATGTTTTAGTTTAAGCCGTATCACCCGATACTTTTTAGAAAAAGAATGAATTGGATCACTGTATAACCATTTTCGTTTTAAACAAGTTAATCTAAAAATAAGAAGAAAAAAATAAGGCTTAAAAATTACAAAATTACTCAACTCTAGGAGTTTTATCTGTATTGATAATATATATATATATATATAGATAGATAGATAGATAGATAGATAGATAGATAATTTATTTGCTTATTATGTCAATTTATTTTATTGAAGAAATAATGCGTGGTTCTTTAGTGTTTTAAAATAACTAAAGTACATTCTTTTCCAGTTAGCTTAGCATTTAATATTTGATGCAAGAAACATTTACTTTAGAAATGAAACGAGAACCAAAGTTAATGGGGCAGAATAGAATAATTGATGTTTTAAGATAGTATTATAAGAATTACTCGAATTTTACTGCTTCAAATTTTCTAAAATAAAAACCGTTTTATTGCTGAATAAAATAAATAAATAAATAAAATTCTTTTAAAACTTTAAAGGATCATAATCTTAATGGGTTGTGAAACGCTTCGTTTACGTACTTATTTCTAAAAGGTTTTATTGCATCCTTAAATACCTAAAAGTATGTCTAAATTATTTTTCAAAACGAGTGATATATATTTTATTTCAATGCTCATTTTTTCAATGTTTTAAATTGGTTGTATTTTTTAAAGTTATTTTTAAGCAGTTTTAAATTTAATAAAATATTATAATGAATATTCACTTACAAAGAATTAAAAAATAATTTTTTTTTTATTTTTTATTTAAGGCTTTGAATAACTCTTAAAAAAACACGAATAAAAGATAAAATCGATTAATATAAAATTGATTAAATATGCAATCACTCAAAACATAAATAAATAAACAAATAAGTAAAATAAACATTCCATGTGAGACTTAATTTTTCTTATTAATAAACACAAATACGTAAAAAACTTTCATTCAAATTATATTGTACAACTAATAATGCTTAAATATTATCCACATTCTGGCAAACCTCTAACTTTTTTTTTTTTTTAATGGTTTCATGATTTAAGTATTAATAAAATAACTTTTTTCGATATCCTTTTCAACGTCGTACACACTATCTCTGTATAAAAATTTTATTCAGTTAAAAAAAACTGTAAATTATATTTTATTGTGTAAACAAAAGTACGTTACTTAAATTTGTATATAGAAAATAGAAAAATGATAAAATATTTGGGACTTGAATCCACGTATTAACACTAAGTGTTTTAATGCTTTCTAAAAATGTATAATTTATGGCGAATATTGTAATCATCTGATAATTTTAGGGCCACTTATATTAAATGTCGCCCGAGAAAAAGAAAAAACGTTACGCTACATTATATTCAGGAAGATTGAAATGTATATCTAGAAGGAAAACAGGATATCGGTTGACAGTTAAAATGTTTTTGAGATTTTCAAGAGCTAAATTCAGGTTTAAATGGTTATTGCAATTCATTTCAATTCCGTTAATTTAGGTAAAAATAATAATTTTTAAATCTCTGAAAGTAATACACAAAAACCAATTCGTCGTCAGATTACAAACTTTATGGAAAAAATCCTGCCCTTTACCATAAATACCAATTAACCAGTTTTTACCTTTTATCCAAGAAAAAAAAATCCTTCAGTGTCAGTTTGGTTTACGATATGGTCGGAGGGACAGAAATCAACAGCATATTTCGAAAAAAAATTCATGGTTTATTGCTATTACGTCATCAATATATTTATAAAACGTAATGTTTTTTAATTTTCTCCCAGACATTTACAGAAAAAAGTTGAAGAATGCTCTCGAGTAGCTGGTTTCCCTCGCTATACCGAGAAATTGTTTAAAAAAATAATCTATACCGGTAAATAAAACATTTTTAAAGATTCAAAATTTAATAAGGTTAATCCAATAAAGGTTTTCATAATCAATTACATGAGGAAATTTATCGTAGATTTTTTTGAAAAAATTCTAAAACTAAATAATGTGAAGCACTACCAAAAAGGTTTTCAAAGTCATAGGTATTAATTGTTAATATATTTTCTGAGATTTCTCTAAAGTATTTTAATATCTGGTAGTTACTTTTGATGATATGGTAGTTATCTTCAGACTCTAAACTATTCATTTTTAATATTTTAATATCTTGTAGTTATTTTTAATGATATAGTAGTTATCGTCAGACTTTAAAGTATTCATCTTTAAAATATTTTAACATCTGGTAGTTATTTTTAATTATATAGCAGTTATCATCAGACTCTAAAGTATTCATTTTTTTATTTTGCTGCATTCGTGCATTGGTTTATAAATGTTCTTTCATTTTTTTTTTTTTTTTTTTTTTTTTTTTTCAATTCAAGTTTTATTTCTATTAATTTTCAAGATTTATTATATACATATATATATATATATATATATATATATGTGTATAACAAACTGGCGAATTTTGTGTTTATTAATTTTGAATCATGCATTTCTAGTTACAACAATGTTGAATATATTCTACCTATAAGATAATATATTACATATTGTAATATATTATCAATTAAAAAATATATATTTTTCACAATACATAAGCTCTAAAATATTCAAAACACAGTCTTTAAAAGACAAATTTAGATTGGTCCAGAATTTCATTGCATTATAGAAATACTAAAAAATAAATAAATAAATAAATAAAATAGGAAAATATCTCAGAAAATATATAATATACCCGTCATATTTCGCTCGCTCTTCTGTCACTAGAAAAGATTTTAGACAATTAAAATGCTGTTTAGGTGACAAAAAATGGAAAATATATTATTTAAAAGTTTATTTCTATTATTTTCTTTGAATTTTAAAATGTGATACATCATCATCATCTAAAATGTTTTTTATTTAAATATTGCATTTTACATTTACAATAAAAATTAATTATTAAAAAATTTATTATTAAAAATTTATTTTTTTTTCCTTCTCATTCTTTTAAGAAATAAATAGAAAAATTACGTTTATTTAAAATAAGTCATAAAGTGTACTTTACAAGAAACGTTTGAATAAAATAGAAAACTCATGAATATTTAGTTTGTCATTTTCTTTATAATGGAATTTTAAATACAGTCTAATGGAAGCAAATCGCGTTAAAGCTCATTAAACCTTAAGAATAAAAATTATTTTAATGGTAAACAAACAAAACGATTATCAGATAAAAGAGTTACAGATTTTGTCGGTTGATTTCATTTGATGGTTCAAGTGTTTCTCTTTTGTGTTTCAAATTGAGCCCATAAGTGTTTCCCAGTAATCTGAACATTTATTATTTACAGGATTCATATATTTAACACAATACGTAATGTCTTGGAATGAAATAATTTAATTTAATTTTTTTTCTTCAGTCACATTAGAGAATATATTCAACAATAAAACGAAAAAAAAAAGTATATTTTGCTTTTTATTATCACCTGTTCCTTAAGTATATATGGTTAAGAATATTAGTTTTTCACTAGTAGAAAACATTTTTTAATTTATGTTATAAATAATTATATCTAAGTACATTTATACTGTGGTGCTGATAAGGTGTAATTTTGTAATACTTGGGAAAGTGCAATAAACGAATATACTACAAATATATGCTACAATAATAATTAATGTTAATTATCTTAACCGGGAAAAAATTATGACTGAATTTTACATTAAAAAATATTATATATAGAATCAATATGATATCAATATCTATTTAACACTGGTTTATTTCCTTAAAAATGTTTTAAAAGAACTATGATATACACGACCCTAAAATATAATGAAGATATTATGATATATTAAAAAAAAAAAAAAAAAAAAAAAACTATACAACATCAAAAATACCAAAAACTATAAAATCAAAAATACCAAAGTGACAGTTTTGATTTTTTTTTTTTTTTTAGTTTATTATTAGAACTGTTACTGTAGTGTATTAATAATAATTATTTTTACTTGAATACTTTCCTAATATTGTAATAAATAACAGTATTGTATTAAAAATGAACTTAAAGATATATACCGTCTTTTCTTCTTATTGTTCTTAAAATCACATACTATTTTTAAAGTTTTTATTTAAATTTTAATGTACCTTTTTAGGAAGTTAGTACATTTATTCAACAACAGAATAAAACAAAAACGAAAAATCAAATCGTACGCATTTGTTATTAACACTCTTCAAATGTACGTAATTATCGTGTCGTATAATTATTAATGCTCTTTGCCAGGTAATCACGTTCCAAGTAATTTTTACTTTCTCTTACCCATAAGGTAGAGAAAGTATTGTTTTTGGCTCAAATTTTCGAACGCGAGATTTTGTTATATTTACACGTTTTGAGGTCCCCTGAATACGAAAATCATGTTTTTAGCAAATGGTCTGTGTGTGTGTGTGTCTGTGTGTGTGTCTGTGTGTGTGTGTGTCTGTGTGTGTGTCTGTGTGTGTGTGTGTGTCTGTGTGTGTGTCTGTCTGTTATCAGCATATCTCAAAAACAAATTAAGGCAGAAAGTTCAAACTTGGTATTCTAAATGTGTATAATATAGGGATGCTACAGTAAGCTTTTCGTTAAGATCAAGCAAATGGTTCGTGTACAGGGACAATCAAGAGAATTCTAATACATTACGTCTATGGGGGAAATGGCAGGAAAATAGAGTTTAACGTCTATAGACTGCACTAAACCCAATGAAACAAATATATATTTTTTGTAATAGAGACAGTTAACTGGGAAAAATTTTTTGTGTATGTAGGAGCCTCGCCTCCCCCCTGGGGGAAAGTCCACCCTCGAGGGGAGTAAATTTTCATGATGGGTATCTTTCAAAAGAGCTCGAAAATACCTTTAAAACGAATGGTTGAACCATCGATCTGCAATAATTTAAAACAAAGTTATCGATTTTTTTTTTTTTTTTTTTTTTTTTTTTTTTTTTTTTTTTTTAACGAAAAAAAAACTTTTGTACTTTTTTTCGTAAAAAATCGTACTTTTTTTTTTTTTTTTTTTTTAATATTGAGAATAAAATGGACTTTTTTTTGGATATTTGGTGTTAAACTACTTCTCTAATATGGAAATCGTCTGCCTTATCATAAAAGATAATTTTTTTAAATAATAATTTTAATAAATTATTTTTTAAAAAGAGAAATATTTTTTAATAACCGAATTAAATTCTATATAAATGTAAGTGCATTAATGAAACGGGGGGTTGAGGGGGGCGGTAGCCCCCCTCACACAGAACTAATTATCATATAAAACTCTTCAGAAGCCTAATATGAATTGTTTAACACAGGTTTACATAACAGTACTTGTTATCTTACCTCTTAATCTCCAACCTGTATTTATAGTATTAAATTTCATGGTAAGAGAAAGTCGTGTGAGTGACACACCAGATTATTTTATTTATCTTTAAAAAGTGACTGGGTTATTTCTTGCTAAAATCTGACTGAATATTCTAGATCGTATAAAAATAGAAGTAAAGAAGAATGTAATTAAACTTCAAGGGTAAGTCAGCTCATACTAAAACAAATTATTTTAACATAAGCACATGTACAGTCGGTAACAAAAGTGTCCGAACACTAGCAAAAATTCCTATGTAAAAAAAAGTGCACTTCATACGGTTTTGTTAAACAAATCCTTATCGAATCATGTTCTTACACTGATTAAGAACAAGAATCGACAAGGATTTATTTAACAAAACCGTATGAAGTGTACTTTTTTTACATGGGTATTTTTGCTAGTGTTCGGACACTTTTGTTACCGACTGTATGCGGGCGAGTCATGTTGGTACTAGAGGTCATTGTTTCCCCTAGATATTATTGAGCAGCACGAACCAGCATTATTCCAGTCAAAGACATAGCGGTAGTAGGATATTAGACATGATTTTAGTGTATGGGCAGATTATTGAAAATGAGGATGCATCGTTGAACGCCCATGAATTGAGCGAGTGCTGCTCAAGCACCTGTGCGTGTTCATGATAGACCTGGAATGTTTCAGCACTTCCACCAATTCATAATTTGTCGTTGAGAGGCTTGTATTGTTCCAGATAAAACCCGTTTTATGCATTTTATATATCATTATACTCACATTATTTAATAAAAATGTTTTTGTATTTTATATCTGCATGATTTATTTTTATTTTTTATTTTTTATTCGATATCTAACGCACATAACGTTACCACTTATTTGTTCTTATACAAAAATGTTTAGTTTTGGTACATCTGACCTACACTTAATGTGCGTAGGAAGCCATTTAGAACAGCATATATATCTTCCTTTAATTCTTTAAAAATGATTTGTGAAATAGAGATTTCATTAGTCGCATTACACACATTTCAGCCACCACATTAGCCACCACATTAGCATTTCAGCCACAGCATTTCATTATCATTTTTTCCTGTGCTAAAATAAGTATACATTTAGCCTCACGTTTATTTACGAAACTAAACCCAAAATCTGAGTTTTTAAACACTGAAATAATATATTCATCTCCAAAGTAATAATGATATGTATAGACAGGTATTGGACAAAATAATGAAAAAAAATTTTTTTTCTTTACTTTTTGTTGAATATCTTGAAAAATACTTAGCGTGTTGTTCTTGAATTTTGATAATAAGGAAAATATGAAATAATACATTCCGATTACCATGTATCTGGAAAAGCGTCGATTCATCTGAAAATTTTATAAGGAATTATAAATGTTATATTTTAAATGTGTGTAGAGTTTTGTGAGAATAGCTCGAACATTTAAAGAGTTATAAATAAATAACTATATATATTTAATGTAAAATTTTTTCGCACGTTTTCACTTTACAACTGAAACTTTTTTCACAAATTTTATAAAGTTTTCGGAAAACATGACAATTTATGTCTAAATAACCATATTATAGTTTAATATAAATATATTTAATATTAAAAAATATATGGATAAGTAAATAATTTATTACTGCAAATGCGCGGACTGTATAAAAAAAAAAAAAAAAAAAAAAAAAAAAAAAACTTAGACAGTTTAGTACTCAACTGTCTAGAGCACCTTCTAAAAAAAATCTAGTTGTATATCAAAAAATTCCATACAGATGTGTATGATTAAATGAGCTATTTTTCAGCTGTTTTTTAAAAAGGTCTTTAAGATAAGGGATCATTCACGAATGAAAATTTCTTCCAGAAAAAAAGAAAAGTATGTTGCAGAATGAAACTCAATATAATATTTGCGATTTATTTTTCTTTGTTTATATATATATGTACTACATGGCGATATAAAAAAAAAAAAAAAAAAAAAAATGAATAGTTTGTGAAAAAAAAAAAAAAAAAAAAAAAAAAAAGAAATTATTTTCTCATAAAAATTTTCATTTGTAAATGAAACCTTATTGTATTTTTTTATTTTTATTTTTTTAAACAGCTGAAAGACAGCTCCATTTAATCACCGACAACTCTGTAAGTTTTCATGATATTCAACTGAATTTTTTATATGGTACTCAATACAGTTGAGTATTAAACTATGTCAAAGATTTTTGCTACAGCTCGCGCATCCACAGTAATAAATTATTTACTACAACTGTCCATATCTCTTTGAATATTAAATATATATTTTTTTAACTATAGTTAAATCATTTAAACATATATGTTGTCATGTTTTCCGAAAGTTTCGTGAAATTTTCAAAAAAAACCTTTGGAGTTATAAACTAAAACTTGCGAAATTTTTTTAATAAAATATTAACAACTCTTTAAATATTCGAGATGTGCTAACAAAACTCTACGCACGTATACATTTATAATCATATCTAAATATATAAAGTATATGATACTTATAATCATATGTAAAATTTGCAGAGGAATCGACGCTTTTTCAGATACAGAGTAATCACAAATACTTTGTATATTATTAATTTGTTGTTCGTCACCTAAGGGTCTTCAACACAAAATCTCTGCTGAAAAAATATGAGGAAAGACATGTTTTCTTTATTCCCAAATTTCAAGAACAACACATTAAGTATTTTTCAAAATATTCAACAAAATTAAAAAAAAAAAAAAAAAAAGGAAGCATCTCCATTGTTATATCCTGTATATTACGCTATTACATGAGATAAAATCATTGTACACGTAATTTCTATCTTATGCTGAATCATTTTTCTTTTTGATTGTTCTCCTTTTTAAATGGAATTTATTCAATTTATTCAATTTAGCTAAAATTTTTAAATTATTAAAAGGCCACACTTATTTGTGCAAAAATAAAGCTTTACGACTTTGTTCCAAACAAAATTTCAAACAGAGAGCTAATAAATATAAAATCAAATATGGACAATCTCATATAAAACAGTAAAATTTTTCATTTAAATTTTACAGTCGCCAGCAAAATCATTGAAGATCTAACAATAGTTCTTTTTCAAAAGGTATGCACCTCATACTGTTTTTTTTAAGTAAATATTTACCGAGACATCATCTTAGTTTTATACTTTTTATAAAAAAAAGTAAGTTCATGATGAAAATTAGCAATCAAACTAAAAAAAAAAAAAAAAAAAAAAAAAAAATCAAAGATGTGGCTATGTGGTTTTCAGTAAGTTGTCTGTCGACTGTATCATATAATTTCTTTTTATATATGCATATTCCTTTTAACCCGTTAGTAATCGCATAGCGGTCTGTTCGCCACCCATCGCTTATACACTCCTCCTACAGATCACCCCTTAAAAATAAAGTGGGAAATCTCTGTGTAAGTGACCCTGGGTGGATGTTATCTAACATAGTATGCTTTCAAGTCATTACTGCTATTATTTGAGCAATCAAAAATATTTTAAAAAATTAAAAACGCAGGTTAAAAGACAGAAGATCTGTAAAAAAAAAAAAAAAAAAAAAAAAAAAACAAGACTTCAGTTACCAAAAATTTAAAAATATATATCAGTTAATAAATATGCTAAACTGGATTTCTCTGATGAGTCAAGTTTAATTCACTTCGATCTGACTGAAAATGTTTGTAGGGCGACGAAAATGCAACAGTGTAATGCAAATTGCACTCTTAAAATAGTGGCACATTCTCCGTACATTATGGTACGGAAGTGCATAACTTTTCTAAGCGTCGGGCAAATTTTCATGCTCAAGGGATCAATCAACTCGAAATAAAAATGAGTCATTTTACAAGTGATGCCTGACCGACTACTTTGGAGGTATCTCAGATTTTTCCGCAATCATCATTTCAAGATCATAATACATATTCCTACAGGTTCTCTGCGGTACGTTTCTTTTATTCAAATTTTAAATTCACCTATACATTCCTATGATTACCTGTAATTGTGTAAATAATCATAACTTTTTTTGCTTTAAATTAAATTCTACTAAGAAAAACGTAATTTTTTTTTTCCATTACCAAACCTAGGAATAGTCCTAAATTGTCTACGCTAGTAAATGTTAAATCTTTAAGAAGGGTAGTCTTTATAAATGTGTAGTCTTTAAGAAGGGGATAGGTTCGAAATTTCCATCCTACAACTTTGCAAAAAATAGAAAAAAATATTTATGATATTTAGCACAGTAACATTTCTGATATTTATATGAAAAAAAACTGTAAAATACTATGCCATTTCGCATTTAAATATTAATTGTGAATAAAGGTGGAATTATCAAATGCAGAATACATATTTTTATAAAATAATTGTTCAGAACTAACAAATAAATAGTTTTATTCCATATATTAAAACATAACTTTTTTATTTCAAATAAGAAATCATAATAGAATACAAAGTATATCTTCATTATGTAGAGTTTTATTAAGTACTTCGTAGAGATCTTTATTAAGTACTTTGTAATAATGCAAATTACTAAATCAAAAATGTACATAGATATCATTGTATTTCTTTGGTATTATAGAAACATTTAAGTTTTGTTTGCATCAATCGTTAGGTTTGAAGTTATAAAAAAATTAGAAAGGCTTAAGTCAATTTTCTGCAATGCGATTTTCTTTCTTTCTTTTTTTCTTTTTCTTTTTTCTTTTTCTGTTTTTGGAATAACATTGATTTTTAATCACACTCGCTTTAATATGCCTTAAACTTACAAAGAACACATAATACTTTTTCTAAAGATTTATAGTAGGTTGTTTAACTTTCTACTGAATTCTTTAATGCAGGAGTATGTGCAAAGCGCTATTGAATAATAAAAATAGAAGACTGGATGTGCCATTAAATGGGCAACTTTTTCGTCTTCACACGACAGATTACATTTATACTTACATGCATGTTCTCGTGATTTATTCAGCATTGGGTACTTTTGGACAATGTTTGGAATATAACTGGCGCAATATAAATTTCCCGCTACGTATGACGAACTATCCTAATATGTGGAAAAATCTTAGAACAGCTTACACAAAGAACACATCCACAATCTTTTACCTTCGATACAGTCGATATCCTGAAGTGTTTAGCTTATGATATCATGAAACTTGCTTTTTATATAAAGCATCGTTTTCTGCGTTAACTTAATTTTTCTTTTTTTAGGGGAATAGCTGTATTTTAATTTATATCGCCGTTACATTTGTTGTTATTCATTTACAGTGACAGGTTTTAATAAAACTTAACTTTTTACATGTTTTAAGGTGATTTGCAAACAATATATTTAAAAACAAATTAGGTCAACGCTTGCGTATTTCATAGATTGGACATATAAATGTAAAGATATAACATATATTTTGGTAATTTTTCATAATACTATTCTCATTACAAGAATGCAAGTTTTTGACATATATGGTATATTATATTTAATTCAGGTTAATGTTACCATTGGTGAAATAACAAATGCACAAAAGAAAATTTAAGCTTTAAAATAATCCAAATCAAGTTTAAAAAGAAATTAGATTACTTCGGTATTTCGTCATATTATAGAAATATTTTTCTTAAGTAGAAAATATCTAGGATATATCTGTACTGATAAGTATAAAGGATTTAAGTCCAAAAATGTCGATTTTGAGTTAAGTACATTGTCAGACTCAGAAAAAAATTCTATATCGATTGGTATAAAGGATTTAAGTCTATGTCATTTAGGCTCTGAGAAAATCCATTAGTAAAAAAAGATTCAAGTCAGAAATTTGGCATTCATGTATGGTATAAAATATTTAATTCAATTTGTTCCCGTTATTAAATGAAGGTTGACAATCATTGAATGGTATAAAGGGTATAAGTCAACGAAATTCCTTTTTCCTAATCGATTCTTCTGATTAGACTTCAATTAGTATAACTTTATTTTTCGTCTCCTGAAAAATCAAGAATATGGACTTGAATCTTTTATACTCATCAGTACAGATATATTAACATTACATTTCATTAGCAAATGTCATCTATCACTACAAAGATTTCAGAATTGAAAATTAGTTTGAAGGAATGGAAAATGAAAATTTATTATTTAGTTGTTTACTTCTTTTATATCCCCCGGTCTCAAACAATAATGTAACATTTCCATCTAAACATATCTTTGAAATTTTTGTCTTACGTTTTACGATACAAATTAATTTAAAATTTATTTTTCCTTTTTCACAAGTTTATCTCAAAAATAAATACATAAATAAATAACAAAAAATAAAGTCGTTTGTATATTTGAGATAAGATTTTAAATATAATTCGCAGGAATGTTTTGTATATAAGAAAAAATTCATGAATATTTAGTTTGTCGCATTCCTTTTAGTGGAATCTTAAATGCATCCTAATGGAGGTAAATCGGATTAAAATCCATTAAACTTTAAGAATGAAAACTGCTTTAATGGTAAACAAAGCAAATGGATTTTTAGATAAAGCTGTTAGAGAATTTGTCATCTAATGTTATTTGAGGGTTCAAATGTTCGTCTTTGAGTTTTAAAGAAAGCCAATAAGAGTTTCTTAGTAATCTTAACATTTAATATTTACTGGGGAAGAATTTAAACTCAAAAGTAAAATATAATAATCAATGGCTTGGAGTGAAATAATTTCTCTTTTAAAGCATTTTACTCGGCTCAAAATATAACGGCTCTCGTTCTTAGAAAAAATATCGGTAATAATAAATCGACCTTTAATCGAGATAATATGAGCATAATGACATACTCTGGTGGTTTATATCAAGTATTCTGAGTAAAAGTTTGTCACTAAATTCAAGAATTCTAGCTTTATTCGAATTCCTTTTTTTTATATGTGGTTTCTTCTTGTCTTTCTTATCTCCAGAAACGCGGGAGAAGGTGAGTACGATTTAATTTAATCATATGCATGCAAAAATAAAATTTCGTTTGGATAGATTTATTATTCCTTCAAATTGATAAAAGGGCAGATAAAAGGGAAATTTTGGAGCAGGTGGACCAGACAATATCTGCAGAGCCTCAACCAACGGCCAAAACAAGCAAAAATGTCAAATATCTTCTGTTCTGTCCAGCTAGATATATTGAGGTACAAACAAGCACCACCACTCCACTGGAAACTAGTGCGAATTCTCCGAACGATAATCGGACAAGACGGCATCACAAGAGTTGACGAAGTTCAGACCCCAAGCACTGGAAGGCTGATTCGACCAGTTTTTGAACGTAACTTTTCAGAGCACTTCGAGTCCTTCCCCGGTGCCTCCCCTTTCCTCGCATTATGTTGAATCGAACGCGGAAGATTTGCTGGCGACAACATCGGATTTGAAGACTATCAAGTGACTGAAAGAAAGGGAACTTTTTGATTCTTTTGTTTTGTCATACTTCATTCAAGTCATAAAAGATGTGGAACAACACTGTTTCGAAACGCTTCTTAAAATAAATATCGGTAATAATAAATGGATCTTTAATCGAGATAATAATTCTATGAGAATGATGATAAAATCTGGTGGTTTATATCAAGTATTCTGAGTAAAAGTTTGTCACTAAATTCAAGAATTCTAGCTTTATTCGAATTCCTTTTTTTTATATGTGGTTTCTTCTTGTCTTTCTTATCTCCAGAAACGCGGGAGAAGGTGAGTACGATTTAATTTAATCATATGCATGCAAAAATAAAATTTCGTTTGGATAGATTTATTATTCCTTCAAATTGATATTTTTATTCTGTAATCATAGTCCAAATTCTAATTCATTAAACATTAATCATTAATTGCTCATATACCTCTTCACCTTTTACGAAAACTTAGATAAATTAATTAATAAAGAAAACTTACAATAAAAAGTAGGAAAGAAATATTAAATATAGTGAAAATAAACAGAAACGCTAAAGTTTAATTATTTTTTTTTTCTGCAAGAAACATTCGCAACCATAATTAAATTAACCTCAAAGCGTAAATTAAATTTTAATTAAAACTTTTTTTTCTTTAAAGTAAGAGATAATTGACTACAATTTGATCTTCTTAAAACAGAAATGTAATTTACGCGGATACACAAGAGAAAACATTTAATTAATTGTACGAAATATTTTTCACTGTTCTTGACAGTCAGTACATTTTGTTTTCTCAGAGCTCCATTTTTTAAATAAAGGGTCAAATTTTAAAACACCAAAGACTATTAGTTTTCTAAACTAACTTCTAAACGTTCGTATAAATTTAGTTTTTTTTAAATAAGTATTTTGATTTTACTATTAGCTATAAATCAACATGATTTTTATTAATTAGTAATTTCATTGGTTATATCAGTGAATAAAGTATTAACTTATTTATGTACATCCTCTCTTATGATTAAAAAAATAAGTAGGTATTAATTTTCATCCCTGAGCAATTTTTCTGAATATGGTAAAATATAGTAAAGCACTTCCATCAATTACATTCAATTAAAAATATTATTTTCGTTTAATTATTGGTAGCCCTGTATGTCTGTTATAAACTATGTACGCACCATGTTGTTTGTAATTAAATGTGGTCCTGTATTAACACCACCTAAAATACACATCGATAAATTTCCATGTATAGCCCTCACTACATTCTAGGTCTTTTGGGTAGCCCTATAATTTAATGGTGAATCCTTTTTGTGTTATATTAAAATATTTATGTGTTATTGTATTATACTAAAAATTATATTGAATTACTAGCAGGCTTTGCCCGCTTCGCTGGTCACTATTATAAGGATGTCATTTAATTGAATAATTGAAACGTTTAAGTAAATATATTTCGTTTGGCGACAATTTTCGCCACAGCTTTAGTATGGGATCTCCTCAGTGATATTAAATATTTTTTTTTAGCTTCTCGAATCTATAGAACAAAACTATTATTAAAACGAATAGTCTGGAAAACAGTCTAATAGTAAAGCTTATTCTTCGACTATTCTGGAAACAGTTGAAGTTGTTATTTATATAGCAAAATTCACTATTTCATGAATGTTCTGGTATACTCTGAAAAACAGTCACTTGTTCCACAGGAGTAAAGCAAATAGCATCAAATACTCCGGAACATAAATCTTCGCAATCTCAAGAAAAATGTTCATTCGCTTAGAGCTCAATCCTTAAAGTGCAATCAATCAGAATAGGTCCCTGAATATGATTCGCAGTGAGTACATACTCTATCGCATAAATCAACTCACTCCTGTTTATAACTTTTTGCGATGATTCCATCGAGAATCCCATCCCCGATTATTCCATCGAGTCGGAAAGCTCGAGATATGTGCTCCCGTGTGTCGGAGATCTTCGAAATTTGAGGAATTCTTAAGTACCATTTTTCATCAAACTTGGTTGCCCTCTCACCAAATTTGGTCACCCACTCACCAAGTTTGTCGCCGAGGCTGACACAACTGAAAATGAATGAATGAACTGCCCTTTTATTTTCACTTCGCCTTTAAAACTGTTTTCATTGCAACAGTGCCAATGATGCAGGCAAATAACTAATCCCTAATAACAATATGCTATGAGCACTATTTCTGCTGCATTTTAGACAACTAATATTTTTATGGTTATATATATTTCCCATTAAACGTATTCTTAGTCTTATTCTTATTTATTTATTTAAGTATTAATTTAAATTAAACAAATATTTCTGCCGGACAGCGTGCAGGTACAGCCACACACAGCAGCTCGTATATTTGTATTATAAATTAGTGGAGTGATTGTTATATATAAAATAAATAAAGACTATGTAAACATTACCGTGCTACACAACTTTATTGAATTTCTCCCTTGACGACTTTTGAATTTTTGTCACCATATTAGTGATGATTTTTTTCTTTAATATAATTTCTTGTATAAAAGGAGGAATCGTATTTTGGTGATAATTTTATCGGATATCTTTTCGCTAATTTGTATGAATTCTTCATCTTCTGTTTATATTTTTAAGCACTTTTAGGCTTAAAATAGTGCTTGAAATAAATTTTCTATTTTTAAAACTCCATTTTTCTTCCTATAAAATTATCTATTCAGAGAAAAATAGATCATTTATGTGACTACTATTTCGGTTTAAATTCTTTAAATGGTTATTTCTAAATTAAACGTCTTGGCGAAAAACATTCGGTTTATTTCAACGCTAAATTTTAAAAATCGTCCGGTATGATCTATAAATAAAACTGATAAAATAAATTTATAGTTCATAAAGTTTATTGTAGCAAAGAAACGCTACGCAGTCAAATGTGACGTCATGGGTAGTTTTTTTTTTTTTTTTTTTTTTTTTTAAATAAAAACTTGACAGTAAAAATCTACAATAGTTAAAGAAAAAAAAATAGAATAACATATAATAGTACCATAAACTATATTAACACTTCATCAATGTGTGTAAAATTTTCAAAGTGATACTGAATGCACACTTTTTTTTTTGGCAACAATTAAATTAAGGATAAATTTTAATGACTGTTTTTGCAGCTATTATGAAGTTAATATTTTCATATTTTAATTAATTAAAAGAAAACAAACCAAAAATTCGAAAATCGGGCTTTGAGTGCACAAGGACCCCTCGGAGGGCACCTTCATGTCGAAACAAGTGACTGTCCGAGCTACCGTCTTTGCGCTACGCTGTCCACACAAACAAATATTGCCTTATAGATATATAAAGATTTTTTAATTTTTCTAATTTATTTTCCTCGTTTTAAGTAAACGTACTTTTTTTTTTTATTCTGTCGAAAAAAAATAATGGCAACAATTAAATTATGGATAAAATTAAAATGGCTAATTTATCAGAAATTAGAAGGTTATTATTTTCACATTTTAATTATTTAAAAGAAAATTAATCAAACATTTGAAAATCGGGCTTCGAGGTGCATGAGGAGAGGTCATTATGAACCTCTATGCAAATTTGTGTAGCTCAGCCATCGGCCGTTTTCCTAAAATGCTCTGGAAATACACACACAATGAAACACACACACACACACACACACAAACATCTTATTTTATTATATGTATAGATTAGTTTCGTATTATATTAAGTTGTTTCTGTAATATTTTAGAATGTTGACAAAAATAAGGGCATGATTAAGAGAAATAGATTGGTATTTGATAAATATTCTATTATCGTAAGTATGTATATAATAATATTCTAAAGGAGATTATTGATTACAACATGGAAATATAATAATAAGAAAATAATAACTCTGGTATATTAAAATATTTTATAATGCTGACAAGATTAAGGGCATGATAAACAAATAGGATGGTAATTGGTGCATATTATATTATCTTAAGTGTGGGCATGAATATGTTCTAAGGAAAATTATTGAGTATAACATAGTTTTTTTTTTTTTTTTTTTTTTTTTTTTTTTTTTTTTTAGTACAAGAAGAAAATTAAATATTTTGGGCAAATAAAAATTCAATGAAAAAAAAAAATGTCAAAGGAATAGGTGATTTGCATAAATACATAATATACATATCTAAACATTTACTTTAAAGAAAGAAAGGAAATATAAAATATAAATTACTGATATAGAAGAAACAATATTAAATTGCTAGATTAATTTTAAATGCTTGACAAGTCCACCAGAATTATGTATACATAAAATCCACAATTACTTGATATGCTCAGGCATCTTGAACATCGTTTTACAGAAATAAGTAATTTTACGCTAGACACAACACATTATAAAAATGTGCTCATTATTTTACACTTTTCTTTCACTACATGAGTAAAAAACTAGCGTATCGGAAACCATGTAATAATTAAATGCGTTAAACAAAAAATTATAATCTTTTAAAAATATGTTGTTTTATGCTGAGCAAATCACTAAAGACATGTAAAATTATTAGCCTAATAATGGAGTTGTAAGTATTACGGCCGATTGATAGCACGTGGAACCTGGGTCTTAATGGAAAGCTCTCCGAGGTAGGTTACTTTAAAGGGGCCCTGTTTTAATTCCTATTTACACAAATTGCGGAGGGAACCCGATGCTTGATTATAAGTACCTATTTTGCAGTTATAAGCATATTGTTTTCTAGGACTTAGAATTTGTAGTTAAATTACGTTGTCATTATCATCTGTTTTTTTTTTTTTTTTTTTTTTTTTTTTCAGGTATCTACTAATTATGAAATTAGCCTCAATATTACCATACAATACAAAATCATTGGATAATTAGATTGTATTACTTCAAATTCATTTCCTGTTTATTTCTCATGTAAAAAATAGTAGAAATTTCTGTTTTTCTTTTTTAATATTGATGTATTTTTATTTCGAAGTTTAGTTCAAATATTTTCCATTTAAACCAAAAAAGAAAAAAATAATAATAATGATAATCTTTCGAAGCCCCAAAGTAATAATTTAATATTTTGAGAATATACCATTAAAGTAAAATAATGTTTTAAAAATGTAAAATAAAAAAGTAAAGTATGGAAAAATTTAAATTTTACAAAAAAAAAAAAAAAAAAAAGAAAAAAAAAAATGCGTAAAAGTATATGTATAATTTTTTAATTAATTAGTTTTTGAGAAGTTTTAACATGTTCAATACTAATACATTTAAATGAATGTGTATACATTATATATATATATATATATATATATATATATATATATATATATGAATTAGAAATTGGTTTCATAACAAAACTCCTGTTATCGCGGGTAAAATTAAATTAAATAGATAACACGAATATAGAAATTAGTTTAAAGATTAGACAGAAAAGAAACTACTAAACTTTAAGCTTAAAATTAAAATGGATTGTCTTGTCCATCTTTCCCTAAAATCATTTAAATTATATAATATGTTCCCCTGACGAGGCTATGTTAGCACTATTTTCTTGATGATGATAACCTATTAGATTAACACTAACTATAGAATACCATACTCTGTACTGAAATAATTAAAGTTATTCTTAATTCTTGAAGCTTAGTGTATAAAATGTTTACAAATCTGGTGTGTGATAAAGTTTCAAAATCAGAATGACTAAAATTCCACTAGTACATAATGAAAATTGACTAAAAATATTAATAAAACAAAATACCACGCGTTGCATCTCATGTAGAAATGAAAAATAAAATTGTAAACAAAGAAAAAAAAATCTTTTAAATGTTGGTCTTCTTAATATTCAAATAAGAAGTTTTTTTTTTTTTTTCTTTTTTTCCAGGTAAAGTAATTTCCTAAATTTATTAAACTACTAATTTTCATTTTTTAATTATAGGAATGGGATGAAAATAACCATTAAGTGAAATTTGTTTTAAAGAGATATCGGGAAATTGATAATTATATAGTTACTGTAAATGGAAAAAAAAATCTTCTTGCTGCACATCTTTAAAGTTAATTGAAGTACTAAATTCGTACTTTCTTTTTTTTTCTTTTATAATTATTGTTACAGGGGTACACCTTATTATCAATTCAGAATATTTATTGAAATAGTTTCAATTTAATGATGTTAGAAAAAGAGATAGACATTATCTTTTTTCTGCACAAGGGAATTATTTACCTTAATTAACTTTCTTAAAAATTTTTCGAAATTTATTCCGTACTTTGTATAATTACTAGAAGAAAAAAATTATGACTTTGTAGATTGAGTTTGATAAAAAAGAATTTACAGTTATTTACTTCGAAATACATTTTCATTTAATAATTTTTAATTAACATTTATTTAACTCTCAATCGAATACAAATAATGCTTTATTTGTATAACTTAAGTATACAAATTCTGTAAAAAGTTACTTACTTTTATTTTATTTTATTATCAATTTCGAAAAGTTATTTACTTTTTTACATTTATTAATCTAACTTGACAGCTATAGACTTTACTCGCAATAGCTTTTTAATTATCTTGAAAAAATATATATATAAAGTATAGTTGATATATATATATAACATAAATCTACAATTTTTTAAAAAGGATACTTGATTTCTTTTATTATCAAATTCGAGAAGTTTTCTTTCTTTTACTTTCTTTCTTTTTTTTTTTTTTATTAATCGAATTTGACAACCTTAGATGTTTCTCGTAATTACTTTATAATTTTTTAAACAGAAAATAAGAAATTGTATTTAGAGAATGAAAAGAAATTTTATTTTACATACACTTTTAATTTGTGCATTGTGTTGTAAAATATATATCTAGCTTTTTTATAAAAATGTGTAAATGTTTATTAAACAAAGCACTTGATTTTCCATTTTCAAACACTCTGTTATCTATACTTCCATTTTTTTTAATTATTTATTATTATTATATATATATATATATATATATATATATATATATATATATATATATGTATATAAGAATATTTTAATAGTTATTACTTTTAATGTCATGTATTTTCTCTTTCAGTTATAAATACGAATCATAAATGTAAAATAAATAGTTTTCAAGTTTTTGCACTTAAAACTTATTTAAATTATGAGCTTTAAACGTTTCTTTCTGAATGCATACGTATTTAATTTAAGACTGTCTCTTTTTATTTCCGTTTGTATAAATATCATTAATTTCAGAATTTGGAGATGAGCATTTTCTTTTTCCTATGCTTTTCTATTCTATTATTGCTACTCTGAAAAAAAAAAAATGTTTGTTGCACATACGTATCTTTCTTACTTTATGTATAAAAATTATACTTGTTTTTTATTCTCTTTAATAATTTTTTTTTTTTTCTATTTCTTTACAAAATTCAAATGACTCCTAAATTCAATTCACCACTTTTATTACATTGATGTATTTTTTCTATATTTATTGATTAATTCCCTATTAGAAATTTTATAATTTTTTTTTTTTTTTTTTTTTTTTTTTTCATTATAAATTTTATTATATAATCATCACAAATTTAAAATAGCTACTTTTTGCACATACAGGTAACATCTTTTCATATTTATTTAATATTTATTTCGCATTTTTAGACACAGTCGAAATATATTTTCAGTTTATAAAGTATTTTTTACTGAGGAAAATATATTCCACTTCCATTTAGAAGGTATAACTAGCCATTATCTAAAACACTAAACTAGAAATAGACATTTACTGGTTATACGCATAAGGTAAACAAATGGCCTGTACAGACGAAATGATCAAGGATTTTTAGTCTCTACCTTTTTAGATAGTGAAAGAATATTATGGATATTATAAATCCTCTGTATTTCGAAAAATTCTTGCTTGATTTCTTAGAAAAGGGTAGCAAACTAAAGTTATAGTTATTAAAACTCGCCTCTTAAGTTCACAGTTTTTTGACGAGATCTTAAATAAGTTCGACCACTATAATATAGGAAAACGATCTAGAATTTTAATAGGGGATCCTAGAAATTTCTAGCAAAGAATACTAAAGTTTATAGGGATGATATGAAACTGCATTTGCAAGAGACTTGATTTAGTTTCTGCATGTCAGTCAAAAAAAAAATTCTCAGTGCTTTTCTCATATCAATATTGCTTAAATTACATGTCTCACTCAAATGTCACTTTTCTTCCATTTTTTTTACAGTTTCATTAATTTCTTTTAAGTTATTAAGAGGAAAGTGTTACATTAAAAAAGATTTAAGAATTCCTATTTTCACATTTCCAATTCCATTTCCCATTTCCAATTCCATTTCCCATTTCCATTTCACATTTTCACATTTCACAAAGATTTCCTATTAATAAAAGAAAAAAAAAATAGAATTTCTATTTTCGACAGTCTAAACATTTTGAAATATCTTTAACGTACTTTCTCCATATTTTTGGAAATGTTTATCAGTGTGTATACACTCCGTGACAAAAAGAGAGTTAGTTACAAAGGTTTTTTTTTTTCTTTTTTTTCTTTAATTTTTCATAAAGTAACATTATCTAAGTTGTACTGATCATTTATTATCATAACATCAAAAACGTACTAAATATTTGTATTATAGTCAAAATATTCAGATTCAAAATAATCTTATTCAAAAATTAAAAAACGAAAAGCTGTATTTTTGTCGCGGAGTGTAGTCTTAAATTAGAAAAAAAAAATTCTTAATTTTTTTCTGAATTAGTCTTAAAAAAAAAAAAAAAAAAAAAAAAAAAATGTTTTGAAATAGTGTTATTTTATGATAACCATAAATGATAAGCACAATTTAGGTAACGTTATTTTATGAAAAATTAAAGAAAAAACCCTTTGTAACTATCTTTTTGTAGCGGAGTGTACCTGAGCAAAATACATATAGACGTATGATAAATTTTTTGTAGCACATTTAAATCAAGAAATAATGTAAAGAGTATCGTAAATTTTATATTTAATTTAAACTTAACACATATTGGTTAATATAAACTATTAATGGATATCAACAAACAATTTCTGTATAAAAATTTCTGGAAATGCTATAAAGTACCACAGCTTCTGTGGTATATAATTGCCTAATATTCATAAATCAATTGTTATCCTATTTCCATTGCATTTCGGTCAAAAAAATAACATCACTATGTTGCAAATGTTTCATTTAGAATTTGAGCATATTTTAGCTTATATTATGTATAAGTGCGCCAAATAAAATGATTTTTTTGTGAAAAATTTTTCTGATTCAATTTCAATGCATATCATCAAATTAGTAGTCCTGTATATGCAACAATTACTTTAGTTTTCAGTTTGCTTATTACTAGTTTGTGCGTGAGTTCGTGCCGATTTTCTTTAGGTGGCATAAGGACAGATCTGAATGTATTAGAATGATCGAAAACAAATTGAATGAGTACATATTCTAAAATTCGGTACTTCAGGCATATTTCGGAAAAGGCTTGGTGCGATACGTTCATTGTTGTTAGTTTTATACGTCTTTGAATATGGAAGAAAACAAAGTGCATTATAAGCTTTTCTTTTACAGGAAAGGCAAAAATGGCACGCAAACGGCAAACAAAATATGTTTATGAGAAAGATGATGTAGCTTAAAGATCTACTTGAAAGTGGTTTGCTAGGATTAAAGCTGGTGATTTCAATCTTCAATATGAAGAACGCCCGGATAGGATCTCCACCAGAGGTGAAGATCAGATTAAAACACTGGTCGAAATTAACACACACTATACGACATGTGAATCAGCAGAAATGTTAAAAATATCAAAATCCAATACCCACGAGCATTTAATTGTGTTGCGTTTAAATTTTCCTTCAAAATCAACACCAACTTTACGGACAACCCAATGTGATGTAACAATATTGAAGACAGTTTAGTGATAGACAAAGTATAATACTAATACAGTTGATTTCAAAATCTCCAAGAAAGATTCATGGTTTTTTTTTTTTTTTTTTTTTGATAAAATTGAGTTATCTTCCCTAAAATATTTTTCTGCAACCTACATGGTGCAATTTTCATACTTTTTTGTTTTCTCTAGATTATAAAATTAAAACTAAGAGATGTGTCAAGTTTTAAAGATATTCAGTTCAAAATACTAATATTAAATTCCAATTATAAATTCTGTTTTTTTTTTAAATTATGATTTTAATTATAATTTTTATAGAAAAACAAATGCATCGTTTAATTCTGTAAAGTGCACGTAAAAGTGGTTTTACGACAATAAGATTGACACACTCAATTCACTGGCTAATGTTCTAGATATGAACTTGCTCTCTTAAAATAAAAGAATGAAAATATCTCAAATTGAGTAAATTTTCACTCATTTTGCTATAACAAACTGTCAAGATACGAGACAGTCAGATATTGACAATTGGACTTCCATCGGAAAAATAACCCAGTTTCTTCATTCTGACTCCATGTGACAGAATCCGTGATGATCGCAGCGGCTTCATTTCTTCTGAATTCAAATTCCTCCAACGCAAGCCGCAACTGCAGTAAATCCCTAAATGGTTCTTCAACAGAATTCCCCAGAGGGCGCATTGCGTCAGTATGCTAATACAAGTACTTGGAAGGAGTATAAATACTTCAGTCAGACTGTGAAGAGTCGCTGGCTTGCTTGCTTGCTTCTTTGGTTTTTTTTCAGGCCTGAAGATAGAGAGTATCTTGAGGCCGATGTTCGTTTTCAGCTTTTCCAGAAGGAATTAAAAGCACTAAGCTGGTGCAAAAGCTGAATGTGTTTAGTAAAAATGCCATAATGGCTATTTCTTTTTCTGTTTTTATTTAAACAAAATTTTCATTTTAGTTTTAATAAACTAAATTTATTTTAACTATGATTCTGTTTTATTTCCCTTATCATATGTGTGTAAGTTATCTTACTTATAGATCCAACTTAATTTAAATTTTCTGAAAGGATTTAAAGTTTATAAATAAGGTTAAGTTATTCAAATTGTGATTTAAACATTTCTATTTCTCAAAGCTCTTTTTAGATTTAAATTAAGCATAACTAAAAACAGTGACCACGCTCCATTGTTATTGGACCTCTGCTAATGAATATATTTTATCGGATTGTAAGTTTAATGTCAACCCATAATCCAACACAAACGTGCCCTGTCATTTTGAGTTAAATTTAGTAAATTGAATGAGTTAACATATTGTATAACATATAATGGATTAATCTTGAAATGTGTACGTATATGTTTAGTAATTAAAATATATCAATTAATTAAAAATTTTATATTAAGACAATCATATTTTTAAAAAAAATAATTTTCATTCATTTTTTAATGCAGGCATTTTATTTATTTATTTATTTATTTATTTTTTTTATTCAAATCATTTAGAATTTAACGAAGATTGGTGTAAAGGTAATTTCCAATAAATCCATGCATTTGTGTATTGTCACAACAAAATTTTTTGTTGCATTTATTAAGATAAACGTTTTTTGATTCGATTAAAAAAAATGTTTCGAAATATTTTTCTTTCCTCTTTCATTATTTTAAATACTTTTTCCTTTAATCTACTCTTAGAAATTTGGCTTCAAATACATTGGTCTCTAATGTTGTAAGTGACAGAAAAAAGGCAGGTGCATTTTCTACATTTAAATTCAAAATATGAAAGAAAGTTCCAAGTGAAAACGAAAATCTGTAAATATATTTGTCTGCAACTCTTCTGGAAACTTCTCGAACTTCTTATTATAGTTATCCTTTAAGCTGGAAATGTTTGTCATATTTTCCGATTGTTCACTTTGTCCAATCGAAGCACCAATAGAGAAAATAAAGGAAAAGTGTGAAAATTTTATTTTTCGGAGTGAATAAGGAAATTATTTTCAATCGAGAAAGTTTAGATATAGGAATCGAGTTGCTAATCTTTTCAGACGACGAAAATAGAATAAAAGTTTTGCTTTACACTAAAATAATTGACATATTTGTTTATTTATTTATTTTAAGAAATTAATAAAAAATTGAAAATTGGAGATTTTTTAATCTATAATTTATTATTTGTAAGGGATGTACATATATCACAATAAATTTATATTAATATTTCAAAGAAATAATTTCAAAAAATGTAAGGCAGTATATAAAAACTCAATTTTCAATTATATATGATAAGGTCATGAATTAAATTTATAGAAAAAAAAAAGAAACTTTTTGTACTTTATAAACTAAATTTTCTTATAAAACTATCTATATCATTTCTAAACAAAATTATTAAATATATATATATACATATATATATATATATAAGTATATATATATATATATAAATTGATACATTGAAAATTTACTAAATTAATTGTATGTACTGTAGTATTTCTCTTTTATCTCTTTCTATAAAGTTGAATTTGTATTAAGTATTTTCTGTTAATATTTGCAAATAAAAATACACAAATTAATCATATTTGTCGGATAAAATTACTTTGAAAATAATGTTTGCAAGATTCGTTTTAGTGTTTGTTTCATTAGTGTTTGTGATAGTGTTTGTTACCTTATCAATTTTAAAATCAATTAAAATTGTAAATGTCATTTATTTTATAAGGGTTTATATATGTTTATTTTTTTTAGTTCATGCTTAGAATAATTATTGTTGTATAAGCATTACTTTGAAGAAAAAGAAATGAGAATTATTAAAAATACCTACTAAACATTACCTGAATTTTTTTTTTTTTTTTTTTTTTTTTTTTTTTTTTTTTTAAACTATTAAAGAAGAGTTACTGCCAATTTAAAATATATTTAACATTTAAATTTAAATTTTATCTAAATCTCAAAAGTAATCAAGAGTATTATTAGTCATAAAAACTAAATATTGCTTTACTTTTACAAAGATCTTTTTCCCTTCTGGAAACATTTAAAGATTTACTTTTTTTATTTAAATATTCAGTTTTATTTTCGTTTTGAGTAATTTAACCCTTTCAGGGAGAATGGTATATATTTTATACCACCTAATGTCAGTTCCTAACTTCAAAAATTTATCCCAGATATTTTTTATAAAATTTTACTTTTTTACCTTATGCGAAAATATTAATTTATTACTTTTCTTCTACTCTTGTTTTCAAACTGTGGTGGCACTTGATTTTAAAAGAAATGAAATTCGTTACCCCTGAAAGAATTAATTGATGAGGTAATTTGCAGTGCATATCACAAAGACTTAAGGTTTTAGTTACTGCCAATTTAAATTATTTTTATTATTTAAATTTAAATTGTATTTATCTAAATTTCAAAAATAGTCAAGAGTATTATTAGTCATAAAAACTAAATATTGCTTTACTTTTACAAAGTACTTTTTGCCTTCTGAAAATATTTAAAGAATTATTATTTATTTGTCTTTAAAATAATTTGTGACACTTTTCGTAAAAATATACTTTGTAATGAATGTTGATGTACCTTTAATTACTTTTGATTTTCAAATTATAAAGTCTTTGAGAAATTATTGTTTAAACACTTTTAAAACCAAGTAATTTTGTATATAAAAACATTCGATTATTCATGTGTGGTATGTATATATATATATATATATATATATTAGGCAATTAAGCAGTAAATAATAGTATTTAAATATTCAGTTTTACGTGCGTATTGCATTTTTTAATTCATCGACATTGATGAGGTAAATTTCAATGTATTTCAAGCATTTATTGTTGAATCAGAAACACTGAGAAACAAAGTAAGAAAAGATTTCTGACAGCCTTTCTCATTTTCATTGTCTTTTGAAGTGTACTTCATGATATTGTTAATTGGTGAATATCTATTCATGCAACTTGTTCGAAAAAAAAAAAAAAAAAAAAAGTAAAGTGATGTCCTCTTGGAAACAGTGAAAGACCATAACATAACTTTAATAATAATATGAAATACAACATCACCGTATGTCACTTAATTCGTAGTATCTAACATATATAATTATCATTCATAATCTTTTAACTAATTTATTGGTTTCTCATATGTTGAGGTAAGTTTATATTGATATACGTTTTTATTTTATTTTAAATGGATGCGTCGAGCCGGTGCACAAAGAAATACACTTAGCTTTTGCTATCTTTGTGACAGAGCGTGTTTGCATTCTACAGGCGCTTGATAACGTTAGAAGGCAAAAAATGCTGTTTTCTTATTCCAACTTGGTTTAATTCATTTAGATTTGACTTTATTTCTTTTTTGGTTTAATTTGTGTGGTATTTCTTTTTCATAATTTTAATTGTTTGAATACTGACATTAAATCATCTTTAAATTCCAACTGTATGTACTGATAATATTATATTTCTACTGTACTTTCTGATTATCTCTCTCTCTCTGTATATATATATATATATAGATAGATAGATAGGTAGATAGAGAGATAGAGAGATAGAGAGAGAGAGGGAGAGAAAGAGAGAGAGAGAGTCAAATAAATTCATTTTAAATAAATATACATATATATATATATATAGATAGATAGATAGATATAGTTTAGATTTTTATATAGTTTAGATTTTTTAGTTTAAGCCGCATCAACCCATACTTTTTAGAAAAACAATGAATTGGATCACTATGTCACCATTTGCGTTTTAAATAAGTTAATCTATAAATAAGAAGAAAAAATGGCTTAAAAAATACAAAGTTACTCAACTCTAGGAGTTTTATCTGTATTGATTATACATACATATGTATATATATATATATATACACATATATATATGTATATACATAATGTATTTGCGTATTATGTCAATTTATTTTATTGAAGGAATAATGCGTGGTTATTTTGTGTTTTAAAACAACTAAAGTGTATTCTTTTCCAGTTAGCTTACCATTTAATATTTGATGCAAGAAACATTTACTTTAGAAATGAAACGAGAACCAAAGTTAATGGGGCAGAATAGAATAATTGATGTTTTAAGATAGTATTATAAGAATTACTCGAATTTTACTGCTTCAAACTTTCTAAAATAAAAACGTTTTATTGTAGAATAAAATAAATAAATAAACAAAATTCTTTTAAAACTTTAAAGGATCATAATCTTAATGGGTTGTGAAACGCTTCGTTTATGCACTTATTTCTAAAAGGTTTTATTGAATTTTTAAGTACTTAAAAGTATATCTAAATTATTTTTCAAAACAAGTGATATTTATTTCATTTTACTGCTCATTTTTTCAACGTTTTAAATAGGTCGTATTTTTCTTTTTTTTATTCTTTAAAGCAGTTTTAAATTTAATAAAATATTAGAATGCATAGGCACATGCAAAGAATTTAAATGACTAATTAAAATGCTTTGAATAACTCTTTGAAAAAACGAATAAAAGATAAAATGGATTAATATAAAATTGATTAAATAAGCAGTCACTCAAAAAATTAATCAATAAACAAACAAATAAATAAAATAAACATTCCGTATATAACTTATTTTTTCTTATTAATAAATAGAAATACGTAATAAACTTTCATTTAAATTATATTCTACAATTGAAATTGCTTAAATATTATCCACATTCTTGCAAACCACTAACGTTTCTCTGTTAAAATGGTTTTATGATATAAATATTCATAAAAATATTCTTTTTCGATATCCTTTTTAGTTCCATACACACTATGTGTGTATAAAAATGTTATTCTGTAAAAAATAAATGTAAATTATATTTTATTGTGTAAACAAATGTCACTTAAATGTGTATATAGAAATTACAAAAATGATAAAAAATTCGGGATCCGAATCCACGAATTAACACTTATTGTTTTAATACTTTCTAAAAATGTACAATTCATGGCGAATATTGTGATAATGAGGTAATTTTATTAAACATGTTTCATCTTACTGTTGTTTGTTTTAATAGCTTTGTATATACATATATGTAATAGAAACAACTTGATAATAAATGTAAAGTAATTAGAAAAACACACGGGGGGGGGGGCGTCTTAAGGGGAGCCTTCTCCACCCCACCCCCATGTAGGTAATGGAAAATGAGAAGTTTCTTAAGAAACGAGTGCAGTTTAACCAAAAAATATGTTTCTAGCCCCACAATTCTCATAGATGAAAGCAAAAATGTATAGCAAACGAATTGAAGATTAGAATTGGATAAAAAGCATTAAAAAAACTATTAAATTTACAAGTAAAGTACAGTAGTAAACATATAAATATAAAAGTATAAAAATATAAAAATATAATTATATATAAATACAAATTTATATGAGAAGTAGATTGAAAAACATTGAAACCCCATACCAAAAAGAGAGAACACTCTTCGACTGGTAGGGCTACTTACCATTTATTAAATGTCGCCTGAGATGAAGAAAAAAGCCTTAAGCTACTTTATATTCAGAAAGATTGAAATGTTTATCTAGCAGGAAACAGGATAGCGGTTGACAGTTAATAGGATTTTGAGGTTTTCAAAAGCTAAATTCAGGTCTAAATGGTTATTGCAAATCATTTTAATTCTGTTATTTTAGGTAAACATAATATTTTTTAAAACTCTGTGACTAATACAGGAAAACCAATTCGTCGACATATTACAAACTTTATGGAAAAATCCTGCCTTTTATCATAAATACCAATTAACCAGTTTTTACCTACTTTTTTAAATTTTAAATCCAGGAAAAAAAAATATTTTACCTTCAGTGTCAGTTTGGTTTAAGATATGGTCGGAGGGATAGAATTAAGCAGCATATTTCGAAATATTTTCACAGTTTATTGCTTTTACGTCATCAATATATTTATAAAACATAATATTTTATAATTTTCTCTCAAACATTTACAGAAGAATGTTGCTGAATGCGCTCGAGTAGCTGGTTTCCATCAGGATACCGCGAATTTGTAAAAAAAAAAAATATTCTATACTGTTAAATAAAATATTTTTAAAGATTAAAATTCAATCAGGTTAATCCAATAAAGTTTTTCACAATCAATTACATGAGGAAATTTATCGTTATTTTTTTTTCAAAAAATTCTAAAACTAAATAATGTGAAACACTACTAAAAAGGCTTTCAAAGTGATAGGTATTAACTGTTAATATGTCTTCTGAGATTTCTATAAAATAATTTAATATCTGGTAGTTATTTTTTTATGATATGGCAGTCAACTTCAGACTCTAAAGTATTCATTTTAAATATTTTATTATCTGATAATTATTTTTAATGATATAGCAGTTATCGTCAGACTCTGAAGTGCTCATTTTTTCTTTTTGCTGCATAACAAAGTTTTATTTCTAATAATTTTCAAGATTTATTATATATATATGTGTGTGTGTGTGTGTATCAAACTGACGAATTGCTTGTTTATTCATTTTGAACCATGTATTTCAAATTACAACAATAGTGAATATATACTAACTATAAGATATCGTATTGCATATTGTAAAATGTTATCAATTTAAAAAAAGAAAAAAAAATATTTTTCACAAGACATAAGCACTAAAATAACGAAAAACAATCTTTAAAAGACAAATTTAGGTTTATCCAGAATTTCTTTGCATTATAGAAAGTCTTGAAAAAAAATGGAATACTGTCTCAGAAAATATAAAATGTAAGCGTTATATCTCGTTTGCTGTTCTGTCAATAAGAAAGGTTTTAGATAATTAAAATGCTGTTTCGGTGAAAAGAAATTGAAAATGTGTTATTTAAAAGTTCATATCTATCATTTCCTTTGAATTTAAAAATATGATGTATCATCTTTTTTTTTTTTTTTTTTTTTTTTGTATTTTTAATTTATTATAAAAACTAATTCAAAAGTTTTTTTTTTTTTTCTTTGCTAATCTTTTAAGAAATAAAAATAAAAATTACGTTTATTTAAATTAAGTCACAAATTGTACTTTACAAGAAAAGTTTGAATAAAATAGAAAACTCATGAATAATATAGCCTAATGGAAGCAATCTGGTTAAAACTCATTAAACTTTAAGAATAAAAACTATTTTAATGATAAACAAACAAAACTATTTCTAGATAAAAGATTTACGGATTTTGTCGCTTGATTTCTTTTGATGGTTCAAGTGTTTCTCTTTTGTGTTTGAAATTAAGCCCATAAGTGTTTCCCAGTAATCAAAACATTTATTATTTACAGGATTCATATATTTAACAAAATACGTAATGTCTTGTGATGAAATAATTTAATTTAAAATGTTTTCCTTCAGTCATATTAGAGAACATATTCAACAATAAAAAGAAAAAAATAATATAATATTTTGCTTTTTATTATCCCCTGTTCATTAACTATTTTTGTATAATAATATTAATTTTTCATTAGTAGGAAACATTTTTAATTTATGTTATAAATAATTATATCTAAGTACTCTTAAACTGTGGTGCTGATGTGTATAATTTTGTAATCTTGACAAAGTGCAATAATCAAATATACTACAAGAATATGCGTACAATATATATATATATATATATATATATATATATATATATATATATATATAATAATTAGTGTTAATTATCTCACCTGGAGAAACATTATAACTGGATTTTACATTAAAAAGAAATATATATATATATTATATATAAAACCAATATGAAGAAATCTATTTGACACTTATTTATTTCCTAAAAACGTTTGAAAAGCACTATGATATACCTGCTAGTTTTAATGAAATTACCCTAAAATATAACGAAGGTATTATATTAATAATAATAATAATAATAATAATATATACATATAGAGATATATAGATATATACACACTATGCAACATCAAAAATATCAAAACCTTTAGAGAAAGTGATAGTTTTTCATTTATTTTTATCATTTTATTTATTTATCTTTTTAGTTTAATATTAGAAATGTTATTGTAGTATATTAATAATTATTATTTTTACTTGAACTAGGGGGTTCTGCCCCTCTGCCCGCTCCGCTCTCAAACCCCCGAGGAAAGCTTCGTCTCCCCCCGACTCGCTTCACTTATTAACCCCTGCGGCGCTCTGCCTTTCGCTGAATAGGAATTGCTGATATTCGCTTGTTTTCCTTTCACTGAATAGGAAAATTAATACTGCATAAAACTAGAAAAAAAAAAAAAAAAAAAAAAAAAAAAAAAAAGAAAGAAAGCAAATACCCATATTCAATGTCAAATTGAAATCATAATATTTAATACCACTTTTTTTAATGAAATAATGTGCTAAGGATCAGTATTTTTTTTTTTTTTTTTTCGGAAAAGAAAGAAATGGACTCTCCCCACCTGACGTCAGAGATCACATGATAGGTGAAAAACAAACAGCGGACGAAGTCTTCTATATCTATAGCGATTTTTGAAATAACATATTTTCTATTCTTATTCTTGATCAATCATATTTAATATGTGTTATTTTTTTTATACATCATCATTTTTAATCCATTTTATATCATTATTCATCATCTTTTGTTTGCTGTATACATTTGAAATCATCATTTAATTTATATTTGTTATTGATGTTCATTGAGAACATTTTAAATACTCTGATTTTTGGTACTTAAATCATTGACAGTGCAACATCGTACGGGGTAAAGCCATTGAGACCAGTAACTAAGTTAATTAATTTGTTATAACACCTTTATGCAATTAAATTTAATTGAAAACAGTTTAAAAATTTAAAATATAATCCGTAAACATTCCACAAGCACAAGCTATTATTTATTGCTAGATCAGTTAATGTAACAGTTACACTACAACATACAAAAATCGATTCTTACAGGTGAAAATAAATAAACACATAATGTGTCTTTTTTTTTTTTTTTTATTATTATTATTATTATTATTATTATTAAATTTACAAATACAATTATTCTACTGTTTACAAATGCACAATATTACTTTCATTTTATTTTAAAGTAAATATTAACACTTGTGTTCTTTAGAACAATATTTAATTGAATTCGATTCTCAGAATTCGATTATTTGTTTTCCCCTATCACACGACTAATCATACGACGTTGGGAAGAGTCCATTCTTAACATCTAGATAATTTTATGTTACAGATACAGTATGTGAACTGTTTTGGGACATTTAAGTTTTGTCACTATTTGGCGGTGGAATTTTTATTAGAATTGCTTGTTATAAATAAATAAATAAATAAATAAATAAATAAATAACCTTTAAATTACTTTAGAATAACTTTTTTAAAAAATAAGAACCTATTTTTTTTCAAATGTCCGTACTTTTTTTAATGAATTTCTTTAGTTAATTTATGGCAGTATATACTCTCTGTATGTATTTATTGAACTGCTAGATAATAATTTTAGACATTCGAAAATATCGAAAAGAGAAAAAAGTTTATTATTATTATTATTATCTTTTCAATTCGGAAAAACCTCCTGCAACTTCAATTATTAATTATCTTCGGTACTTTTCCATTTTGCCGGTGAAGCGATAAGTTGCCAAGAATGATATAACCGACGTTAAACATTAAGCACCTAAGACAGATTAATTGTTTCAAAACACTTCGAATAATAAAAAGAAAAAAATTAAAGAAACTTATTTTACGTTTACTTATTTTATTTTATATTTTTAAGAATTAAATTTTCTGAAGCTTTGCTTAAAGCTAACTTTTAAAAGTGTTGTCCCATAAAAAATATAACATTTATTTTGTCAAATCTTTAATAATGTATGTATAAAAACGCTATTAAATAAAATTCAGAAGAAACATGCTAGATTTGTATTATTACTATTTTATTTTCAATTTATAACGACGTCATTTTCTCATTCACCAATTGTTCATGTAGTAATGTTTTATTTTCGCGTGAAATCATATTTCATTTTATGTTGAAAAAATAAAAAATAAATAAAAATATTTCGTAAACTTTTTTGGCAACAATTAAAAATGTTAAATGGGTTATGTTAAGGCAATTACCAGTTTAATATTTTAATATTTTAATTAATTTTAAAAATTCTAATCAAATTTCTGGTATAAATAGAGCCTATGTCCTATTCCGAACTATATCTGTACCGAATTTCAATCAGATCTGCTTAGCCGTTGTGGCGTGATTGAGTAGCAAACATCCATCTATCCAAACTTTCACATTTATAATATTAGTATAGATTACATTTTGCTAGCAAATCTCATCTATCAGTACAAAGATTTAAGAATTAAAAATTAGTTTGAAGGAATGAGAAATGAAAATTTATTATTTAAATGTTTATTTCTTTGATATACCACGAACTCAAAAATATATTGGGACATTATCATTTAAACATAACATTTCTTTGAAATTTTTATCTTACGTTTTATGATACAAATTAATTTTAAATTTATTTTTTCTTTTTCACAAGTTTATCTCAAAAATAAATAAATAAATAACATCAAATAAAGTCGTTTGTATATTTGAGATAAGATTTAAAATATAATTCGCAGGAATGTTTTGTACTCAAGAAGAAATCCATGAATATTTAGTTTGTCGCGTTCCTTTTAGTGGAATCTTAAATGCATCCTAATGGAGGTAAATCGGATTAAAATTCATTAAACCTTAAGAATGAAAAGTGCTTTAATGGTAAACAAAGCTAATCGATTTTTAGATAAAGCTGTTAGAGAATATGTCATCTAATGTTATTTGAGGGTTCAAATGTTCGTCTTTGAGTTTTAAAATAAGCCAATAAGTGTTTCCTAGTAATCTTAAAATTTATTATTTACTGGGGAAGAATTTAAACTCAAAAGTAAAATATAATGTAATAATCAATGGCTTGGAGTAAAATAATCGCTTTTAAAACATTTTACTCAGCGCATATCAAAGAACTTATTCGAAAATAAAAACAAAGAACGATTTTAAGTACTTTATTTTTTACTGTTTATAAAGAAAATTAAAACTCCCTATTAGTTTAATAGTTAAAAAAAGAATAATTAAAAAAAAATAGTAATCTCCTATTACTAGAAAACATTTCTAACTTATTTTATAAATAAGCATATGTAAACGCTCTTACGCTATTCAGCCGATTTCAACTAAATATTTATATATATATATATATATATATATATATATATATATATATATATATATATATATATATATATATATTTATTTATTTATACTTGAAAAAGAAGAGGAGATGAAGATTTGAAATAAAGACAAATCAATTTATTGAAATACATACATTTGAATTTATAATATAAGTTTATTGAAAGAGTGATTATTTTACAGTATATTTGAAAATTAAAAGCATTTTTCGATGTGTAAATATTTTTTATTGTACAAAAGAAAAGTAATTGTAATGGAATTTTAAACCAAATGTTATAAAGTAACACCAAGACGTCACAGAAATTTTGATAACATATCTTTTAAAACCCAAATTTTCAATTCATGAGAAATGTGAATAAAATAGTATTGGCAAGTAAAATTTTTAAACATCTTTTCATGTCAAAAACAATGTTTACACTGTAAATATAAACAAAATAAAAAAGCAAATGAAATAAAAATAAATCAATATTTTTAATTAATAAAGTCACTCCAAATTTGATTATTTTTAATACCCATTATTTTTAATACCCATAATTACAATTTATGTAGCTATAGAATTGAGTGCTACGTCACAAACTTTTAACGCGTCAATGTTTTTTTGTACTGATACCACATACGGACAATGTTTATAATATAATTAATAGTATTTTATTGCAGGTAAAAATCACAACTGGCTTTTTTACTTACAAAAACATCTTTTCAATTTCAGTATGCATCAAGTTGCTTAATGAATAAATACTTGCAAAATATATTTTAAAAATATATACAATTACTAATTAAGATACAAGGTAGTTATAATGAAATAGTCTTCAAATGCACTGGAAGTATAGTTTTAATTTATAGTAAATAAAAATAAAATTTTAGCACATCATAAGTATGAAAAAACTCTCAACAATTCGTTCACGTCATTGTAATAAAACAGATGATACATCTCAGGACTGTTGCATAACATTACATATCTGCATTTATACTTTCCTTGTGATAATTTTATTCGCAATTTGATGAGTCATGCTATAAATTCGAATAGAAACATTTTTTGCAAGTTTTTCACTTTGGAGTTTCACGTAGCTTTACGTATTCCTAACACTATATATGCGGATTGACATATATTTATTTCAGACAGAAAAAAGAATAAATGACGCTGTGATTTATATATTTACTTACTTAAGTATTTATTTATTACTATTGATGTTTTTGTTGTAAACCAACTTAAAGAAAGGTACTATCGCGTCCAGAAAATTTTGTTTACAGAAATTTTGTTCCGTATTATTATTATTATTATTATTATTATTATTATTATTTTATAGAATAGAATTTAAATTTGTTCTTACACTTTCCTCTTCCTTTTTTGCATAATTATTTATTTTTTAATAATGCTTTTATATCCAGTTAGTATTTGCTAGTTGGTCGATTTGTCGCCTATACTTTCAGTGTTTATTCAACAGCCACAAAAATGTTTTTCAAGTGACATTTGATATACAAAATCGACGATTATTCAAGTCGATTCGCCTTTTATGTATATCAAATGCCACTTCTAAACGTTTTTGGTGGATATTCAATAAACATTGAATTATGGGCGGTGAAACGACCAACTACTGACTACTAACGGGGTATACGGGACATATCAATGTGTGTAATTCTTCAAAAATCTTTATGAAGTTAAAATAAAATGAATGCTCTTAAATTATCAAAATAGGGTACAAATTACCTACAAAAAGAAAGGGGTACACAATACTAAAATTTATAAACTCAAAAAAAAAAAAAAAAAAAAAAAAACGGTAAACATTCAAAGTAATTTTAAAATAAATTCGCTTTTATGTTGGACGATTTTGACATTCCCCGTTTTATTTTAAATAATGTTTTTTCCAGAAATCCAAAAGTTAAATATTTGCTGTAAAAATCTTTTCTTATTGAGAAAACAAACTTTTAAAATCAATGGTTTGGAATTGAATAATTGCTGTTTAAGCAATTTTTACTCATTTGGCAACATCAAAACCAATTCAGTGAACAGTAAAAACAAATATAGTATAAAGAAGCATTAAAAAAGAATTTGGATTGCATTTTTTTTTTTTTTTTTTTTTTTTGGTATTTCTAACAGTAAAAAGCTATTTTTGAATGTCTTATTATTATTATATTATTATTTAAATGATAATAATAATAATAATAATAATAAGTAATATATTTCATATATTTGCAAAGAAAATTTAATATTCATTTAGAAATAATGAATTAATATAAGTCCCATAGAAAAAAATCAGATGCGTAACGACCATATGACTTATTATGTGTGATCAGATGACATAAAATTAATTTAATAAGACGCCTAATGATTGTTCCGTTGTAACCAAAGAATACGAGCGTCCTAGAAACTTTCAAAAACGACGTTATATAGTGAGTTTAAAGAAAATTGGTAATGCAATTTTTTGAGGTGCCCAATTTTGAGAATTGAATTGGCCTACCTAATAAACACATTTTTTTTTTTTTTTTTTTTTTTTTTTTTTTTTTTTTTAACCAATACACTAATACATGTAAAATAAAATCTTAAACAAATTTAATGTAGAATATTTAAATAAATTCGTTAAAATCGTTTTTGAGTTACGGGAATACATAAATAATTTAATATAAATTTTAATGCTTAAATAAAAATAATTACGATTTTCCATTCCCAAAAGATTTTGCCACCAGCAATCCACAGCTTACAGAACATAAGCTGAAAACGATGTATTCTCGATCCATAAATAACAATAGATTTTGTAAATATATTGCAACTTAACTAATTGACGACTGAAAACGTATTTACAACAATTCTTTTTCTATTTCCATTATTATTGTTATTATTATTTTAAATCGTGTGCACAAATTTCACAAAATCGACATTCTATCTTTGCTGTCTTATTCCATATACAGTGTGGCGAAAAAGTTTATGCACACGCTAATTCTTTTAATAACATTAAAAAAATTATACAATGGAATGCGTTAAATGTTTTACTGTGTCTAAACAATTGGATTACAAATTAACGTTTCGAATTTAAAAATAAATAACTGAAAAGAAAATAATAAATTATAAACAAAAAATTCAAAGGTGTGATAGCGCAAAAGCTTATGCACAAAACCAAAATATTTACTATTCACAAAGCACAAAAGTCCTTTAGTTGTCGATTGTGTTTTCCATTTCACATGATGAGATCGAATACTCGATTTTCTACTGATAACACGAGATTATAGAAGGTTTCGGAAGCAAGACTGTACTAGGTTTTCTCGATCGCTGATTTGATGTCCTGCATTGAATTATGCTGCTTCTCATTATTGTGGATGTCACGTGAGAGGATTCCCCAGATCTTTAGCCCTGACACATGAGCACCTGTTGATTGGATCTGCATTATAAGAACTGCAAGAAACCTTATTAACCTCAATTTCTTCAAGTCTTTCTTTCAGGTATAAGCTTCCTTTGCAGATAAAAGGGAAATTTTGGAGCAGGTGGACCAGACAATATCTGCAGAGCCTCAACCAACGGCCAAAACAAGCAAACATGTCAAATAGCTTATGTTCTGTCCAGCTAGATATATTGAGGTACAAACAAGCACCGCCACTCCACTGGAAACTAGTGCGAATTCTCCGAACGATAATCGGACAAGACGGCATCACAAGAGTTGACGAAGTTCAGACCCCAAGCACTGGAAGGCTGATTCGACCAGTTTTTGAACGTAACTTTTCAGAGCACTTCGAGTCCTTCCCCGGTGCCTCCCCTTTCCTCGCATCATGTTGAATCGAACGCGGAAGATTTGCTGGCGACAACATCGGATTTGAAGACTATCAAGTGACTGAAAGAAAGGGAACTTTTCGATTCTTTTGTTTTGTCATACTTCATTCAAGTCATAAAAGATGTGGAACAACACTGTTTCGAAACGCTTCTTAAAATAAATATCGGTAATAATAAATGGATCTTTAATCGAGATAATAATTCTATGCTAATGATGATATACTCTGGTGGTTTATATCAAATATTCTGAGTGAAAGTCTGTCACTAAATTCAAGAATTCTACAATTATTCGGATTCGTTTTTTTATATGTAGTTTCTTCTTGTGTTCCTTATCTCCAGAAACGCAGGAGAAGGTGAGTACGATTCAATTTAATCATATGCATGCAAATATATAATTTCGTTTTGATAGATTTATTATTCCTTCAAATTGATATTTTCATTCTGTAATCATAGTCCAAATTATAATTCATTAAACATTAGTCATTAATTAATCATATACCTCTTCATGTTTTACGAAAACTTAGATAAATTAAATTATAAAGAAAACTTGCAATAAAAAGTAGGAAAGAAATATTAAATTTAGTGAAAATACACAGAAATGCTAAAGTTTTTTTTTCTTTTCTTTAAGAAACATTCGCAACCATAATTAAATTAACCTCAAAGAGCAAATTAAATTTTAATTAAAACATTTTTTCTTTAAAGTAAGAGATATTTTACTACAATTTGATCTTCTTAAAACAGAAATATAATTTACGCGGATACACAAGAGAAAACATTTAATTAATTGTACGAAATATTTTTCCCTGTTCTTGACAGTCTGTACATTTTGTTTTCACAGAGTTCCATTTTAAAAAAAAGGGGGTCAAATTTTAAAACACCAAAGACAATTAGTTTTCTAAACTAACTTCTAAACGTTCGTTTAAACTTAGTTTTTTAAAATAAGTATTTTTAATTTACTATTATCTATAAATCACCACGATTTTTATTAATTACTAATTTCATTGTTTATAGCAGTGAATAAAGTATTCACTAATTTATGAACATCTTCTCTTATATTTAAAAAAATACGTAGGTATAAATTTTCATCCTTGAGCAATTTTCTGAATGTGGTAAAATATAGTAAAGCACTTTCATCAATTACATTAAATTGAAAATACTATTTTCGCTTAATTATTGGTAGCCCCGTGTGTCTGTTTTAAATTATGTACGCACCATGTTTTGTAATTAAATATGGTCCTATATTAACACCATCGATAAATTTCCATGTATAGCCCTCACTACATTCTAGGTCTTTTGGTTAGCCCTGTAATGGAATGGTGAGTCATTTTTGTGCTATATTAAAATATTTATGTGTTATTGTATTATACTAAAAATTAAATAAATTATTAATTTTGCATTATATTAAATTGTTTGTGCTATATTTTAGAATGTTGACAAAAAATAAGCGCAAAATAAAAAGAAAAAGAATGGTATTTGATGAATATTATATTATCGGAAGTGTGTATATCACAATATTCTAAAGGAGATTATTGATTACAACATGGAAATATAATATTATATGAAGAACTATGTTATATTAAAACTGTGATAATAACTCTGCTATATTAAAATATTTTATAATTTCGACAAGATTAAGGGCATGATAATTGAAATAGGATGGTAATTAGTGGATATTAAATTAAGTGTAAGCATGAATATGTTCTAAAGGAAATTATTGAGTATAACATTTAAAATTAAAACTTCTATGGGCAATTAAAAATTCTATGAAAAACAAAATCATACATAACAATACTTGCATAAATACGTAATATGCACATCTAAACATTTACATCAAAGGATGAAACGGAATATAAAATATAAATTTCTGCTATAGAAGAAACAACCTTAAGTTGTTAGAATATTTTTAAATGTTTGATATGTCCACCAGAATTTTGTAAACTACATAAAATCTACAATAACTCGGTATGCTCATACATCTTGAACATCGTTTTACAGAAATAGGTAGTTTTACTCTCGGAACAACACATTATAAAAATGCTCTCATTATTTTACACTTTACTTTCATACATGACTGATAAACTAGCGTTTCGGGAACCATACAATAATTAAATGCGTTAAACAAAAATTTATAATCTTGTAAAATATGTTGTTTTATGCTGAACAAATCATTAAAAACATGTAAAATTATTAGACAAAATGATGGAGTTGTAAGGTTTACGGCCGACTGTTAGCACGTGGAACCTAGGCCTTAATGGAAAGTTCTCCGAGGTGGATTAATTTAAAGGGACCCAGTTTTAAGTCATATTTGCACAAAGTTTGGAGATAACCTGATGCTTTATTATAAGTACCAATTTTGCAATTTTAAGCTTAATTGTTTTCTATGACTTAGAATTTGCAGTTAAATTACGTTGTTATAATGATCTGTTTTTTCGTTTTTTTTTTTTTTTCAGGTATCTACTAATTATTATTTTAGCCTCAATATTACCATAAAATAGAAAATCATTGGATAATTAGATTGTATTAGTTCAAATTTATTTTCTGTTTATTTCTCATATACAAAGAGTAGTAGAAACTTCTGTTTTTCTTTTTTAATATTGATGTACATGTATTTCGAAGTTTAGTTCAAATATACTGCATTTAACCCCCACCCCCAAAAAAAAAAAAAAAAAAAATAATAATAATAATAATAATAATAATAATAATAAATTTTCGAAGTCACAAAGTAATAATTTAATATTTTGAAATAATATTTTAAAAAAGTAAAATAAAAAAGTAAAGTATGGAAAATGTAATGTAAATGTAATTTTACAAAAAAATTTGACATGTTCAATACTAATACATTTAAATGAATGTGTATACAATATATATATATATATAATTCTAAATTAGTAATTTGGAAATAAAGGTTTAAATCTCCCATTATCACTGTTAATTATTTTGATGATAAACGATAATGAAGGGTTTTGGTAAATTGAAAATTGTCTTCGTAACAAAACTCGTGCTAACGCGGGTAGAATTAAATTACACAGATAACTCTAATATAGAAATTAGTCTAAAAATTAAACGGAAAAAAGCCAAATATTAAGCTTAAAATGAAAATGGATTGTCACGACCACCATTACTTAAAATCGTTTAAATTATATAATATGTTTCCTTGACGAGGCTATGTTAACACTACTTACTCTCTTGGTGATGATAACTCATTAGATTTATACTAAAATAATACTATAATAATAATTGTACTATAATCATACTCTGTACTGAAATAATCAAAGTCATTCTTATTTCTTGAAGTTTAGTGTTTACAATTCTGGTGTGTGAAAAAGTTTCAAAATCAGAATGACTAAAAATCCACTAATACATACTGAAAATTGACTAAAAACTAAAAATATTAATAAAACAAAATACCACTCGTTGCATCTGATGTATAAAATAAAAAAGAAAAGTGTAAACAAAGAAAAAAATCTTTTAAATGTTCGTCTTCGTAATATTCAAATAAGATTTTTTTTTTTTTTTTTTCCCAGGTAAAGAAATTTCCTAAATTTATTAAACTACTAATTTCCATTTTTTAATTATACGAATGGGATGAAAATAACCATTAAGTGAAATTTGTTTTAAACAGATATCGGGATATTGATAATTATATAGGTAACTTAAATGGAAAATTTATATATATATATTCTTGCTACACATCTTTAAAGTTAATTGAAGTACTAAATTTGTACTTTCTTTCTTTTTCTTTCTTTCTTTTTCTTTCTTTTCTTCTTCTTTTTTTTTTATAATTATTCTTATAGGGGTTACACCTTATTATCAATTCAGGATATTTATTGAAATAGTTTCAATTTAATGATGTTACAAAAAGAGATAGACATTATCTTTTTTCTACACTGGGGAATTATTCACCTTAATTAATTTTCTTAAAAATGTTTCGAAATTTATTCCGCACTTTGTATAATTACGAGAAAAAAAAATGATGACTTTGTAGATTGAGTTTGATAAAAAGAATTTACAGTCATTTACTTCGAAATACATTTTCATTTAATAATTGTTAATTAACATTTATTTAACTCTCAATCGAATCCAAATAATGCTTTATTTGTACAACTTAAGTATACAAATCTTGTAAAAAGTTACTTAACAACGGATTAAACATCGGATTTGAAGACTATCAGGTGACTGAAAGAAAGGAAAGTTTTTCATTCTTTTGTTTTGTCATACTTCATTCAAGTCATAAATGACGCGAAACAACACTGATTCGAAACGCATCTTAAAATAAATATCGGTAATAATAAATCGATATTTAATCGAGATAATAATTCTATGAAAATGATGACATACTCTGGTGGTTTATAGCAAATATTCTGAGTGAAAGTTTGTCACTAAATTCAAGATTTCAACATTTATTCGGATTCGTTTTTACTTTCTTCTATATGTACCAGTATTGGATTCGTGAGAAAGTATTGGATGCGCGAAAATTTTCGACCTCCGTTTTTTGATGAATTTACACGTTTTGGGATGTCCTGAACACGAATTGATAGTTTTTAGAAAACGTCTGTCTGTGTGTCTGTGTGTATCACTATTTTTGTGGACACTGTATTTTACGAACCAATAAATGAAATTTAGAAAAAAAAATCTTTTTTTTTTTTTTTTTTTTTTTTTTTTTTTTAAATATTGGGTGAATTAATATTGGGTGAATTTGTAAATTTAGAAGAAAGTCTTGGGGTGGCCACAACATACTAGATTTTATATGTGGTTTTTTCTTGTCTCATTTATCACCAGAAACGCGGGAGAAGGTGAGTACGATTTAATTTAATCATATGCATGCAAATATAAAATTTCGTTCTGATATATTTATTATTCCTTCAAATTGTTTTTTTTTATTCTGTAATCATATTTCAAATTCTAATACATTAAACATTAACCATTAATTGCTCATATACCTCTTCAAGTTTTAGGAAAACTTAGATAAATTAATTTATAAAGAAAACTTACAATAAAAAGTAGGAAAGAGTTATTAAATATAGTGAAAATAAACAGAAATGCTAAAGTTTAATTATTATTTTTCTTCTTTAAGAAACATTGGCAACCATAATTAAATTAACCTCAAAGCGCAAATTAAATTTTAATTAAAACTTTTTTTTTCTTTAAAGTAAGAGATAATTGACTACAATTTGATCTTCTTAAAACAGAAATGTAATTTACGCGGATACACAAGAGAAAACATTTAATTAATTGTACGAAATATTTTTCACTGTTCTTGACAGTCAGTACATTTTGTTTTCACAGAGTTCCATTTTTTAAATAAAGGGTCATATTTTAAAACACCAAAGACTATTAGTTTTCTAAACTAACTTCTAAACATTCGTTTAAACTTAGTTTTTTAAAATAAATATTTTTAATTTACTATTAGCTATAAATCAACACGATTTTTATTAATTACTATTTTCCTTAATTGTAGCAGTAAATAAAGTATTAACTAATTTATGAACAATCGTCTCTTATGATTAAAAAAATAACTAGGTATTAATTATCATCCCTGAGCAATTTTTCTGAATATGGTAAAATATAGTAAAGCACTTTCATCAATTACATTCAATTAAAAATGTTATTTTCGCTTAATTATTGGTAGCCCTGTGTGTCTGTTATAAATTATGTACGCACCATGTTTTGTAATTAAATATGGTCCTGTATTAACGCCACCTAAAATGCACATCGATAAATTTTCATGTATAGTCCTCACTACATTCTAGGTCTTTTGGGTATCCCTATATATGAATGGTGATTTATTTTTGTGTTATAAACAGACATTTTAAGAATAAAAGTCTGAAATATTAATTGTTTTTTGAAACTCTAAAATTTAGGAATATACACAAAATATAACCGGAAAATGTCCTTAAAGTGTCCACTACTGATGCGTTTACCTTACATTCAATTGAAAATATTATTTTCGCTTAATTATTAGTAGCACTATGTGTCTGTTATAAATTATGTACGCACCATGTTTTGTAATTAAATATGGTCCTGTATGTACCACCTAAAATGCACATCGATAAATTTTCATGTATTCTATATTCATGTATAATTCACTCACTACATTCTAGGTCTTTTGGGTAGCCCTATAATTGAATGGTGAGTCTTTTTTGGGTTATTTTTAAATATGTATGTGTTATTGTACTATACTAAAAATTATATTAAATTATTAGTTTTGTATTATATTAAGTTGTTTGTGTTATATTTTAGAATGTTGACAAAAATAAGCGCATGATAAAAATAAAGAGAATGTTATTTGATGAATATTATATTATCGTAAGTATGTACTTGTATATCACAGTATTCTAAAGGAGATTATTGATTACAACAGGTGAATATAATATTATAAGAAGAAAATGATAACTCTGTTCTATTAAAATATTTTATAATGTTGACAAGATTAAGGACATGGTAAAAGAAGTAGGATGGTAATTGTTGGATATTATATTAAGTGTGGGCATGAATATGTTCTAAAGAAAATTATTAAGTAAAGCTTAGTTTTTTTTTTTTTTTTACTACAAGAAGAAAAATAAATATTTTTTGCAAATAAAATTTCTATGATCAAAGGAATAGATAATATATAACAATACTTGCATTAATACGTAATATACATATCTAAACATTTATTCCAAGTGATGAAAGGAAATATGAAATATAAATAACTGATATGGAAGAAACAATTTCAAGTTGTTAGACTATTTAAATGTTTGAGAAGTCCACCAGGATTATCTAAACTAACATAAAAATCAGAATTACAGTCGGTAACAAAAGTGTCCGAACACTAGCAAAAATTCCTATGTTAAAAAAGTACACTTCATACGATTTTGTTAAATAAATCCTTATCGAATCATGTTCTTACACTGATTAAGAACAGGATTCAACAAGGATTTATTTAATAAAACAGTATTAACTCTACTTTTTTCACATAGGAATTTTTGCTAGTGTTCGGACACTTTTGTTACCGAATGTATGTACTTGATATGCTGATACATCTTGAACATCTGCACATTATAAAAATGTCCTCATTATTTTACACTTTACTTTCACTAAATGAGTGAAAAATTAGCGTATAGGAAAACCATATAATAATTAAATGCGTTCAATAAAAAATTATGATTTTTTTAAATAGGTTATTTTATGCTCAGCAACTCACTATGTAAAATTATTAGACAAAATAATGGAGTTTTAAGGATTACGGCCGATTAATAACACGTGGAACCTGCGTCTTAATGGAAAGCTCTCCAAGATGGGTTACTTTAAAGGGGCCCTGTTTTAATTCCTATTTACACAAATTTCGGAGGGAACCCGATGCTTGATTATAAGTACCTATTTTGAAATTATAAGCATACTGTTTTCTATGACTTAGAATTTGCAGTTAAATTACGTTGTTATTATCATCTGTTTATTTATTTATTTATTTATTTTTAGGTATCTACTGATTATTATTTTAACTTCAATATTACCATACAATACAAAATCATTGGATAATTAGATTATATTAGTTCAAATTTATTTTCTGTTCATTTCTCATAGACAAAGAATAGTAGAAATTCCTGTTTTCATTTTGAATATTGTTGTACTTGTAATTCGAAGTTTAGTTCAAATATTCTGCATTTAACCCCCACCCCACCCCACCCCACCCCCTCCCCAATCCCCCCAAAAAACAATAATAATATTAATTTCTCGAAGGCACAAAGTAATAATTTAATATTTTGTGAATATATCGCAAAACTAAAATAATGTTTTAAAAAAGTAAAATAAAACAGTAAAGTATGGAGAAATTGAAATTTTACAAAAAAATGTAAAAGTATATAGATAATTTTTAATTTAATTTGTTTTTGAGCAGTTTTAAAATTTTCAATACTAATAATACATTTAAATGAATGTGTATACAATATATATATATATATATATATATATATATATTCTAAAATAGCAATTTGGAAATAAAGGTTTAAATCGCCCAGTATCACTGTTAATTATTTTGATGATAAACGATAATGAAAGGTTTTCGTGAATTGGAAATTGATTTCATAACAAAACTCTTGTTAACGCGGGTAAAATTAAATTACATAGATAACTCGAATATAGAAATTAGTCTAAAAATTAAATGGGAAAGAAACTAAATATTAAGCTTAAAATGAAAATGGACTGTCACGTCAATCTTTCCCTAAAATCGTTTAAATTATATAATATGTTTTTCTGAAGAGGCTGTGTTAACAGGCTATGTTGGTGATGATAACAAATTAGATTTATACTAAGTATAGACTATCATACTCTGTACTGAAATAATCAAAATTATTCTCAATTCTTGAAGCTTAGTGTAAAAAATGTTTACAATTCTGGTGCACTAAGAACATATATATACCACCTTCCTCTAGAATAAATAAATGGTAATTTTCTAAATACTTTAACTAGAAATATAGATTTCCGAGCTATGTGCATAAGGCACGCCAACAAACTGAATAGTCGGAATGATCGAGGATTTCTCGTTTACACATTTCTAGATGGTGAAAAAATATACAAAATATGCCAAATATTCTGAACCTTTTGTATTGCGAGAAATTCTGGCTTGATTTTCTAGAATTGGATAATAAACCAAGATTATAATTGTTGAAACCCGCCTCTTGCAGTCTCATTTATTTGCAGAGATTTTTAAATAACTTTGCTCTCAATAATATAGGCAAACTCTCCAGAATTCTAATACTCTAAAACTCGCTTTCTACGGGGACTAGAATTTATAAGGATGGCATGGAACTACTATTTCTAGAGCCACAATTTAGATTCTAGATGTCAGTTACATTTTTTATTTTTATTTTTTATTTTTTATTTTTTTTAGTGTGTGTTAAAGTTTAAAAATCAGACTGACGGAACTCCCACTAGTACGCAATGCAAATTGACTAAAAATATTAAAAAAACAAAATCCCATGCGTTGCATCGATGTATAAAATTAAAAATAAAAGTATAAACAAAGATTTTTTTTTTTTTTTAAATATTCGACTTCTTAACATCCAAATGGAAAAAAAAATCCAGGTAAAGTAAATTCCTAAATTTATTAAACTACTAATTTCATTTTTTTAATTATACGAATGGGATGAAAATAACCATTAAGTGAAATTTGTTTTAAAGAGATATCGGGAAATTGATAATTATATAGTTTCCGTAAATGAAAAAAAAAAAAAAAAAGAAAAAAAGAAAAAGAAAAAGAAAAAATAAACTTGCTGCACATCTTTAAAGTCAATTGAAGTACTAAATTTGTACATTCATTTCTTTCTTTCTTTCTTTTTTTTTTATTATTGTTTCATGGGTAATCTTTATTATCAATTCAGAATATTTATTGAAATAGTTTCAATTTAATGATGTTAGAAAAAGAGATAGACTATCTTTTTTTCTACACTGGGGAATTATTCACCTTAATTAACTTTCTTAAAAATGTTTCGAAATTTATTCCGTACTTTGTATAATTACTACAAGAAAAAAAAATGATGACTTTGTAGATTGAACTTGATAAAGATAATTTACAGTAATTTACTTCGAAATACATTTTTATTTGATAATTTTTAATTAACATTTATTTAATTCTCAATCGAAACCAAATAATGTTTTATTTGTATAACTTAAGTATACAAATCTTGTAAAAAGTTACTTTATTTTATTTTATTTTATCATAAATTTTGTAAAGTTATTTACTTTTTTACATTTATGAATCTAATTTGACGGATTTAGAATTTACTCGAAATAACTTTTTTATTTTCTTGATTAAATAAAAAAAAAAATAAATAAATAAATAAAAATAGATCTATGTCTAGTTTATATATATATAGACACACACACACACACACACATGTATATATATATATATATATTGAAATTTTATTTTTCCGACTGAGTGAAAATAATGCCTGGACCGGGAATCGAACCCCGGATCTTTGACTTACAAGGTCAATGCTCTACCACTGAGCTATCCAGGCCGACATCGGAAAAATAAAATTTCAATAAATATGATTTTCTTCCACAGTTAATTGTGTGATTTTAATAAAAAAAATATATATATATATATACACACACATATATATATATATATTTATTTTTTTTATATATATCATAAATCTACAATTTTTGAAAAAGGATATCTGATTTCTTTTATTATCAAATTCGAATTAATAGTTTTTAAGTTTTTACACTTAAAACTTATTTAAAATATGAGTTTTAAACGTTTATTTCTGAATGCAGACGTATTTAATTTAAGACTGTCTCTTTTTCTTTTTCGTTTGTAATATTATCCTCGATTTCAGAAATTTGAGATGAGCATTTTCTTTTCCCTTTGCTTTTCTATTCTATTATTACAACTCACACACACACACACACACACACACAAAAAAAAAAAAAAAAAAAAAAAAAAAAAAAAAGCTTTGTTGCACATACGTATTTTTACAAGTTTATGTATAAAGATTATACTTGTTTTTTGTTCCCTTTAATAATCTATTTTTATTTTTCTATTTCTTTACAAAATTCAAATGGCTCCTAAATTCAATTCACCACTTTTATTACATTGATGTATTTTTTCTATATTTATTGATTTATTCCCTATTGCGTGTTTTTTATAAAATCTCCTATTTTCCATTATAAATTTTATCAAACCATAATCATTACTTTAAAATAGCTATTTTTTACAACGGCTAACATCTTTTGAAATTTACTTAATATTTATTTCAGATTTTTAGACACGATCGAAGTATATTTTTAGTTTATAAAGTACTTATCCCTTAGAAATTACATTCCTCCTCCATTTTGTAGTTTTAAGTACCCAATTTTTAAAACCCTAAACTAGAAATACAGATTTAAGTGCTATACGTATAAGATAAACAAATGACCTGTATAGACGAAATGATCAAGGGTTTTTAGTCTATACCTTTTAATAAATTATGTATATTGTGGATATTATAAATCCTTTATATTACGAAAAATTTTCGTTAGATTTCTTAGAACAGGGCAGCAAACTAAGGTTATAGTTATTAAAACTCGCCTCTCGAGTTCACAATTATTTAACGAGATTTTTAAATAAGTTTGACTGCTATAATATAGGAAAACGATCTAGAATTTTAATAAGGTGTCTAGAACTTGCTAGTAAAGAGAACTAGAGTTTATAGGGATGACATGAAACTGTATATACAAGAGACATGATTTAGTTTCTGAATGTCAGTCAAAGAATTTTTTCTCAGTGTGTCAGGTATAGCAAAGTGCTACAATTAAAACTCGCACTTTGAGGGTAAAACGTGAATCTGCCGTTTTAGGATTCGAATTGAGTAATAGAGTTAGTGCCGATCCTAAGCTAAAATTGTAAATTGAAATACGCTAATATTTTGGAAACTGAATAGTATAAAAGGAGAAAGAGGATTGCTTTTGGGAGTCAGTTGGAGAGGAGTTAAAGTTAGTTGGAAGGAAGATTGTTTTGGAGAGTTAGGAGCGGATATAGTTGGATATAAGTCGAGTAGATAGCAGTGTCAGGGAATCCTCCTGCTAATCGAAAGATTACTTGACCTCATGAGTTAATGAAAGTGATTAAAAGTGGTTGGGATCATTTGTGAGTAATTAAGTAAAGTAACGGGGGTTATTTATTAATATCAAAATATTTAAGAGGACTGCCCATTTTAAGTCGTAAGTTACTAGATGTTATTATAGTCCAGCGCCCTCCTTCTTATTTAAGCTTAATTAAAGCTCATTTATGTTATATATTTGGACTCTGTCATTTCTTCATAATTTAAGTATTTCATTTACAGCTTCAAGTTAAAGTTAGATAAGCATGGAGGAGTTTCGTTCTCCACAAGTGAACGTTATCAATATTGCTTAAATTACGTGTCTCACTCAAATGCCACTTTTCATCCATTTTCTTTACAGTTTTATTACTTTCTTCTAAGTTATTAAGAGGAAAGTGTTATATTAAAAAACATTTTAAAGTACCTATTTTCAACAGTCTAGATATTTTGAAATATCTTTAACAAACTTTTTCCGTTTTTCTTTTTTTCGGAAATGTTTTCAGTGTGCATACACTCCGTGACAAAAAGATAGTTACAGAGGTTTTTTTTTTTCTTTAATTTTTCATAAAGTAACATTATTTAATTTGTGATGATCATTTATTAGCATAACAAAATATTACCATATCAAAAACATACTAAATACTTGTATCATATTCAAAATATTCATATTAAAAAAAAACTTTGTACCTATCCTTTTGTCACGGAGTGTAGTCTTAAATTAGAAAAAAAATACTCTTATTTTTTTTCTAAATTAGTCTTTGAAAAAAAAATTAGTCTTCAAATAATGTTTTTTTATGATAATAATAAATAATAAATACAATTTAGATAATGTTATTTTATGAAAAAAACCTTTGTAGGTATATTTTTGTCGTAAAGTATACCTGTGCAAAATACATATAGATGTATGATAATTTTTGTAGCATATTTAAATCAAGAAATAATGTGAAGAGTATGATAAATTTTATATTTAGTTGAAACTTAACACATATTGGTTAATATAAACTAATAATGGAAATCAACAAACAATTTCTATATAAAAATTTCTGGAAAGGCTATAAAGTACCACAGATTCTGCGGTATATAATTACCAATATTCATAAATCAATTGGTAACCTATTTCCACTGCATTTCGGTCAAATAAGGAACATCACTATGATGCAAATTTTTCATTTAGAATTTGAGCAATTTTAGCTTATATTATGTATAAGTGCGCCAAATAAAACGATGTTTTGTGAAAAACTATGCTGATTCAACTTCGATGCATATCATCAAATAAGTTTTCTTGTATGTGCACCAGTTGCTTTAGTTTTCACTTTACGTATTATTGGGTCGTCGTCCGGTAAATTCGTGCCTATTTTCATTAGGTGGCATAAGGACAGATCTGAATTTGTCAGAATGATTGAAAACAAATTGGATGAGCACACATTCTAAAATTCGGTACTTTAAACATATTTGGAAAAGGCTTGGTTACGATACGTTAATTGTTGTCAGTTTTATACGTATTCGAATATGGAAGAAAACAAAGTGCATTTAATGCTTTTCTTTAACCGGAAAGGCAAAAATGGCACGCAAACCGTAAAAAAAATATGTTTATGACAAAGGTGATGTAGTTGGAAGAACTGCGCAAAAGTGATTTGCTAGGTTTAAAGATGGTGATTTCAAATTTCAATATCAAGAACGCTCGGGTAAGCCCTCCACCAGAGTTCAAGATCAGATTACAAGACTGATCGAAAATAACTCACACTATACGACACGTGAATTAGCAGAAATGTTAAAAATATCAAAATCTACCGCAAACACTTAAATATGTTGTGTTTCAATTTTCCTTCAAAATCGGCATAAAATTTATGGACTACCCAATGTGATATAATGATATAGAAGACGGTTTTGTGGTAGACGAAGCATAGTACTATTACAGTCGATATGAAAATCACCAAGAAAGATTCATTTTTTTTTTTTTTTTTTTTTTTTTTTTTGCTTGAAAAAATTGAGTTAGCTTCCCTAAAATATTACTTTGTAACGTATACGGTGCAATTTTAACTCTTTTTTTTTTTTTTTTTTTTTTAATTCTCTACATTATAAAATTGAAAATAAGAGACGCGACAAATTTTAATTATCTTCAGTTCAAAGTACTAATATTAATTTCTAATTGTAAATTCTGGTTTATTCATAATTAGGATTTTAATTATAACTTTTATGAAAAAAAAAAAAAAACCTGCATCGTTTAACTCTGCAAAGTGCACATAAAAGTGGTTTTACGATAATAAGATTGCCACACTCAATTCACCATCTGATTCTCTAGATTTGAACTTGCTCTCTTAAAATAACTCAACTTGAGTGATATTTCACTTATTTGGCTAGAAGAAACGTGTCTTTTCATTTTGAGTTAAATTTAGTAAGGTGAATTAGTTAGCATATTGTATAACATATAATGAATTAATCTTTAAAAATATGATTATGTTTAGTAATTATAAAATTTATTAACTAATTAAAAATTTTATATTAAGGCAATCATATCTTTAATAAAAATTATTTTTATTGATTTTTAATGCAAGCATTTTTATTTATTTATTTATTTATTTATTTTTTATGCAAATCAATTAATGAAGATTGGTGTAAAGATAATTTTCATTATTTTCAAATAATCTATAGAAAATACCTTCATACATTTGTATATTGAGCACAGCAAAATTTTTTGTTGCATTTATTAAGATAAACGATTTTTGATTCGATTAAAAAAAAATAAAATCGAAATATTTTTCTTTCCTCTTTCATTATTTTACGTACTTTTTCCTTTAATCTACTCTTAGAAATTTGGCTTCAAATACATTGGTTTCTAATGTTGTAAGTGACTGAAAAAGGCAGGTGCATTTTCTACATTTAAATTCAAAATATGAAAGAAAGTTCCAAGTGAAAACGAAAATTTGTAAATATATTTGTCTGCAACTCTTCTGGAAACTTCTGAATCTTCTTATTATAGTTATCCTTTAAGCTGGAAATGTTTGTCATATTTTCCGATTGTTGACATTTACCAATCGACGCACCAATAGAGAAAATAAAGGAAAAGTCTGAAAATTTCATTTTTTGGAGTGAGGAAGGAAATTGTTTTCCATCGAGAAAGTTTAGATATAGGAGTACAGTTGCTAATCTTTTCAGAAGACGAAAAGAAAATATAAGTTTGGCTTTGCATTCAAATAACTGACCTATTTATTTATTTATTAATTTACTTTAAGAAATTAAAGACAATTGGTGATTTTTAATCAAATAATTATTCATAAACATGTACGCATATCATAATAAATATATATTAATATTTCAAAAAATGAATTTAAAAAAAGCAAGACAGTCCATAAACACTCAATTTTGAATTATATATCATAAGTTCATGAATTAATTTTTTAGAAAAAAAAAATTCGTACTTTATAAGCTAAATTCTTTTAATAAACTACCTATATCATATATATACAAAATTATTTTAAAAAATATATCTACATAACAATTGATACATTAAAAAGTTACTAAATTAATTGTATATACTTTTAGAATACTTCGTTTTTAATTCATTCTATAATGTTTATTTTTTCTTAAGTATTTTCTGTTAATATTTAGCAAATAAAAATATACAAATCAGTTATATTTGTCAAATAAAATTACCTTCAAAATAATGTTTACACGATTAGTTTTAACGTTTGTTATAACCTTGTCAATTTTAAAGTCTTTGTCTTTAAGATAAATACAATTTATCGTGGTTTACGATATGTGAATAGTTAGTGATTAATATAGTACCCTAAAGCATATTTTGTATCAGTGAGTTCAGATTTAGTATAAATATATAGTATAAATATATTTAGTATAAATACATATTTAGTATAATTTTAGTATATATATATATGTATTTCCTATGGCTAGGCAAAAGTTACGGAGAACTATAAAGTTAGAAAACAAATGATAAATAGTATAACGTAGAACAAAAGACTGAAGCTATTGCCTAAGGAGCCGTCTTGCCTCCCAATATCTCGACTCTTCTGTAGAACATCGAAGAGCCCCACAACGGAGCAGATGGTCCCTGTCCATAACTCCTTCAGAAACACAAAGTTCGCAAGTAGAATCGTTTAAGATACCTATGCGCTTCAAATTAGCTGCAAGGCAGTCATGTCCTGTAGATAGGCAGAAAGTCGCAACTGCCATACATCTTGATTCATTCGGAATAACAGAAGGACTTTAAATTCTCCCAGTTCTTTATATATGTACGATTCTCAACATCTCGTAAGTCATTATATTTAAATAACTTAAAAAAAAAAAAAAAAAAAAAAAAATGTTATGTAGGAAGACATAAATGACGATATTTGACAATTTGTAAGTGGAAAATACCATTAAAATAATTGTATAAGGAAAAGAAACAAAAGGGAGGTATTGGTTTAAATGGTCTTTTAGACGATTTTGTTAGTCAGATGGGTTCTGAATCATAAAAACAGTGTGTCCGCGAAGGTGGAAAGTTGTTTTCAGTGCAAAAACGTTTAGAAAACGGAATGTAAAAAGAAATAAAGTGCTAATTTTGTGCATTTCTAATCGTTGTAGCGTTAAAATAGCCTTATTTTCCCTTAAAAACGCATTAAAAAGCCCCAATAAGGCAGGTAATGGATTTGGCGCCAAATTTGGCGATTTTTTCCTACATTGGCGATTTTTTTGGCGACCTTGGCGAGAAAATCCTTATTAGGGATATACCAAATATGGAAGCTCTAATCTCATTGGCTGATGAGATACGGAAATTTCCGGAACATTCCACACTTTTCTACAGGAGTGGATCGAGACAGCACATTTCCTCCTTTGAAATAGACATCTACATTTTTAATTGTTGCCTTTATTTTAATTTTTTCAACCATAATATAAAATATGCTTTCAATAGAAAAAAGTAAAAAAAATCGATATCGTTTGTAACGATACTGTATAATTTTTCTTTTCTTTTTCTTAAAAAAAAAAAAAAAAAAAAAAAAAAAAAAAGATTTTGATGAAATTCTGGCAAAAGCACAATTTAGTTTAGGACGGAGGGCTATTAGTTTTTTTTTTTTTTTTTTTTTTTTTCACAATTATAACATCGCTTTCAAATTATTCAATTATATTTTCGCTAAATTTTAGATTTCGATAAATGTCCAACTATCGAAAAATGATTTCGACAAATGTCCAACTATCGAAAACGACAACGCAAAAATCGCTGTCTGAGACTAATAGGCCCTCAGTCCTAAAAAAAAAAAAAAACTATTTAATCCTCCAGTAATATATGGCTGTATTAGGATGTTGCCCCACTCAGTATTGGCCACACTCCCCACCTCTTCCGTAATCCTATTGGTTTTACTAAATCCGGTTCCTCTCCTTTATATATGAGCACTTCTCCTGATTCAGAATTCTTTTTGCACTGAAGACGGTACGCTTTAGGCTACCGAAACAGCTGTATGCACCTCAATTATTTTTCTTTGGCGTTTCTGACGTAGTAGTTTATTCGGGTTTTAAGTTTGTTAATGGTTTACATGGGTTTAGAAGGCTCTAAAAAAATGTACTTTCTACATTTTCTTTTAATTTAATAATGATAATAATAAAAATAAAAATAAATAAATAAATAAAATAAAATAAAAATTCTAAGCATGTAAAAGAGCAATATTTAAACAACATTTTATAAAATTTCCATTGAAATTTTTGGAAAATTCATCCTGTGGGTCCTGGTTTCTGCAGACCTTTCAGAAAAGACTGGCACAACGATTTTTCAAGAACTAATGCACCGACCTTAAAATTTTTCATTTTTCTTCAAAATAGAATTGACTAGTATTTTAACAATATACGTTTTTTTAGACTACAACTATTTTTGCAAGGATTTACGCAGAATAAAATGTACCGAAATTTGTACTGGCTTTTTCATAGATTCAAAATTCACCCAAAAATTCAAATTTCTTTATGCAGTCACTAATTAATTCTGTTGTACAAATTCTGCAAGGAAAAAGAAAGAGAGAGAGAGAGATGAGTACATTAGTTTCGGATATATCATGTCCAACTCTTTTCTAAAGGTCACCGGCTCAATATTCCAATTTTTTATTTTATTTATTTTATTTATTTTTTTATTTTTAATGAAAATGGTATAAAGTATTGTCTAAAGGTGGCTTTTTTATATGTTCAAATTTTTAAATGAAGTAAAATATTTGTTGTACTTAAAAATAAGTGAGAGACAGAAAAAAAAAAAAAAAAAAAAAACTTAATTTTCAAAACCCATGAAACTCTATCAAAATGGCATAATATTTCAAAAAAATTAAACAACTTTAGAAAATCACTTATAAACAAATAACTTATACATAAATTTTAATGACATGAATTTAAGTATATATGGTAAATATATATTAAACTCTAATAGGAATATATGCATATACTAGCTGTTACCCGCGACTTCGTTCACGTAGAAATTTTGATGTGTATGTGTGGGAACTGACGGTTTGATCATAATATGTAATGTAATGAAACCTTATCATTGTGGTGCTGTGCAAAATAGAGTCTGATAAAGTATACTCAAAAAAATTTGTAACTCATTGAAAGATCTACGGGAAAAATATACAATATATTTTTATTTTAATAATGATCTGTATACCACATTAAATGACTTATTATTTTCCGTCAACACATGCAAGTTCTGGGCACTTGAAACACGTGAACAACCAACATATAATTGACCGTGTGAGAAGCATGGAGTTAATAAATGAATGCCTGCCACTTTTAAGGTTTTCCCCTGGGATTTGTTGATCGTCATTGTAAAAGCCAATTTCAATGGAAATTGCAATCTCTTGAAATGAAATGGCAAGTTGTTGGGAATAATAGGTATGCGGGGAATCAAAACGCTGTCTCCTTTAGCAGTTCCTGTAATAATGGTACATTTTATAATATTAATACCCAGCTCTGTGATACAACTCTTTTCTTGACTTCTAGCTACTTTCATAGCCCAAGCTTTATTATTTCTGTTGGAAAGATTAGATTTGCGTTTCCCGGGCATTTCGAAAAACTATCAAATAATAATAATAATAATAAAACCCTTAAAAGGGAATTAAAAACAAAGTACTACTATGAAATAATAACAAATCAAAAGAATTAAAACTACTAACAAATAAAAAGTAAATTATAATTCAAAAAAGTAAGAAAACGCACGTTAAATGACAAAGTGAAATAAAAAGTTAAAAATGAGAATAGTAATTAACCAAAAATATTGAACGTGTGATGCTTTCTACTTATCTATATAGGGCAGTTCCTTGTTTGTAAACAAACATCTCAACTTTTATGAATGGTTGGCAAAAAGGCTTGGGAAAAGCATAGCGATGGAGGAACACCAATATAGTAAATTGCGCGGGAAAGTCGAGCGCGCTTTTTTGCCAACCACCAGACATCCCGAGGAAATGCTCTATTACGATATACATAGGGATAAAAAATAATATTTATAAATGGACAATATTTACACACGTGGAATAAGCTCAATAATTTAATAAGAAAAAATTACGACATTTGTCTGGTAAGAGTATTTTATATACTTCATGCTTAGTTAATAGTAGTTGGTATATAGAAAAATAAATAAATTAATTAATGTGTAAACTTGATCATGGTACAGCCTTAAAGCCCTTGGCGACTTTTGAATTTTTGTTGCCGTTTTAGACCAAAATAGAATTTATGCGATTATTGTTCCTATACGCAAGAGAAGTGTGACGTCACTGACCGTCCGTGGATGCAAGAAATTGATTTCCTATGTTAATCGCCCATTGGATTTTTTGTAAAAAATTATTAAAATTCGAGGAAAATTATTTCCCGATTTTAATCCCCATATTTGGGTATATATATATATATATATATATGCAATTAGTTATCATGTGCATGTGTTAGATTGAGTTATTTTGCTGTCAAATTGACAACATTTTAATTTTAAATTTCAAAACTCTGTCGTTCTCGGCGCTTATTGTATTTGGTGATCAAACACGTAATACGAAAATATACACGCCAGATGCATATTTTCGTAATATGCATAGTACGAAATATTGTTTCATATTATCCATTACTATCTTAATATAAGTTGTTAAAATAAGTATGATTTTTGAAAGGAATTAAAATATGTTTGCCAGATAATTTGGCGATATTTTTTTTTTCTGCAAAGGATGACCGATATCAAATCTATTCCGCTGCCACATATTAGTATCTTTATCAGACACTTCATTTAGACATTTGAAAACAAATTTGACATCAAATTATGATAGAATATTTATCACTTTCCTTTTAATTAGTATATTAGTTGGATATTTATTGTGCAAATATCATCCTTTGAAATGAAATGTTTGTGTTTTCAATCGAATATGGAAGTTTGCCATTTTTTTTTCTAGAGTTTTGAAATTAAAAATTCAAATTTTGTCAATTTTACAACAAAAATAACTTAATCTAACGCATAGCCATGATACCTAATACATATCTATACCTAAATATGGGGAATAAAATCGAGAAATAATTTTCCTCGATTTTTAATAATTTTTTACAAAAAATCCAATGGGCGTTTAACATAGGAAATATTTTTCTTGCATCCACGAACGGCCAGTGACGTCATCACTTCGCTTGCGTATTTCTTTCTATCTTTTCCTTGGCGAAAAATGTCCGATCTACTTCAGCATCAAAATTAAAAAAATTGTCCAGAATTATCAATAACAAAATACCTTTAATATAATGATGAATTAGCTTTTATGCCAAGCGTGTTCATCCGCCGTACTCAAAAAAAAAAAAAAAAAAAATCTGAAGTTGAGGTATATAAAAAAATGCTATGAAATAAAATTCAGAAGAAATATCTTAGATTTGTAATATTACTATTTTATTTCAAAATTATAAAGTGTCATTTTCTCATAGACCAATTTAACATTTAGTAATTTTTTATTTTTCGCGTGAAAGCATATTTCATTTTATGTTGAAAAATAAATAAATAAAAATACCTCGTAAACTTTTTTGGCAACAATTAAAAATTTAAATGGCTTTTTTTAAGTCAATTACCGGTTTATTATTTTCAAAATTACCGGTTTTTTTTTTTTAAATCTTATCAAATTTTCGGTATAAATAGTAGCCTATGTTCTATTCCAGACTATTTTACATCTCTGTACCAAATTTCATCCAGAACCGTTTAGCCGTTGTGGCGTGATTGAGTAACAAACATCCATCAATCCAAACTTTCGCATTTATATATTAGTATAGATATATATATATATGTATAATCACCAAAAAATAATCAGTTTTAATTAAAATATTGGTTGCATTTAATCGTTAACATTCCAATAAATTTAACATATTACACATATTTTATTATCATTATTAAATAACAATGTTGTTACTTTTTAATGTGAATTCGAAAGTAATATTTTATTTCCATCATAAAAAATTACATTTTACAATGCTTTATAGAAAGGCGCCTGAACTTCGTTAAACATAAATGAACTTAACGAATAAAAATTGCCTGGAAATCGTTAAAGTTTTATTAACACACTTCTTTCAAATGGAAGTCTTACATTTCTATTACGGAATATATATATATATATATATATAAACTAAAAAGATCTTTTAAAAATAACAAACGTTGTAAGAGAAATAAAGAATACATTTTCTGATACAATGTAATTAAAAAAAAAAATATTTATAGAACAAAGTTGTTTCTTTGTTTTAACCCTCTCGCTGCGTATTTTTTTTATCAAAATAGGTTAAAAAATTGCGTATTTTTTTTATTACATATTTAAATCTACATATATTTTAGACTTAAAATATACAAAAATTTTTTGTAAAAGAGTTTTTTTTCAATATAGAATTAGATCATAGAAAAAAGTTGTCAGAATATTGAAATTGAAGATTAATGATATAAAAGCAAAATTTTGAAAATCAATTTTGGTTAAATTATGATTTATTTTATAAAATACAAAGGTAAAAAGTATATACTAATGAAAATATGCAAAATACTTACAAAACATTTATTAGAAATGAAGTTTTGTATGATAAATTTCGAAACAATGCTCGAGGCAAAGTCCGACCTCGCAATCCTCGAAATTTTCATCAGTTCCGCTATAAATATCATCAATTTACTCGGAATCAGAGTCAGAACTACTGTCAGTGTCGGAAATATCGTCAGGAACATAGGTCATATCACTCGCGAAACGCTTCCTGCCAGACATATTTGAGCTCTGAAAAGCGCGCGCAAATTGCTAAAAAAAATTCTTTTTATATTTCGCAGAAACGTGGACAACTAACGCCATCTGTTAGTCGACATCTAAATAAACAATTAAACATTACAGAAAAGCCGAAATGAAACCATGAACGGGGAAAGAGCGGGTTGCACACTTAAATAGACGGCAAAAACGCATCCCCGCGATAATCGCGGGTTGCGCAAATTTTGCTACTTCTACGTTGCCCGTGGAAATCGCGGGATGCGCAGCGAGAGGGTTAACTTTTGTTTTGGATTTATCTTCTGCTACTTATAGTTTTACTTTTAATTCTCTTGAATAAAAGTATAATAAAATGTATTTTCAATATAAATCTACTTCACCCCATTTAAATGCTTTGTAAATAAGAATTATTCCATTTGAAAAATAATGATACTGCTATTGTTTTCCTGTTCAGGTTTAAAAGATAAATAATAATTGATTTACATACAAATGCGTCATTTTTTTTTTTTTTTTTAAATAATGTAATAATTATTTTAGAGCAACGCCAAAAAATTATATTTTACATTTATTTAAGAATTTTAAACTTCTAAAATTATATTGTATCTGTAGTTAATAGATTTAAAAAAACGTTTTTCTGTATCAGTGTTGCTTGCCAGATTGTGCAACTTTATTATTAAATAATCACCAATAATGTTGAGAGTGATATCAATTTTTTTTAGTGCGCGTCAAAAATATATAGGTTGTAATTAGTGATCAGAATATAGGGAAAACTTAAAATAATATAAAAATAAAACCATATTTTACGGAAAAATCAACTTTTTAGCTGAACATACATAAAAATATGATTTACTAATACGTTTACTATTGCAATAAAAAAAAAAAAAAAAAAAAAAAACCTCTGCAAAATATACACTTTGTTATAACACACAGTAATTTTTTTTTAATTCAGACAAACGACTAACGTATTACTTTCATTCAAATTTCATACTGAGTTCACTATAACAAAAACATGAATGACGTCTTTTGGTAAAGATTCGTATTACTACACTGCTAAATGTCAGTAGCTTCTATCAAGATGTCAAGAGATGTCGCTACTAATAGTTTTATAGCTATAGGAACGATTAAAGTCAGTGTTCCACATATGGAACTGGGTGCCTTGTAGGGTTAAGTGGTGGATTTTGAATTGCAAATCTTTCAATACTGTATGTATTTGATGTATTTGATGCAGGTTAGCTATATGTAATTGAATGTGATTTTGTATTAAGGATTTTTTCCGAATTTTAAATTTCTTGAACTGCTTGTGGAATTGACATATATATACAAGATCTGTCCCGAAAGTAATGCGCCCCATTTTCTTCTGCCGTGACTATCCGTCGTACAGTTTTGCCGCTTGCATGGAAGCGTAGGTGGAGTCTTGGAAACACAGCGCCACCAGCGTCAGTCGGCTCCGACCTCCTGCAGAGTCACAGTACCTGTTTCAGTGAACCCTTGTGTGAGTGTTCGGTCAAAATCAAGATGGAATCCGACTTTTTTGGACAATGTCAAAAAGTGGTGACGAATCTTGGATCTTCTTGTACGACCCAGAAACAAAAAAGACAGAGCGCAGAGTGGCACACGCCGTCGTCTCCACGCCCAAAAAGACAATAATGATCAAATCGCAGCCTTACCAAGGCCGGCATCACAGCGCACTCCCAGCCGCCTTACAGTCCTTATTTGTCCCCGTCAGATTCCTTTTTGTTCCCGATGATTAAAAAATCCCTCAAAGGACAACATTTGTGGACCTTGAAGAACATCAAGGCGACTACAACGACGTTACTAAAGTACATCCCTGTGACGGACTTCCAGGACTCATATAAAGCATGGAAATCGCGTTGGTACAAGCGTGTTGAAGCAGGAGGGATGTATTTCGAGGAAACTTGAGAATTGTATGAATCGGTTCAATAAATTTCTTAAAATAAAAATGGGCGCATTACTTTTGGGACAGATCTTGTATGTATATATATATATATATATATATATATATTATAAATTGAATATTGCTAAAAATAATAGTTTAAAATAGTGAAAAAAACTTGGTACCGATTAATTAAATGTAGGTCGCTGCATTTACATTTTTACATTTTAACATTTTCATGGTGCTGATTATAAAAATAGCACTGCTAAAAGAGTGAAGAACAAATCAGCAAAATTCTAAAAATATTCGTTGGAGCTACTTTTTCTTTTTTTTTTTTTTTTTTTGTAATAATTTACTTTTAAAAGTATAATAAATGAAACTAAAAATGACAAAAACATAAAGTTATTAAATGTAGTTTTATAGATTATTATTTAATGGAATAGTCCACAAATAATAATATTAATAATAAGATGAAGAGGGATAACATAATAATTAAATATTTTCAAGCGTTGTAGTAAATATTTCTGTACAGTTGGATACAGATTTTTTTTTTTTCAAATGACGTATAGTAAATAAAAACCTGTGTTCTAGATAACAACATTGTATTTAAGTTCTTAAATGCTCTAATGAGTAAATTTTTTCTGAATGGTCAAAGTCTTTTTTTTTTTTTTTTTTTTTTCAAATTCAAAACATATGTCTCAATGAAATGTTTTCAAACATTGGGTATTTAAATAAATGGCTCTTCCTCATGTTTTTCAGTGAAGATTGATTTAAGACAACAATTAGGAGGCCGGTAACAAATTCAGCAAAATTAATAATGTCTGTGATCACCTTGTACCGTTAATTAAACAAAATGAGCTGTAACTTTAGGATATGTTAACATAGACCCAGTTCATTTTGTGGATGAATTTGTGTGCTGATGGCATGTTGAATAAGGAAGATATAGGCATTTATTTTAAAACTCAAAAAAAAAAAAAAAAAAAAAAAAAAAAAAGTTTTTTTTTTATAATATACAGAGTTTATCACGAAATTTATTCCCACTTTCAGATAAGTTGGAAAAAAGCTTTTAAAACAATATACTGCAATTGGGATACAAATATCTTAAATATCTCATGAAATATGGATATTTTTATGAAAAACCTTTTTACTGCGCATGTGCGAAAGGTAAAACATTTTTTTATCCCATAGGTTGAAATTTAGATGTACTGGGCAACATTTATCAAAAGTGCATTTGAATAGAATAAAATTTAAGTGAATTGTACGAAAAATGGAAGAGCTAGATTTAAGATATTTTCCAAAAGTTAAAATTTCTTAAGGGGTTTTTCACATACCGCGTAATTAATTTGTAGATCCAATTATTTCAACCACTTTACAAAGGTTGTTTTAGGGAAAAATCTCTTATGATCTTACAAATCATAGTAAATAAACAAAAATGTGTTAGAGTTACAAGCTTATAAGGGATTTTTCACAAAAACAAGTACAAGATACATTTATTTATTTTATTTATTTATATTTTTGAACACTAAATTTATGGAGGGAAAAAAAAAAAACCTTTTCCATGATTAATAGTTCAAAATTTATTAATCTACATTTTTTTTTTTTGCTGTTGTTTGTTTGTTTGTTTTGTTTTGTTTTGTTTTGCTTGAGTATCTAGAAGAACAAAAAAACATAACACAAAATCAAGTTTGTTTTGAATAGATTTCTGTAAATTGGTAATTATATGTTTCCTTTTAATGAAAAATTGTATCATTGTTTCTGATTATTAAAGTTAATTAATGTACTAAATTTGTTACTATCTTATTTTTACAATTATTCGTGCATGGCTGAGTTTTCTTATCAGTTAAAAATATTCATTGAAGTAGTTTTAATTTAACGATGTAAAAATAGAGAAAAACGAGTTTTTTTCTACTCTGGGGAATCATTCGCTTTAATTAACTTTCTTGCAAACATTTTGAAATGTATTCTGTGTTTTTCAAAGATTCGGGAAAAAATTTAAAGATTGAGTTTAAGAAAAATAAATTATTTACTTCGTTTATTTATTTTTTCTTATCAATTATAATTACCCTTCCTTCTACTAATAATCAAATTCAAAAATTTCTAAATAATATATTCCTTAAATAAACACTGAAAAGAAAAGTTTATAGGAATTGTTTGAATCCTAATTAATGATGTATTAGGGGAAAAAAATGAAATCTAATAATCAAAAATCGTAGAAATAGATTTTCTCGAATTTATTGTAAGGTAATTATAACTTTAATATAAGATATTCATGATAATAATTAAAAGAAAACTCATAATAATAAGGATATATACATTTATATATTATTTAAAACGCAAATACATGATATACAAATTTTTAGTTTGCACATAGTAATAAAAAAAGTCTCTATAAAATTTACGTATAGCATTCGTATTTACTTTTCAGTTCAAAACATTGAATTCATTCTTATTCTCTACCTCTACCTTTATAAAAGAAAAATTTTAATACTAATGCTTATTTATTCATATTTAATTAAGTACTTGTAATCTTAAATATATATATACAACAACAAATATACAACAATATATACAACAACAAATGTCGAAATATGAGCCATTATGAGTATGTTAATTAAAATGTTTTTATTAGCATCTGTTCTTGTTCGTTCGATACAAATCTTGCAATCGATTTTTAAATATCTTGCCTACTAGCTAGACAGTTGAAACTTTCAGAATAGTTCAGAACCCGATGACAACACGATATTTCGGCGTACGAGTTTCGTATTTTTGATTAGTTTTCTTTTAATTAAATAAAATATGAAAATAATTACCTCCTTGAAGCTTTAAAAATAGTCATTAAAATATTAGCTATAATTTAATTGTTGCCAAAAAAAATGACAAAATATATTGCGATTTCATTTTGTTTCGACATAAAAACAAATCCATTTAATTAAACGTGAACGTTAAAAAATTGTAAATAGTTAAATTATGCATCTCACAAAAATTGATGTCATTATCATTTGAAAATTTTTATACACAATGATAAAGTATACAATGATACCTTAGTATACACAATGATAACTTAGTTCCATAGCTATGATTCAACAGACAATTTAAAAACATGGTATATAAAACTTTTTTTTTTTTTTTTTATCTTACAATTATTTATTATTGTACGCATTTAGGTTTAAAAATTATGCGCAATAATTTAACTGTTATCGAGACCGAACGCATTGTAACGCTTATTTTATAAGAAACTTTTTTTCTATACTCAAGCTATCTTGCCGTATGTTAACTTATACAGTTTCAAAATGTTTGTGCAAACATATTTCATAAAATTAATTAATTATTTTCAAATATATAATTTTAATAATTTAAGCTTATGTATAATTTATACAATATTAAATTTTGACAAATTTAAAAAGTTTTTACGTAATAAAAGTTAATATAACTAAATGGTACTTAATTTTCTAAATATCCTTTATAAGGTTATATAAACGTATTCACAGAGCATTAAAATACAAGGTGATCTAAAAGCCACAGGAAAAATAAAAATAAAAATCATTCTTAAAAATGTATTGGCAGTAGCTGTATGTGATTTTCACTCAAATGTACAGAAAATCATGAGATTATTTTTATATATGTAAGAAAAATTATTAGTTAATGGTTTTTAGCAATATTTCACTGTATTAAACGAATTTAAACGTTTTAAACAAATCTGTTCTATTAAATGAAGTTACACTGCAAATATTGAATACTTTTTTGTAGGAGAATTTCCAATGTGAAATATCTTACGCTCATTCTAACGAATGATAGCTATTACATAGAACATTTATTATCCTAGTTACGATGTTGAATGTACTGCATCACAGTGAAAAAGCAAATTTACAATTAGCGTGACCCCTTATGAAGAAAATTTAAACTAATTTGCTAATAAATCTTATGTTACTCGAACAAATTCCATGTCTTTCTGTGGATTTCGGTGAAAATCGCATAGCGCTACGGACAATGCTTTTCGAATAATAATCCTTTTATTTTTTTCTGTGACATTTTGAACACCCGGTAATATATATATAATAATAAAAAAAAAAAAAAAAAAAAAAAAAAAACCTTTTAATAACCTTGCAAATAATCGTAGAACAGCATTTTTTTTTTTTTTTTTTTTTTTTTTTATGATGAGAGTTAAACTGAAAAATGTCCGAACGTGATATCAGTTGTAATACTAATCGTGACTTTTGTATAAAAGTACATAAAATCATTTATAATTTATTAATTTTTAAGGATTGAATTAATTATACATATAATTAAACATTTATATATATATTCAATATTTTTTTTTTGTATTATTTTATGTTTAATAACTTACATTGTCGAAACTGACAAGCATTTCAGATTGTTAGTGAACATCAGTCTAATTCCAAATCTGAAAATTGCTTCTGACAGTAATTTTCATCATGATTATTTTTACCGTTTGCAAACTGATGGTTCCTACGCAACGTTTTACATTATTCTCTATTGAAAATTAAAATAAAAAATCAACTTTAAAAAATAAAATAAAATTAAAATTAAAATCCAGCCTTTTCGTTTATAATCTTCCTTCAGCATCTCTTATGTCATAGCCGAAAATCGTACACTTATTAAGTGATTTTATATTCTATTAACATTAATTCAATTTATTATTATTATTATTTTTATATTTGATTTAAATAAATACGATATCTTTTTTTTTTTTTTTTCTTATGTTAACATTTATAAGTACATTGCTGTATTTGAACTACACTTGTATCTAAAGTATTTCTTTGAATAGATATCTTGTTTAATTGTTTCGTGTTAAAATACTTGTGTTTCTTTTTTACATGTTAAAGAATATTTTCTTACAAATTTCTACTTTTTTAACATTTTAATTGAGCTTAAAGCAATAGTATGAAGTATTAATTTATTTACTTATTTATTTTTATCATTATGTACACGCAGTTTGCCGGAGATCCAATATTCTCCATAGGCTCTGCAAGACCATATGACATCAAAGAAAAAGTTAAAAAAAGAAGATAATATTTATTGCAAATAAAAATAAATTATTTAATAAAATTTAATACATAAATAATAATAAATTACTATACGAAAATAAAAATGAAGTAAAAAGAAATGTGCAAGCAAACATTATTATAGCAGTACATAATTGTGAAAATTAATACTGTCAAATTAATAATTGTCAAAACTTTTTACTATATATTTATATAGTAAATGGAATAATATGTATATGTATATATATATATTTGTTTTTTACACAACATCCATTTAAATATTTATTACATTAATTAAAGTAATGCATATGGCCAAAACACTGCAATGAATTTTCCTTTTAACTTAATTAATTTTAATTAATTGTTGAGTCTATTTTCAGTCTTCTTATATCAGTTTATGCGTAATGTTGCACCAAGACATTATTAAAAGAACACATAGAAATATCCAAAATTATCTCAAATTAAATCTTTATAAATATGGTATATAAAATTATTGTGAATAGTATTAGAACACATTATTTATTTTATTTTTTCTCTCCTTTACTAAAAGATGGATTAAATTGAGTTCCTAGTTTAAATACAACAGTAAAAATGACATTCAAAGTACACAAATGTACACGAAAGCCCAATTTTTTTAATTATTAATAAAATGTTTGACTGACAAGGAAACATTCAAAAGGTGTCATCCTCAAAATGTATTGAAAAAAATATATGTGATTCCACTCTTAATAAAACACCAGAAAATGAAAAAAATATCGGCTGAAATGAATTACAGCGACCACAAAAAATTATCAAAATTAAGCATATTTGGCGATTTAGCGCTGTTAGGTGATACGTTTGCTAGCACCGAGATTGCCGTGTACGAACAGAACCGTATTTTGCTTTTCCGCCAAGTACTCAAAATCAATCGCACAGCAGTGTGAAATCGCCAAATATGCTTAATTTTGCTAATTTTTTGTGGTCGTTGTAATTAATTTCAGACGATAATATTTTCATTTTCTGGTGTTTCATGAAGAGTAGAATCAGGTGTATTTTTTTCAATACTTTTTGAAGATGACACCTTTTGAATGTTTCCTTGTGAGTATTATGGGAAAGTTAACGAAAATAATAGTTATATATACAATATTTTTTATTTATTTTAATTTATACAGCTATCATTTATTACAGCTTTATTTATAAAAAGGTCTGTACATGATAATGGTTATATTTGTAAATTATTAAAAGGTTTTTTTAAGTTTCTTATTTTTATTTTTTTTTTCAGCTGCACATGTTCTAAATACCGACGCTGCAAGTACATTGCATTAATTATCTTATTTTTTATGCGTGAAATCTGAATATTTATTTGTAAATAATACTTACACTGTGTTTAAAAAAAAAAAAAAAAAAAGAAATCTCTTGTATTTATTAACAGGAACATGTAAATAGTACTTATTTTTTATAATTTATGAAACGATTTGAATTTTAAGAAGTTAGTTTTAATATATGTAATTTATATAATTCATAACTACAGATACTTGCTACGAAAATTAATGTTAAAAACTGGACATATTAGTTGTCAAAAATTTTCACGAATATATTCTTTTATTTGTATCTTATTTTTATTTTCTACTTTTTTTTACATGTATAAAAAGAAAGTATGGGATTCGTTAAAATTTTGAACTGGGTTTTGGGCAATTTCATAGGTTTGGAGATGCCCGGAACACATTTGTCTGTCTTTGAAAAGTGTGTGTCAGCCTATCAAGAACGTATTTTGTGGACGTTGTATATCTAGAACCAATGAACAAAATTTAACAAAACTTGGTTTTTAGCTCAACCTTGACCAAGATTAATACCGACCACACTTGTGGATCCATTGTGCATTAGGTGGAGCTGTTATCACATCATATAATATTTTGCTAAACACACCTAAAGTTTCAGTTTGAAAATAATTGTAAAATCCATTCTATGCTTTTGCTTTACTAGGATCTATGTAGTTATTTTTACATCTTTTTAAGCGAATGTCTTTTATTTTAGTTTACATTATTTTCTGAAAAATATTTAATCCAAATATAAATAACCATATTTTTGAAAAAAAAAAAAAAAATATATATATATATATATATTAAAAAAAAAGAAAAGAAAAAAGAAAAAAAAAGAAAGAAAGAAAGAAGAAAAAAATACATAGGCAACTTAAAATTCACTTAACATCCATGAGAACAAACATTGTGCGGAAAAACAAATTAAACAAAGTAACGATAAACAATAACAATAACTCTAAGCAAAATATTAATATACAGACGAAACGTAATTATTTTTTTTTCTTAATTTTTTAACGTATAATGATTTTTTTTAATTATTTCTTTACAAATATTTCTTCCATTTCTTCCAAATATCAATAACTGGACTTTGGTATTCAAAATGTAAAATTCTTAACTTCTAAATTCTTTAAAAGAGCAGGTGCAGTTTCTTCTTTAAATTCTAAAAATGAAAGTTTTCCTTAGCTTACAAAAATCAGTACATATGCATATCTACTGAAATATCCGATTATATTTATCTTTTCAACAAAGAACAGTTGTCTTTTTTTCCAATTGTTTCACTTTAAAGACAGATGCTTAAATAAGTAAAATAAAAGTTTTTTCGAAAGAAAGTCGATTTCTACATTAAAAGAAAATTGTTTTTAAATAAATGTTGTTGATATAAAAATCAAATACGAAAACAGTAATATATGAAAGTTAAAAAATAAATAAATAATTTATTGTTATTTTGAAATTTTATGTTCCTCATTATGTTCTATATTATTCAGCATTTTAAAATTATCTTTTATAATTAATATTCCGGATTACATACTTAAATGTTTTAAATAAATAATAACATTTATTAATTTTATAAACACTGATATTTAATACAAAAATTTTAATTATTTTGGAATAAATATAAGGTAAACGCACCAGTAGTGGACACTTTAAGGACATTTTCGGGCTATTTTTTGTGTAATTTCCTAAATTTTCGAGTTTCAAAAAATAATTAATATTTCAGACCTTTACTAACTCTTTCTTAACACGACTGTATTATGAAAATTGCTAATTGTAGCATTTATATATGCAAAAAATCAAAAATCTGAAGAGCTTAAAATGAGCTAGTAGTGGACACACTAAAAACCCAGTAGTGCACCCTTTTTTGTTCCAGTAGTGGACCCCTTTGGATTTTTGCTTTAAAATTCAACTATAACATTTCTAGGTTGCAGAATTGAGTCCACTACAGGATCTGGCATTAAAAGTCACATGAGCCAGTAGTGGACAGCGCTATCCAATATTTGTTATGATGACATTTTTTGGCACCAGTAGTGGACACCCATAAAAATGCTATGTGTTAATACAAGATTTAAAAAATAGAACAGTAAATGAATTCTGCATACTTATTTTAGTCATATGAAAGCAAAAGGTAAAAGAAATCAGTTAAAAATAAGCAGAGAGGGAGCAAATAAAATTTCATTTCCTTATTTAAAGTTCTAAGAAGAAAACGGAAAAATCACAAAAAAATGCAATTTCTTTTAGTTAAACTAACATTCTTTTAAAACTAATGGCCGGAATTATTTTTGTTAAAGGGTTTAACAGTAAAGGAATATAACTCCCTTACTGAACATTGCTCGAATACTCAGAATATTTAGGTAGCTTATTTTCCGAGTTTAAAATTAAAAGTGTCCACTACTAGTACAGGGTCCACTACTGGCGCGTTTACCTTACGTATATTAATAAATAAGTGTTTTGTATGTTTATTGTAATTTCAATGTTTGATGTAATATTTATCTATTTACTCCCCCCCCCCTCTCTCTCTCTCTATACATATATATATATATATATATATATATATATATATACTGGGTAACCCATAAGTCTGTAGACATTTTAAAAACTCATAAAAATTTAAAGAATTGGTAGAACTGAACGTGGTTTTGGAAAAATTATTCTCGTGAAGGTTTTTTTTTTTCTCTAAAGAAAAAAAAAAGTAACAATTTTTGTCAAAGTGGACGCTGTACGAGAAAAAATTGCACATTTCCATGAAAAACTATATTTATTTGCATGCAAATGTTTACAAGCGTATAAATCCTGCTCTATACGTTCAGCATCACCACAATTTAAAGTTTGGAAATGAGTTTCAACACCGCTAACTGGAGATTCAATAGGCAGCAGCTCAACACTTTCGTAACTTTTGAAAGCAAGTGCATTAGGTGCCGTACAAAAAAAAAAAAAAAAAAAAAAGCAAGAAATTTTCAAGTTCCAAATAAATAAATATGAATATCTAAATCATTTCTCTTTAAATAATGAACTGCTTAGAGAATATACCAGAAGCTGTTCAAAATAGCAAAACGCAATAAAACACAAATTACATAATAATACCCACAGCGCTTTAAAATGTAGAAGTCGAGGGGAAAAAAAGCTAAAAATCCATAGAAAAAGCATGGGGTGAAAACGAAAAAAATACACAATGTTAAGAGCGTGTAAAAAAAAAAAAAAAAAAAAAAAAGCAGCTAACATAAAAAAAAAAAAGGGCCAAAACTGACTAGGAAGGGACTAAGGTAATACGTCTCGATTATTATGTGATATTAAACATAGCCAAACATAATAATAACCAAAAATACCAAAACACTGAAAAAATTTGCAGATTATTATTATTTTGTTTTAACCGTGCAGGCGAGAATATTTTAGAATTAACAATGTAACTTAAATTAAATATTTTTTGGGTGAGTGTGAAAGTTCTGCCCGTTTTTGAACATGCAAATTTGTTATGGAAGTTACGGCACACATAACTTTGTAATGACGGAAATCGTCGGCCAATCAAACGTGTGGATTCCTCACATAAATAAATCGTGTCTCATAAAATCGATTGCCTCAAAAAGAAAAAAAATGTGTGACAGGGAAAGCGAGAAGGAGCATATAAGACATTGTTTTTTATACGAGTTTGATAAAAGGATGGTTTAGTAAAATTAGGGAATGAGACAGTAGCTGCCAAGACCAGGCTAGGAGTAGACAGCCATTACATGCTAGAGACGACGATATTGACAAAGCCGAACAACCCGAACCCAATCGTGAAAGATTTAGTGGATACCTTCAATGTACAAGAAGGGTATCAAGAAGGTAACATTTTTATATAAAAAAGTTACAGGTTTTTTGCAAGTACTATTTAAGATTAATCTCTTGGTTTATTTTGTACTCATTTGGGTATTTTCGTAAAATGCCTGTAAAATGAAAAGTGTATGTATAGTTAGATATTTAGTTGGGAAAAGAGTACTCTAATAGTTTCTCAAAAGATTACAGTACCAAATTGTGAAGTGAAAAAGTAATGAATAATATATATCTTTATGTTTTTTTAAATAAAATAAGTGAAATTTGAATGTTTTAGTCATTAATTTTGTATTAAGAGATATATAATTATTTTATTAGAGGTAATTTTAAGAGTTTTAGATTGTGTTTTGTTGAAAATATTTAGTTTTCAATTATGGTAATTGCAAACAAAATTGCTTAATTTAATTAATTTTTTTAAAAAGTACTTTTTTCTCTTTTAATATCGATATTTAATTATAAAAATACTATAAAAAAAAAAAAAAAAAAAAAAAAAAAAAACAGTGTTAAGTATATTCTCGGGTCTGAAGAGGTTATTGGAAAGAATTAGCAGGGGAAAAAAACTGTTACTGGGCTTAGATAAATCAGTATCACACGAGTTACCATTTTATAGATATCTACTATTTTATACGATTTTTTGTTTTGCATGAATAGTTATGTATTTGTGTATGCATTTAAGTGTATTTAATAGATTTTTAAGAATGAGTTGAAAGTTGGTATATATGTTATAGGTCATCGTAATATGAACTGTATAGAATTTTATGAATCTAGCACTTATAGTTATTTTACAGCGACACAAAGAAAAATTCTCGTTGTGGCCTATGGGCGCAAATTACTTAAAGTGCGGTAGCGTCTAAATACCTTATCCGATTGTGCTGAAAATTTATATATAAGTTATAGGTCACGATTACACAAACTGTATAAATTTTGGTGAATTTAGTACTCATAATGTTTTACAGGGGCACAAAAAATATATATATACATATATATTTATTTTTATGAACTATAAGCAGAATAATTTAAAGTGGAATACCGTTAAACACCTTATTCCATTAAGCTTCACATAACTTACGAAATTTTAATATTCGAAAATTCATAGTCATTAATATTCATGCCAGTGTCCTAAATAATATTTCAAAAGTAGTCTGACATCTTTACGATGAAAATCTCTCTCAAAATTGACATTTATGTGAAATTTTACCCTATACTGCCATGTTAAGAAATTCGTAAATTTCCAATAACTTGCGAAATTTTCAAAGTAGCATATTTATAGTTACTGATGTTCATCCCGGCATCAAAACCGATATTTTAAAACTGCTTTGACATTTTCACAGTAAACAGTTTCCATTTAATGCACGTTTAAGTGAATTTTTAACCTATTCTCCCATGTTAAGTAAATCGTAAATTTCTCATAACTTACGAAGTTCTTTAGTTGGAATGTTGCAAATAAATAAGGTTCTTGCCAGTATCGAAAGTAATACTTTAAAACTAACCTGACGTCTCTGCGATCATTTGTTCGTGAGATATCGTGTTAACAGACTAACAAGCTAACGGACTGACCCACTGACCCACTAACAGACACCCTACAGACAGACAGCATACAAATTTTGTCATTTTCGGATTCCTTACACCTGAAAACGTATAAAAAAGTGAAAAAAATGAGGTCGAAATTTTTCGCGATTACCTAAGTTCCCCATACCTATATTATGATGGGGAACTAAAATGTCCAATTTGCTGCCAGAAATTTTCTGTAATGACAGAAAATAACGTTTTGTCAACGTAATTTTTCCGTAATTTCTGATTTTTTCTGTCATTACAGAAAATTTCTGGCAGGAAACAGGACATTTTTTTTTTTTTTTTTTACAGTATGCTTTTTGGTTGTAATTTTGTGTATTTTTATAATACTAACTACTTAAGTAGCATTTCTACGCTGGTGAAAATTAGCACCAAAATAATGATTGTAGTTAAATAGGAACTTTTTTTTTTCATTGTAAGGTAGACTATTCATTTTTAACAGTGTAGATTTAAAAACGTAAATTTCAGTCAAATAGATTAAATATTCATAATGCTGTCATGAGCATTATGTAACTAATATAAGAATGTGAGATAACTTAAGAATTTGCATATTTACTCTTTTTTATTCACTATTAACAAATATTGCTAGAAGTTACCGAAAATTACCTAGCTAATGATATTTATCCTAACAGTAGGTTTTATATAAAAATAGTGACGTATATTAGTACAAAAGCGTTCAAGCTTTTAAAGCTAATAATGAATTGTATATACTAATTCTTCAATCATTTCTTTCTTTAAATATACATTTTTTTTTTCTAGCAATAAAATTTCTTTACTGGGATTGTTTGAATTTAATGAAGTAAAAAGAGCAATTTAAAATGTTACCCATGTGAAATAGTTCAATTAAATTACTCTTTTGTAAATGGTTTGGAAATGCACTTATATCTCTAAAAGTTCATTTTTATAATGGAGAGAAAGAAAATGATAGTGTTTTTTAGATTTTTTTTTAAAGGAATAGATGTTCAGTTAATAGTGAAATCAAATTTTCTTTTGCTTTTTTCATTAGTTTAACTAACAGCTTCTAATTCTCAAAAAGAAAAAAAGGATTGAATTCTTACAAAATTGGATTAGCTTATTTAAAATATTAAAAAAAAAGTTTTAGTTATTAATTAGCCTTATTTTATTCATTTATTTATTTTTTAAGAATTTATATTTTTTAAATCTGGAATTTGAAAAAAAAAAAAAAAAAAAAAAATACTAAGATTTTTATAAATGACGTAAAATTTTATTTACTTTTTAAGGGTACACATTATATCTATATACTTAATTATTTATACATGTGTGTGTATGTTTTCTTGTCTAAATGCTGTTTTAAAATGCAAAGTCCTATTAATAGCTGTGAAAACTTTTACATGACACCTTGTATAATAATTTCATATGAAGAAAAAAATAATAAAGTTTTACAAAATTATAATTTTAACATAGTACACACTTTCTCAAAATCATGATATTAATCTCATTGCTTTTATAGTTGCTTTATATAATTAATTAGTTCGTCTACCGTTAGGTTAAATAACATATTGAAAATATTTACATAGGCCTGCGATGAAAAAAAATTATAACGGAAATGATAGCTAACCATTTTATATTTTTTGGAGCTAATTAAATATATATATAATAAAAGATTTGTATCACGTCACGTTTTCTTGAAAAATTCTATTTAATTTTTATTTTTATGAACATTTACTATAAAAAATAATCTGGTGTGTCACTCACACGACTTTCTCTTACCCTGAAATTTAATATTAAAAATACAGGTTGGGGATTAAGAGGTAAGATAACTAGTACTGTTATGTAAACCTATGTTAAACAATTCAAATTAGGCTTAGGAAGAGTTTTATATGATAATTAGTTCTGTGTGAGGGGATCTACCACCCCCTCAAACACTCCGTTTCATTACTGCACCTACATTTATACAGAATTTAATTCCGTTATTAAAAAATAATTTATTCAAATTATTATTTAAAAAAATTATCTGTTATGATAATACAAACGATTTCCATATTAAAGAAGTAGTATAACACTAAATATCCAAAAAAAAAAAAGAAGTTTAATATATTCTTAATATTACATTAAAAAAAATGGGGGGGGGTTAAAAATGAAAAAAAAAATTTAATAACTTTATTTTAAATTATCGGAGATCGACGGTTCAACCATTCGTTTTAAAGGCATTGGCAAGCTCTTTCGAAAGATACCCATCATGAAAATTTACTTCCCCTGCAGGGGGGGGGCGAGGCTCCTACATACAAAAAAAAAATTCACAGTTGGCTATCTATGTTACAAAAATTATATCTTCATTTCGTTTGGTTTAGTGCAGTCTATTGATGTTAAACTCTACTTACCTGCAATTTCCCCCATAGACTTAATGTATTTGAATACTTTTGAATGTCCCTGTACACGAACCTTTTGCTTCATCTGAACGAAAGTCTTATTGCAGCATCCCTATATGACACACATTTAGAATACCGAGTTTGGAATTTCTGCTACTATTTGTTCTTGAGATATACTGATAAAAGACACACAGACCATTCGCTAAAAACATGATTTTTGTAATCAGGGGACCTCGGAACATGTAAATATAACAAAAACTCACATTCAAAAATTTGACCCTAAATTATTACTTTCGCGACCCTATGGGTAAGAGAAAGTAATAGTTAGAAAAAAAAAAAGGCCTAAAAAAAGAAATCGTGAATCAGGCAGGAAGCATGTGGTTCAGAACATCTTAGTTGGCCTTAAAAGAATTCTTACTAGTTTTTTAAGATTATTCCAGAAGAGGGCGATTGTTTCAAATTCCTCTGGAAAAAGTTTCCAGGTTTATTCAATGCCAAGTTGAAAGAGGAAATTTGTGTTGCTCCAGGTATCCGCAAACTTATAAAAGATAAAGAATTTGAGACTTTCATTCGACAACAAAGATAAAATAAACTTGCGTTACGTTCAAACATGTCGTCAGTAAATTTCTGAGTAATTAAAAGTATCCTGAATATAAAACAATTGTAATGAATATGCTTGAAAAATTTCAAGCGTTAGGTTGCTCAATGAGTGTCAAAATATATTTTCTTAACTAATAAGCAGACAATTTAGGATCAATCAGTCAAAAACAGGTTGAAACGATTTAGCAAGACATCAAAGAAATGGAGCGCAAATATCAAGGACTACACTGAGAAAAAAAATATACCGCTTTCATCTAGAACGAATAAGTGGTCCTTTTCTAAATCCCAACTCTAGAAATATAGATTTCCGAGCTATGAGTATAAGGCACGCTAGTACACTGAGAAAAAATTCTATAACTGACATCTAGAATCTAAATTGTGGCTCTAGAAAAACTAGTTTCATGTCATCAAAAATTTTCTAGTCCCCTTCGAAAACGAATTCTAGAGACCTCTATTAGAATTCTTGAACGTTTGCCTATACTATCGAGGACAAACCTATTTGAAAATAACTCCAAATAAATATGAATACAAGAGGCAGGTTTTAACAGCTATAATCTTCGTTCATGACCCAATTCTAGAAAAACAAGCGAGAATTTCTCGTAATACAAAAGATTCAGTATATTCAGAATATTCCGAATTGTGTTTCAATATCTAGAAATGTGTAGATTGGAAATTCTCGGCGATTTCGTCATTCAGTTTATTGGCGTGCTTTATGCGCATAGCTCGGAAATCTATATTTCTAGTTTAACGATTTAGAAAATGACCATTTATTCATTTTAGATGAAGGCGGTATATTTTTTTTCTTAGTATATGCGACAAGAACGTGCTTGCTATTTGATGTTGGATGTTAACGTGAAGTAAGCCTGAGATTAAAGTTCATACTTACATAAATAAATAAATAAATATATATACATATATATATATATATATTCCTGAATTTAAAATTTGTTTCAAACTTTCCTTTACGCATATGTAATATTTGCTTATCGTGGTCAATCGTCTATTTTGTGTATGTTACCTTAATAAAACTAGGTTAAAATAGTATGTTGGAGATTTCTCTGCTACAAACTGCATCATAAAGTGATCTAAAATGTTTAAATCTACATGAACTTTGAAATAAACCAGAAATAAGTACAAATCTGAGATTAAACATAAACATAAAAGAAGAACGTCAGAAGGAAGTTCCGAAGGAAAAATAGTTCTTACTTAAAAAAAAAAAAAAAAAAAAAAAAAAAGTTTTTATTTTATTTTATTTTTTTTTTTTTTTTATGCTCAATTTAAAATTTGTTTCAAACTTTCATTTACGCATATATAATATTTGCTTCTCTGGTTCAATCGTCTATTTTTTGTAAGTTACCTTCATAAAAGTTAGTTAAAATAGTATGTTGGGGATTTCTCTTCTAGAAACTGCATCATAAAGAGATCTAAAAAGTTAAAATCTACATGAACTTTGAAATAAACCAGAAATAAATACAAGTCTGAGATGAAACATAAACATAAAAGAAGAAGGTCAGAGGGAAGTTTCGAAGGAAAAATAATTCATACTTAAAAAAAAATATATATATGTATATATATATATATATATATATATATATATATATATATATATATTTATATATATATACATATATATATATATATATATATATATATATATATATATTTTATGCTCAATTTAAAATTTGTTTCAAACTTTCATTTACGCATATATAATATTTGCTTCTCTGGTTCAATCGTCTATTTTTTGTAAGTTACCTTAATAAAAGTTAGTTAAAATGGTTTGTTGGGGATTCTCTTCTTGAAATTGCATTATGAAGTGATCTAAAAAGTTTAGATTTACAGGAATTTTTTGTTCTTCACTCGACCTAAGGTGGCTCGCATGATTTGGTAACAGTGGTCGGTTTTCATCCATTTAAACTTAGAAAAAATAAATTGATTTCCAAAAATTCAATTTACTTCTGAGAGAATCGATAATTTTACGTAGACTTAAATGGATATGAAGCACTGTTGCCAGAGAGTAACATGCAAATTTTTTCGAGCTAATTCGTTTTGCAGTAGGAATTCTCCAAAAAAGATGCACTCACGGAATTTCGAAAATTTTTCCAAAATGTCCAGCAGAGGACGCCTTTTTACGGAAAACCACTAAATTTAACACAATAAACGACGAAAACGGAATACAGAAACACTATTAACATTTATTGACTAATTTTTTATCACCTTGTCATCGAGCAACATTAAGTAAAGGTAAGGAAAAAATAACAATACGCTGTTTGACAAAAAAAAAAAAAAAACTGTTTTGCATAAAGCTTCCTTTTCTTCGCAAGCTTGCAAAACTCTACATCCCCCCCCCCCCCTAGAACTGACAGCTTTTCTTGGTTTTACATTTTATTACACATAATTCTTGTTCTGGATTGTTAATATTGATTCTGTATTCCGTTTTGGTCGTTTATTGTACTAAATTTAATGTTTTTTTCCGGAAAAGACGACCTCTGGTGGACATTTGATAACTTTTTTTTCTTTCGAAACTCCATGAGCGCATCTCGTGTATAGCCTATATACCAAATTTCGTTGCATTCCGTTCACCCGTTTCCGCTGTAGGATGCTGTTTATAGGGGGAGTTTAATTAAAATCACCCTGTATATATATATATATATATATTAAAGAGAATTCACTGCTGTATGGACATAAGCCAGTGCTGCTTGCGGACCGTGGGTTTTTTTCTAATATTGAAGAATAAAGTGAAATAAGCTTTTTTCCAATATTTTCAGTTAATCCATAAATTAATGTATTTTAACAGGAGTGTTTGTTATATATATATATATAAGGGGGGGGTATACTTAATTTAATATTTGTTTCGAATTATTTCGAGTTATATTTTCCTCTTTCTTCTTTACTAATTTCCTTTTTTCCTTTAACCTACTGTCTCAGAATTTTGACATCCAGTATTCAGGCTTTTGCAGTTAAAAATGATTGGAAAGAACAGGTGGAGTTTCTACATTAAATTTCAAAATATGAAGTAAAGTTACCCAAGGAAACGAAAATCGGTAAATGTATTTGTCTGATTCTCATCTGAAACTTTTGATTATTTTTATCCTTTAAGCTAGAATTCTTAGTCATTTTTCAATTATTCCAGTCTGCCAAAAAACACACAAATAACGAAAAAAAAAAAATTCTTAAAATAATCTGCTTTAAAAAGGAAACTGTTTTCAATAGAAAATTTATAAAATAAATTTTATTTTAAGCATGAAGAAAAGACTTAATAATAAACAAGATAGTCTGAAAATAATCCATTTTTATTTGTAAGTTCAACGATAGTAATATAAATTTACAGTACAAATAAATTATATTTAACTGAAAATTGTATTTTCTGAAACTACATATAATAGATCTAAATAAAAATCTACTTATGAAAAATATTACTAAATAAAGCCACCGATACTTTGAAAACTCTTTTAATATACACTGTAAAAAATAAATAATAAAATAAGAAGTTGAAAAACAGAAAATTTCTAAGAATTTCTTACTAAAAAATTCTGTTAAAAAAAAAAAGTTACAATAAATAAATACAGTATGCATAAAAAATATTCAACAGAAAATTTTATCTTCTAAAAATAGATATAATAGTTCCAAATAAAAATCTACTTATGAAAAATATTACTAAATAAAGCCATCGATACATTGAAAACTCATTTAACATACACTGTAAAAAAATAAATAAAATAAAATAAAAAGTTGAAAAACAGAAAAAATCTGTAAAAAAAAATTAGTATAAACTTACATCTCAATTAATTGACAGACATTTTTCTTCTGTGAACAGATAAAATCGGTAACAACATTCACAGAATTTATCTGGTGGGTATATATTTTTTTTTCTGTTTTATGCACTGAAAACTTGGCATCAATGCAGAATTGATAAGCATTATGTAACTGTGATAGACGGCATTCCATAGCTTTTACATAAAGTCTTTGCTTACTAAACGGATCCTGTCTCTGGTTAGAGCCTGTCTGGCATAAAATGATATATTTTTTTAATGTGCGCTGTAGAAAAAAAAGGTATTTGTACAGTTACAGAAAATATCCCTCTAAAAAAATTTCCCCATACACTGTTTAAAAAATGCAACTTTGCTGCCAGAAATTCTCTGTAATTACAGAAAAATACGTTTTGTCAACGTAATTTTCCCGTAATTTATAATATTTTTCTCAAATTACAGAGAATTTCTGGCAGCAAAGTTGCATATTTTTAACTGTTTAGCATACAGATATTTTCTGGCAACTTCCGCTGCCAGAAATTTACTCTAATATAAAGGCCTTTAATCAGTGCAGCACTTTTAAACAGCTTTATCGTAATTTGGACTTAATAATTTCTAAAAATTTAACGTTCTTTAAAAATTTTTTCTGTAAATTATATTGACAATTTATTTATAAAATGAGAATTTAATTTTATGTACCCCAAAAAGATGCATATAATATAATATTTATGGGATTTGTATAAGTGTTTGCATTTACCTATTGAATTTTAAAGTTAATTAAAGTTATAAATAATACTTTATGGGTTATACCTCTTTACAATTATATAAGTAAATTATGTATGTAGGTATGTATGTATGTATGTATGTATGGATATATATATATATATATATATATATATATATATATATATAGAGAGAGAGAGAGAGAGAGAGAGAGAGAGAGAGAGATTAATTTTAATTGCTTTTGATTTATCCCCCCTTTTTCTTGAAGCCAAGATTTTTTAATTAAAATATTGCTCTAACAACTCTCCTTCTCTGTTATATTATTTTTTAAAGCATACTTAATATCCATGTCGATGTATGAATATGCATTTTGGATAAGTTATTCGAAAGTCAATTTGTAAGTAAAGATTGATTATGTGGAAACTGTTTTGTTTAAAACTTGTTTAAAAAAAAAAAAAAAAAAAAGTACTTAATGACACAAATTTTGTGCACGATTTTTAATCTATAGTATATAGCGTGAATATCAAGGTATATATGACTTAATATATTTATAACTTTAGTAATAATTTATTTATAATTTGATATAGCTTAAAGCAGTACGCGTCTCATTTATTTAATTTTAAATTTTTAGAAGAATTAAATAAAATATATTTACTATAGTTAAATACATGATAAAAATACATAAACACACAAATGTTTCGGGCTACTATCATAGCACTACATCAGTATGCATCCAAAAAACTACAACTTAAAACAACATAAACAAAGAAATCAAAACAGGAATGTGTGTTTTAAATTTTGCAACTCATCAATCCAAGAAAAATCATTTCAAACATTCTGGTATTTTCTTAACTAGAGGGCTTTCAAATATTTCACACAAATTAAACTCATGTGCAATATCATTATTGGTTTAAGTTTCGTGTTTATTCCGTAATAAACTCAAGAAAGAAAAAGTGGGAAAAGAAGAGCCCCAAGTAGAACAACAATATTAGCCAAGGTTGGACCATCATTGGCCGGCAATGGCCCATCTTTGGCTAACAACGGCCCAACATTGGTTAATGTTGGCTAATAATGGGCAAACATTGGCCAATATTGTTGTGCTACAGAGGAAGCAAAAATCATATCGTTCGCATAGACTATTAACACCTTGCAACTGTACGTACACTTTGGATAGTTTTACACTCTCTGTACTTTGCTTACGCGATAGAACAGTGGACAGACAGAAGGACTGAGCTAATAAATACTTTTAATTCAAAATAACTCTTTAACATCATTCTAAAGTGCTAAAAATGCAATACACAAACGGAGATGTAAATCCAGAAATTTCCAACTGCAGTCCTTAATAATTTTGAATATTTTAATATATCCCTGTAAATATTAATACAAAAAATATTATATTGTACAAAAATACTTTGTTTAGCATATGAAAAGTATAAATCCATTTCACTATGCTTTCTGATGTACAGAGTTACTTAAATAAGATTTATAATAATGCTTCTCCTAAAACACAGTACATTAATAGTCTTTTGGATGTCCGTGTATAGTAATCCTTTGGGCAATTTATATGATAAAAAATAGGGGACATGCAACACTGAACTTCAGTAATATATATAATAATAATAATAATCTGGCAATATGTACGGAAAATAGAGGTGGACAGACATTTAGATAGATAGACGGGCAGCCAGACGGACAGAAAAACAAACAAATAGAGTAATTCGAATCATCATCACGCCTATACTGTGTTAAAAATTCTAAAAACGTTAAATGCAAAAGAAAATACAAGTTCAACAATTTCTAACTATAGTCCTTAATGTAAGTGAATATATTTGTGTAGCGTTGTAAATCCTAATGCTAATCATTCAATAGAAAGCCTTTTTTGAGCATATGAATATTGAATAATCAGTTTTGATTTCATTATGATTTGTGGGAAATAAAAATTTTAAAAATCTGATTTATAAAAATACCGCTCACAGAACGTTATTTAGTGGAATATTTTTGGGTGTCCTTGTACAAAAATTATGGGTGCTGTCTACCACATTTTCAATAGGATCATCCTAAAGTATAATAACATATATCAGTTTTAACAAATTCCATGAATGTTTACGAAATTTAGAGCACTGTTAATTATTTCTGTAAATGTAAAGCAAATATTTATCTAGAGTTTCTGTAAAATTGCAGTAATTCTTAGTTAAAAGCGAATAATCGAGATTCTCAATTATTATTCTGTATATTTACCTAATTTTATTATTTAATTCTTTAATTAAAATTAAAAATAACTGTTTCTACTTTAGTTAAAGCATTCCAAGTCCGAACACTGTAAATAGAAGCGTCTTAAATTCAGACAGAAATGTGTCTGAAATGCCAATTCAGACACATAAATGCCTGAAACACTAACGCATGCAAAATTTCAGACGCATGTGCTGTCTCAAATTAAGACACGTAAGTGTCTTTTTTATAAATGAGCTGAGATAAGTGTCTGAATAAGATTGATATGTCTGAAATTAAGACATATTACAGTTTAGACAGATAAAATTTCAGACATTTTACAATTTAGGTACATAAAAATTCAGACATTACAAAATTCAGGCACTTAGAAATTCAGATATTTCTATTACATAACAAAACTTCCATATGGAATCTAATTTAAGCAGCATATGCATATCCTGTTTTAACATTTTTTTTTTTTTTAACAAATAAATTTGATATTATTTTATATAATATAAGTAGTTAACTTATTTAAAATACTTACGCGGAACTTATTCTGTTAAAAATAAAAAATAAACAAAGTTAAATTTTATTTAAAGTTCTCACGTGTAATAAAACAAACAAATATTAAGATAAACCAAGCATGTAACTTGTAGCTAAGAAAGCGAATTCGTAACTAAACAATCTTAAACAATTTGTGCATAATCGATTTTTTTTCCGCGTTTTAAAAATTATTTTATGTTTCCCTACACTTCAAAATGTAAAAAAAGCAATTATTTGGTTTCATGTATTTTACAAAAAAACTCTAAACTTACACACACGAAATTTAATATAATAATACGTATTAAGCTTTATTTCTTATAGACAGTTTCATTGCAAAGGCATAAAACTTGGATTTGTTTTACGGATACTAGAATATATTTCATTATTCAAGCAGCTTAAACCGTGAGTACCGATGGCTTCATTGGGAAGACGCTCAACTTTGAATCAGCTGATTGTCATTTCGATTCCCGGCGTGGGCTACGGTGTATATTTTTGTAAATATTATTAATGATTTTTTTATACTCTAGCAGATTCTAAAATCTATATTTTTCACAGGTAAACAGTATAAAACGCATCTTTTTATTTATTTATTTATGAAAATATTCACTGTAAACGGGATCGAAGATGGTGGAATTTCAGACACTTCGAGTGTGAAACGATGTGCCTTTTAAGATACTTCAAGTGTCTAAAATTAAAATAGATAAGACATTTTTTAGCATCTTAAAATTTAACAGCTATTATAGACACAATTCTGCCTGAATTTCAGACACTTCTATTTACAGTAAAATATATTCTCACCAATAATTAATTAAATTAATATCAGTTATTAAAATGAATGCATGAAATATCTTTTTTTACATCTCCGTTTATTTTTCTCTGTAATTTTACGTAAGACTTAAGATAATATATTACACAGAGTCTTCTGTTTAAATTTTTAACAGTGAGCGTAGAAAGACAAATCGAAATCGTAAACAAATTTCAATTTATTTGGGAAGTGTTATAAACGCACAGTCACAAGTGTGAAAAAAAAAATTAAAACCGGAACATTGACTGAATTATTTCTTACATTTACTTATCTATGAATTTTAATGCATTTTTACATGCAAGTTTAAGAATACTCATGCTAAAAATCTATCTAAGATAGAAATTTCTCTTTGTTTAAACAAATTTTGAATTTACGTTTTTTGTAATTTTGACTTCGAAGCTTAGAGGAAGCAGGTGCACTTTGTATATTAAAATTCAAGATATGAAGAAAGAAGTACGCTTACGAAACAAGAAGATTTAAATCTTGTTTGTCAGTTTCACTTCTAAAGCTACCGATTTTATTTGTCATTTCAGTTTGGATTGTTTGGGATGTTTTCAATTTGTTTAACTTTATCAAATGACATATGTCGAATGAAAGAGAAGGAACAGAAAGCATTAACGAGTATATGTTCTTGAATTTTATTTTAGCTATTAGATTACTTTGAAAGAAACATTTCTCTAAATAGAACATTATTCATAAAAGGGATTAGAAGACTGTAAAGAAAGCAGACAAAAATAATATTTACAATTTGCATTTTTATTCATGCAATATACGTTTATCTCCTTTAAATAAATTAAAATTTAATATACATTTTGTTTTGTTTATATATTTTTTAAACACGTCAAAATATCTTTAAAATGATTTTTAAGTATTTGATAACTTTATGTTATTTTAATTAAAAAAAATTATATTAAGATTTAATGCATATATCTTTGTTATGAACAATGATTCTTATTTATTACTTTAATATTACTAAACAAATTTCCTACTCTGTAAATAAGATATATATATATATATATATATATATATATACAGTCCGTTAAGAAATTATAAGACCACTTTAATTTTATAAATTATAAGAAAAATAAAGATTCTAATCATAATTTAAATACATAAAATAACATATTGCTCTATATTTTTTATAATTAGTTTGCAATAACTTGGTATAATGCAATACATGTTTAATTAAAATATATATTAGAAATAAGTGAAAAATAACCTGTTAAGAAAATATAAGACCACTTGTCAAAAGACAAAATTGCATAAAAAATTAATATGATATTGGTTCTCCATTTTTTCTGATGACTTCAAACACTCTGTTTTTCATTGAAGTAACCAGATGATTAAGTTCAGTTATAGAAATATTGTACCATTCATTTACAATGGCTACTTCCAGTTCATTGGCAGATGAAAATTGTTTATTATTAGCATAAACTTTGCGAGATAATGTACCCCATAGGTTTTCCATGGGGTTCAAGTCTGAACTTCGACTTGGCCATGGCAAAACATTAATTTTTTTTCATTTTTAAACCACTCCTGTGTGGATTTATATGTATGACAAGCAGCACTGTCCTGGTGAAACACCCAGTTAGCACCACCTAATAAAGATCCAAACGGTATCATATGATCATATAGCATAGACTGATATTGTGTTGAGTTCATATGACCCGAAATCCTCTGTAAATCACACAACCCCTCATAACTGAAAGCTCCCCAAATCATTAATGATCCTCCACCCATTTGTCGACTGAAGCATTCTTTTGGTTCCTTCCTCAAATCGTGCCAATAGTGTTTGTAACCATCGTGACCATCAAGGTTAAATTTCTTTTCATCAGAAAATATAATTTGTTTCCACTCATCATTCCATGACATGACATTTTTAGCCCATTTTAATCTTCCTTCTCAATGGCATTTCAATAACTTTGGTTTTTTCTTCAATTTCATAAATTTCGTATTAATATTTAATTTAAGACTCTTCCAGACTGTTACATGTGAAGTTTTCTTGCTGAAATGATTCGAAATTTTACGAGTTGAAAAACCTTTTTTAGTTGACAGTCGAAAAATTTGTCTATTACCACGTGCTGTCAAAATATTTTTTCTACCAGATCATTTTATTTTGTTTGAATAATCTTTTCTAATTATGGCATTATGAATGGCAGTTTTAGAACGGTTCATTATCCTCGCAATATCTCTTTCAGATTTACCAGAACCTTTATAATTTTTTTTTTTTTTCACTTCGCACTCCGATAGTTCTTTACCTCGAGGCATCGTCAAATTAATCGTCTATAACACATTCAAAACCTAAGCCTTTGCTTCTTAGGTAATGCTTTTACGAAATACTGACGCATGCGCTTCATATTGAGTTTGACGTCATGTATAATATGCTAATTTTCTCAGGTGGTCTTATAATTTCTTAACAGTCACTGTCTTTAATTTTTAGAAAAATGAATAAATTTTAATGAAATTTAATTTAATTTTAAAAGTTGGAATTAGTATAGGATGCGTTTTCTTATCAGTTTTAAATATGCAACTAAAATTTTGCATATTATGATCTCTTCTTCAGAAATGCACCAATACGCTTGTGGTCTTATAATTTCTTAACGCACTGTATACACTTACTTTAATTCCGAATGAGCAATAATGATATATTATGCGGATATGGTTAAAAAAAGTCCATATCAGTAAAAACAATCATGTATATATCATAAAAAGAACATACTTATAGAGTTTTTTTTTTTTTTTTTTTTTTTGCAAAATTTATAGTTATTAACTAAAAGTTATTCTTGTCTACTCTTGTACAATTTGATTTAACATCTAGAAAATACAAACATAAAGTTAAAGCTACACGTATTTTTTTCTTTATTTGAAATGAAGGTAAATAATGCATTTATGATTACTTTTTACTTCAAATATATTTATATGCATTATTCAAAATATTTTAGGTACTTTTTATTAAGATTTTTAAGTCATACTGAAATATTTATCTGATTAGACAAGTTTCGCAATTCCAATATCATAATTTTGATTCCGAACTTAAAGGAAGCCGGTACACTTATTGAATTAACTTCAAAATATGAAAAAAATAATCTGGTGTGTCACTCACACGACTTTCTCTTACCCTGAAATTTAATACTATAAATACAGGTTGCAGATTAATAGGTAAGATAACGAGTACTGTTATGTAAACCTATGTTAAACAATTCATATTAGGCTTCTGAAGATTTTTATATGATAATTAGTTCTGTGTGAGGGGGGCTGCCGCCCCCTCAACCCCCCGTTTCATTAATGCACCTACATTTATACAGAATTTAATTCAGATATTAAAAAATAATTATCTTTTTAAAAAATAATTTATTAAAATTATTATTCAAATATATTATCTTTTATGATAAGGCAGGGCAGACGATTTCCATATTAGAGAAGTAGTTTAACACCAAATATCCAAAAAAAGTCCATTTTATTCTTAAAAAAAAAAAAAAAAAAAGTACGATATTTTTTCTAAGTTTTTTTTTTTTTTTTTTTTTTTTTTTTTCGTTAAAAGTAAAAAAAAATCGATAACTTTGTTTTAAATTATCGCAGATCGATGGTTCAACCATTCGTTTTAAAGGTATTTTCGAGCTCTTTTGAAAGATACCCATCATGAAAATTTACTCTCCTCGAGGGGGGACTTCCCCCCCAGGGGGGAGGCGAGGCCCCTACATACACAAAAAAATTTTCCCAGTTAACTGTCTCTATTACAAAAAATATATAATTGTTTCTTTTGGTTTAGTGCAGTCTATAGACGTTAAACTCTATTTTCCTGCAATTTCCCCCATAGACGTAATGTATTAGAATTCTCTTGATTGTCCCTGTACACGAACCATTTGCTTAATCTTAACGAAAAGCTTACTGTAGCATTCCTATATGATACACATTTAGAATACCAAGTTTGAACTTTCTGCCATAATTTGTTTTTGAGATATGCTGATAACAGACAGACATACAGACAGACACACAGACAGACACACAGACCATTTGCTAAAAACATCATTTTCGTATTCAGGGGACCTCAAAACGTGTAAATATAACAAAATCTCGCGTTCGAAAATTTGACCCAAAAACAATACTTTCTCTACCTTATGGGTAAGAGAAAGTAAAAATACTCTTCGGAGAAAATATGATAAAAATATTGTTCATCAACTTCACTTGAAAATGTTTCAATTTTATATGTTATTTCTGCTTAAATTGTTTTAATTGATTTTAATTAGTTTAGATTTGTCTAAAGATATGCACAGAAGGAAAAAAAAAGGAACGAAAGTCTTTAAAAAATCTCAAAAGATTAAGTTAGTATATATATATATATATATATATATATATGGGAAAGAAAATATTTTCAATAAAACGAAGTTTATAAGTGTAAGTTAAACAGCTAAGACAAAAATTTGAAGTTTACCGTGTCTTATACATATATATATATATATATATATATATATATATATATACAAAATTTCTTATCGTAAAGATTTTTTTGAGCTGAAATATTAGGAAAGAAGAATATTTTAAATAAAATGAAGTACAAGAGTGTAATGTAAACAGCTAAGACTAAAATTTGATATTTACATTGTTATACTCGTGTAATAGAAATTTAAACTTTTTTGATAATATCCAAACGAATTTAAAGTTTTAAATCTAATTCTATTTGAAGTATGCATACTTTAGTACAAGTTTTATTGTGAGTATATATATTTGAAAATATTTTTTTCATAATTACGTATTGCTGTTCACTAACATTTTAACATTCATAGCTAAATACTTTCATAGAAATATTCAGTTTTTATTTATTTATTTATTTTTCTCTGTTCTTTAATGTTTCTCATTTGTTCATTTAATATTTTTGATTTTGTTTGCGATTTATATAAAATGATATTTTATCTTATAAATAAGTGAAAAATTCAAATATTTGTCGTGTATTTTGCGGTATATAGAATACACTTTAATACGATATACATGTGGTATTTGTATTTAATTAAAATATGTTTATTAAAATTAATAATTGATAAGTCAGAATTTTTACAATTAGTATTTCAAAGTTTTTGGGGACAAGGGAATTATTTCGAATAATTGCGATAGTGTAAAATTATTTGGAAGGGAGTGTGGGCGAAAATTTTTAAAATGCAGATAGAGCCTTGAAAATAGGTTTTTGGGTGTAAGAAATCGAATAATTTGGAAAGTATAAAATTATTAAGGGAAATGACGGTCACGGGTGTGTGCTGCTGGCGGTAGTGGGGACCTGTACCGATCAGATTTCACCGCTGAGATTTTTTTTTATGTCTTTTGACTTATTACAGTGATTCAACAGGTCGCACATAATACTGCGCTGCCAAAGCCCATTCTGTAATGATATTTTTTTTTCTGACTTGTAAAGTTTAGTGGTTATAAAAATAGTGTAATTAAGAGGATCGAACTTAAACTGGCTTAAGCTGAGCAGGCTGAGAGTAACTGTTGCGAGTTTTTTCCCGAACAGAAATGATGTTTTATTCTTCTTCTTCTTCTTCTTCTTATTATTATTATTTCTAAATAATAAAAGTTAACAATTCATTAATGATAGTGATTCATTAAAAATTAATGACACGCAAACGGGTGCAGCTTGCTAATTAATACTATTAAATACCTGTGATAAAATTCAGTAAAGAACCGTAATTTCTTTGTTTATTTAAACAAATTGCTTTGTTTATTCAGCATATCGCTCCCTGATTGGATATTTACAAAAAGATCTAAGATAAAGTTTATAGAACAATTCAATGAAAAGTACTTTTAAGCTATCGCATAGCTTTTATCGCGGGCTTTGAGCGCGGCGACCGAATCAAGAAATTCCGTAACGAAAATAAACCTAACACAGTTCGGCAGACTTCGGCAGACACTCAGTTCGGCAGACAGTCAGTTCGGCAGACTTCGGCACGGTGTTTGTGTGCGTGCGACTAGACGTATGCGTGTAGACTAGCTGCTAACTGCTCATAACTGATTATATCTCTTTTAGACACAATGCTAGGTGAGACAGCGTGCTTTTTGGCCGCGTCCACGAGTGAGTTCGAGCCCGCGACTAGTTGAACCTTAACGTGTATGTATATGGTACGACTGTACGAAGCTCGCACGGATCGAGACGAGCTGCTCCGAAATCGGACGAATACGTAAGCAGCTGTTTGGGAGAAAGTATATAGGTGTATAGGTATCTATCATCTATGTACAACAGTGAATAGCTGTACGCGTAAAATTTGTGTATAAAGTGTTTTAAATATGAATAAACAAAGTGCATTTATTAATGAAGAAATTGATGAAAAAATAGTGAAAGAAAATGAGTGAGTACTCTATATACATTATTATTATCACAAATGCAGTATATATATTTTTTTTAATTCTTTTTAAATTTATATATAATACTGCTATAAAAATAACCTAAATTTTTGATATTAAAATGAGCGATCTTAAAAGTAGCCCTCTTTTATACACACAAACACACACATATAGTTTCAGTTCTCAATTTAGATTCTCAATATGTATGTGTGTATATATATATATATATATATATATATTCATTCTTCATTATGTATATAATAGAAACCATTAAACCAAGCACGTGTACTATTTAGTACCTTTGTTTTTTGTGTATAGGTAATACACATTAATGCCGCTATGCAATAGCTTTACCGCGACAGTCCCCGAGTGCCACACGTATTTTTTTATAATCAATTCTCTTTGGTTAGTCGAATCAAGTTGATTCTGTAATTAAAAACAATTATTCATAAAATGACAAATTAAACCTAAAGATAAATAAGTTTCGTTTTTCCAACAAAGTATTATTTTTTAATCCAAATATAAATAAAATAAAATAAGAAAATTCCTTGCAGGAAACATTATTACGTTTAATATAAAATATGCAAGCATTAAACTTTTCTCTTAGTTCATCTCTTTGTATTTGCAGGGCTAAATTTTATACAGTAAAATACATTTTACTTTCTTTTCCATATATATATGGTTAAGAGTGTATTGATTTTTGGTCAAATTTCGGAAATTCAGTTTTTCTTATATTTATACGTTGTAAGATCCTTTAAATCCGAAAAACATGTTCTTACCCTAACAGCACAAAACGTTCCAGAAAGGTAACAATCATATGACATTGCAACATTATAAACATTTCAGAAACTTTTAAAATCGTTCAGATTACTTTCCGATTAGTTTCAAAAACGTAGAAATATCCGTGATCGTAACAAAAAGTCAGATACATAACATAAACGTTACACACTTAACAGATAAAAAATAAAAAAAGGCGAATGTTTCAGAAAGATATCGGAGAGCATACTTAAATGTGTTACGTTTTTGAAAGATTGTAAGCTTTTTGCAACATAACTGAAACATTCTGTGCTGTATGGGTAGCGGTTGGTCTGTGTGTGTCTGTTTCTCTGCCAAATTTCAAGAAAAAGTAACAGTAGGAAGTTCAAAATCGGTATTCTAAATCTATGTTATACAGGAACACTACACTAAACATTTCTTTTAGATCAAGCAAATGATTCGTGTACAGGGCCATCCAAGAGTATTCAAATACATTACGTCTATGGGAGAAATTGCTGTTAAATACAGTTTCAAATCTATCTATCTATCTATCTATCTATCTATCTATATCTATATATATATATATATATATATATATATATATATATATATATGCATAAAAGCATGTTACATGTAGATTATGGTATGGAAATGATTCACCGTTCGTTTACAGGGCTACAAAAAAGAACCAGAATATAGTAGAACACTCTTGGAAATTTTTGAAAATGCATTTCAGGTTGTGATGTGTGTTACTAATACAGGAGTTACTAATGCACTAATACTAATTTTAGTGCACAATGTGGTGTGTACATGATTTTAGAAAATATACAGGGCTGCCAACAATAAATCGAAAACATTTTTTTTATTATAATTAATTACTGGAAGTGCTTTACCACGTTGTTTTACCATATCCAGAAACACTATCCAGAAATTAAAATATATTTCTCATAACCATACGGTAAATAATGTATTTTAAACTAAATACTCAGCGCTTGCTTTTTGTATACTTACACGTTTTGGGTTTTTTCTGAAAGCTGAAGTCAATTTTTTAACGTTTGATCTTTGTCGGTGTCTCTTTACAGAGTAACATAAAAACAATGATTCCAGGCAATTAAATGTTGTATTATGAAGATAATATATTGTTGTTACGTGAAAAGATTGACCAAAATTGATTTAAAGAAATGGTGTGAGTGAAAGTTGTCCCAATAATTTGGAAAGAAATTTTAAATTTAATAATAACATTGAATTCTATATAAATATAAGTGCAATATTTCAATGATCAGTTAAATATTGCACTTTCATTTATTGTACTTATATTATTCTTCTAACACAGAATTAATTGTTAAATAAGGTTCTTCTTAAGCCTTATTTCAATAGTTTTTAACGTATATTTATATAACAGTACTCGTGATTTTACCATTAATCTCCATTGAATTTTGAGGCTTAGAAAAAGTCGTGTAGTGCCACACTAAATTATTTTTTTTATGTTTTTTTATGCAAATTTAAAAATATTACTTTATTGAAAATAAAACATATTCTTTTATTCTATGTACAATAAAATAAATTAATTTTTTTCTTTCTAATGATCAATGAATTTTACGACTAAGTATTCTTGAAAGCTTTAAAAGTTTATTAACACGACTCTTTCAAACATATATTTTACTTCCTTTTAATAAAGATAAATTGAAACTAAAGAGGGCTTTTAAAACAAACAATTGCTTTAAAAGCAATAAAGAATAAAATTTCTAGAACAATGCACCTAAAAAAATTATTTATATAACAGAGTTTATTGTTTACTGTGTCTTTGTTTTGGGTTTATTTTCGGATATTTATAGCTTTACTTTTGAGTTCAGTTTAATAAAAATAACATATATTTCCAAATGTACGCTACTTTATTCCATTTAAATGTTTGGTAAAAATGGAATTGTTCCAGTTGTAAAATAATGATTATTTCTTAAACCTTAAGATTCTAAAACTTTGTGAATATGTTCTAAATAATGTTTATAATAAGGATTGCACATTTGAAATGTCTGAAAATGTTTGAATGCATTGCATCTCTTAAATAGAAAGAATCTTAGAATTTGTATTTTTGTTCTTAAAAAATTCAGATATAGAGGGGATTTAAAAACTGTAAATATATATTTTTATAGATTTATTGTTGTGTTGTTTTTGACACAGTTTTCTTATTTTAAAAAAGTGTTTCGTAAAAATTATCTTTTAAGATAACATAATATTTGTCTTTCCCCACCTTTTTCCATTATAAATATATTATATTATATAAACCAGGAAGACCGAAATGAGCCATATAACGTCGAAAGTAGGGAATAAAACATGAAATATTTCATCCCGCAATTTGAAGATTAACAACAGACCTAGTACCTTGGATTAAAAAAGCGTCAGGCAGGCTGTAGTACTATGTCCGTAAACAAGTATCCGCCGACTAGAGGGATATTTAACATGCCATATACAATCGTAGGACAGTAAACCTGTATTCTTGGTAAGAGAAACAATAGTGTCTAAATGTCTCACATGAATTGGTGCAATCCTAGGTCGTGAAAATATGGAAGCCGGTCGTAAATTGCTTATAAACCCTGTCTTCTATCTTTTTTGTAGGATTGTCTTTAGTTTATTCGTAAAGAAAAACTAAATTATGTTTAAACAGTTTATGTATCCAAGTCAAAAACTCTTAAGAAATGTATGTGCAAGGAGCTATGACATAAAAAAAGAAAATACAGTCATTGCCATAAAACTTTCCGCACCAAAAAAGAGCTATCAGAATGAAACGAAATTTTGCATACGTAAGTGTAACGATGATATAAGAAAATGCTTACAAAATCAAAGCAAAACGATCATTTATTACTGTAAAAATTGTGAAAAAATGAAGGTTTTAGTATCCTGTTGGGCCACATCTAATGTGAATGCACGTGATACGGATAGGTATTGAGATATGCAAGTCCCGTATGATGTCCTGCGGTATTTCGTTCCGCATTTGTTGTAAACTCGTCTTTAATTCGCTCAAATGCGAAGGCTGCTAAACTTACCGTTCCAAGTGACCCCAGATATGCTCGATTGCTGACAAATTTGTTTACCGAGTAAACCAGTGAAGGGTGGTACTGTGACGGAAGCAGCCTCTTGACACATTTCCTGTGTGTGGATGAGCATTGTTCTGTTGAAACATTGTTCTGTTGAAACATGACTTCTGGGAGTCATACCATAAGTGGCAACAACTATGGCTGAAGGATATCACGAACGTACCGCTGGTCTAACATGGTGCCTTGCATCAGTATTAGGGATGACCGTGTGTCGTTCGTATGCAATGTCATCCCATACCATCACACCAACTGTGGATGCGATGTGCAGCTATAAAGCAAAGGCAGTATTCAGCCGTTTATCAGGGTGCCTCCACACACGTGCATGTTTGTCATCACTGCCCAAATTGAATCTGTATTCGTCGCTGAAGACGACCTGGTTTCATTTGGCGGATATTTAACTTCGTCGAGCGCAACACCACTCCAAATGGAGGTGACGGGGGAGGGTATTATTGCCACTACACGTAATTGGCGCCGTGATAGCAAATGTATTTCGGCTAGGCACCTTGCGATGGTACACGGAGACACAATGGACTGGTCGTGTAGGTTCTGCATATGTCCGGATGGCGAACAACGAGACAGTTGGCGCTATGCTTATGTTTCGTATGATGCAACGATTTTTTTTCGATTATTGGTCTATCGAGCGCGTCCTGAGCCTGGTCGCAGTGTAAGCGACCTCTATCTTGTCCACTGGTCCCAACACACTACATCACAGTAAAATCAGAACGGCCTAGGTGACTGGCTACTCGCCGAGCTGATCATCCGGATTCCATCATACCGATGATTCTTCCTCTCTCGGACTCTGACAGCTGCTCATAATGTCTTCGATGGCGGCTTGAAGGCATCTCAATTTTAAAAGCGTCCCCCTGCAACAGATTATGTATACCAAACAAGCTCTGTTATCTGTTTTATACTCCCAGAAAAGCGAAGTTCAACGCTATCTGATGCATTACGCAATGCCCAAATAAGCTGCGTTTCTAATCATTTGCATATCTACCCAGGATGTACCTAATGTCAAGTTTCGTTACGGTCCAATAATTACTTCTTGATGCGCAAATTTTTATGGCATTGAGTGTAGAAGACCAATGACATACACATTCACATATTTTTTAAGCTAAACAATTTTTTACGAAAAAACGTAAAAAGACATTTGATGTTTCACATACTTTTATGTTTATTGCACTTCATTCATAACCACTTTCATAAAAACATCAAGTTAGTTTAATCTAACATTATTTCAGAATTTCACTCTTGAAAATGGTTAATGTTAATTAAAAATATTAAATAAGCACTTTTAGAAATATGTCTTTTTCACAAACATATTTACATTTTTATGAAAAGATGAAACTTTCTTAAATTAAAAACATATTTCATTGCATTTCATTTTCTTTTAAATTCTGAATGTATGTATATATTTTTCATTAAGTTAGTCTCAAGGGCTTTGCGTTGCTTTCTTAAACTTTTTTTAAATCTATGATATACTAATAACTTCAGAAAATTACATCATTTTTTGTCTTTTCACTGGTTTTAATAAATATAAAATTCAACTTTAATATTTGCTTACAAAACTATTGTATAAATATATATATTTATATATATTTTAAATGAAAACTGTCACATTTATTTTAGTAAGATCTTGTTTATTAAGTTTTAAAATATTAATGTGTATTTTATAAATCTATATTTATTATTGAGATAAAAAATAAATCTACATATATTTCAAATATGAATACATAAAAAGGAGATATATATTTAAATAATCCTTTTTAAAGAAAATACTTAATGAATTTCAATATATATATATATATATATATATATATATATATATATATATATATATATATATGTTTCTTAAATCCAAAGTTTATTTTTTATTTAATTATGTATTTATTTATTATTATTATCGAGAGAGAATTTTTAACAGAAGTGTGCGGTCGTTTACATAAATTCATGTTAGATTTAGATCTCAATAAAATTAATTGTGTATAACTTTTTCTTAAACTTTTGTATTAATTTAATTTTTTATACAGTTTTCTTATTTATTGATAAATTACTGTCATTTTTTAAAATATATTAAAATACTCTTTTTAGAAAATATTAAGTAAAAATTTATTTGACTGTTGTCATAAATCTCAGCATGTTAGAACGTGTGTTTATACTGATCTGATTTTTTTTTTTTTTTTTTTTTTTTTTTTTAAGCTCTGATACCATTATTGCTGATTCTTATGTAAAATGATCTCTTGAATCCGAATATTACCTCCATTTTGCCCAATAGCATTTTCTCGCGTCACTACCCACTATAAAAAATTTGATATCTATCTATCTATCTATCTATCTATCTACCTATCTATCTATATATATCAAATATTGTACTTTGGTTAACATTTCAGTTCGTATGTAAAGCATTTTAAACTTTTTTTTTTTTTTTTTTTAGTTTACGAAAGTAATATGCGTAAGAAAAAAAAATGTTAAACACAAATACACTTGATTGTAAGACCGTGGTATTAAAACTAAGAAAAATTAGAACGTCTAGAACGCCAAAGAGGAAAAATTGAAAAGCAGACAGTTATTTAGGTAGCATTTAGCGCACTGTCTTCAGTGCATCTGAAGATCGTATGTTAAATGCTACTGGAACATCTGTCTGCTTCCCAATTTTCTTTTCTTTTTGGTGTTCTAAAAGTTGGAGTTTTCCTTAGTTTTAACAATCCCGCACCAAGTCTCCTTATAATATAAGACTGGTATATCTAAACATGCATCTTAAATGCTCTTTATTGGGTTTACATCTATTTATATGGCAATGTATATGTGTCTGTATTTAAGTGCAAATCACGTTAGCGAAAGCCAGATCGTTTTAAATTTTCATTTGCTGTAGTATATTTTATAGACATTTTAAAGGTTACTTATACACGTACTTTAGAGTTATTCATGAGTGTATGGCGTATTGACATTTTATAGGAATATGAGAAAATTATAAGGATATCAAAAGTTATGCCTAATAAGCAAAAGAGAAAATCACAGCTGAATGAATGTTATATATGTTTTACTACTTTGGTAAAGCATCAACGATATGAAAAATGATACATGTATATAGCATTTAACGTTGTTTACAAGGGATCAAGTAGTAATTGACACACACATCGTATGCGAACTAGCTGTGTAAAGAATAATGAAATATTTAAAATAAAATAAAATTGAATTATGATTTGTAGTTCTACTTTAGATTTGTCATTAATTAAATATCAATGTGTAACACTTACAGTTAATTTTCAAAAACACACATAAGAATTCTTAATTATAATTGTCCTTTCTGTAAAGGTAAAATTGCTGAAATACGTTTTTAAACACGCTGTTCTAGATCTTACTTTTGCATTTTATCTAAAATATTCACTTAAAGCTGTTAAAATACGTGGTAGTAAATAGATATTTAAAACAGTGAGTAAAGTCAAAACAGATTTTAATAGTATTGTAATAAAAATAAAATATACAGTTTTTCGTTCTAAAAGAGAATATGAGGAATAACATTCTCAATTTTTAATTTCTAAAACTACATGCTTAAATAAATTTTAGTATTTAAAAAAGATAAAAAGTTACTATTAATTATATTTTCTAGGGAAATAAAAATGTTATAGATATCTCTTTTACTTTATTGATTTAAACATATAATTTTCAACAGCTTTAAAATTGTATATCTTTACCTTATTATATAGTTTCCCCCAAAGAACAAGCCATTAAATAGTATAATTTTTTAATTTTTTTAATGCAAGTTCAAAAGAGTTCAAAAGAAAATCAAATTTATTACTCTAGAGAAGAAAAACATACAGAAAATTCTTTTAAATAATTTTAATAAATATTAAATGTATTTTATGGCTCCCTAAATGCACATTGTCTTAAAACCAACTTTGAAAAGTTTAAACAATTTATTTTAAAATGTTAAAAGAAAAGATACCACTAAGAAAAGAGTTTTATATATTTGTTTAACGAGATTAAAAAAAAAAATCTTCAAACTGTCATATTAATATTTTAAAAATAATTTAAAGTTAAGTAATTCTGAAAATTTTACTACACTAAATAATGAAATGGAGATTTTCTTTTATAAATAAAAAATTGGGAATTTTTGACACTTGCATGTATTGACGATAAATTTTAAATCAAATTAAATGTCATGTATGTCATTTTTTTCTCCGGATATTTATTTGAGAAATTGAATGGAATAAAAATTATAATAAAAATATCGTTAAAAGTTTGAAACATTTTATGTCAACTGCCCCAAACAATGTATTTTTCTAAGAGGTAATTTGTAGTCCGAATTAATTAGTCGCATATACCTATGCATCTATTTATCTATGTATATATACATACATATATTATACTAAGGGTTAATTTGTAGTCAGTATTAATTAATCTCTCATATTAATCTATCTATTCATCCATGTATATATATATATATATTATTGGAAAAGAGACTTGGGACAATAATGGGACATTGATACAATATTCATGAAACATAAAAAAGGTCAAGAGACACGTAACAATTAAACAATTAAACATTCGTTTTGGAGCGGAGAGAAAACGTTTATTTTTCTCAACCGCTCATCGTCAACTGACGAGTATCAGATACGCGCGCATTTACAATGAAATGATGACATAATAGGCATTGACGCAATGACTATTTCATAGCTGCATAAGAAGTGACGTATTGTTGAAAAGACAGGGGGTGGCTAGGAAATGACTGAATACCCACATCAGCCATCATGACTGAGCAGACGACCTCGCATGAACTTTACAAAAAAAAAAAAAAAAAAAAAAAAAAAGGTAATTAAATTAAATTAAACAATATACAAAGAAATATATTTATATAGCTACGTTAAACAAACAATAAAATAATTTTACATAACCACAATGAATATTTAAGAAACGACCTGTTCAAATACAATGATAGTGACACTGCTAAAATTTAGAAGCGAAAGATATTAAAATAGAATAAAATAAAATGTTAATAGCATAATAATATTTGCAAAAAGTAAGAAAAAAAGGCAGATAATGTTCACAAAATAATAATAATAACAATAATAATAGTCGTACTAAAGCCTTTTTTTTTTTTTTTGTCACAGTGAAACGTTTATGAAGTTCAGAGTATTTGTATATTTTTAGTAAGTTCCCCATATTATTTCCTATTTTAGTCATATTCAGTCATAATTATTTTCATTTTTCATTTTTTCCTATATTCCGAAAAAAAAAATGGAGAAGTAAATTAAGTAATCAGGTTGAAGTTGCAGGTTGAAGTCGTGGATGGTCAATCTACAGAATCGCATTTTGCAACGTCGTAGGTATCGTTTGGCTTGATTTCAGTAATCTTGTATGGTCCCAGATATTTTTGATTAAGCTTTAGTCCGGAACGGAATTGAGTGCGCTTGATTGCGACTAATTCATGTAATTGGAACTTCGGAGCTGGTCTTCTTCGAAGATTATACTGTTGATGATTTTCATTTTGGACTTTTGGATTTGTTTCTTTGCTCATCACGTTGTTTCTGGAATAAATTCGTAAATTTCTCATTGGGAAGTTCCAGGATCTTGAAATCATTTTTAGTCTTATTATTGGTGTCAAACAATAGTTCAAAGGAAAGTCGAGTAAAAAAATAAGTGTCATCAATCTTCACGTCACTGTCTTATAAGAACAAAAGTAGCGACTTGGTGTGCTAGGGGCATTTGTTTACTCGAGAGAGACCTGAGCCTCCAAATATTATGGGAAAAGAGGCCATGGGACACTAATACAATATTTATTGAACCTAAAAAAAAGGAAAAGAGACATTTAACATTTAAACAATTAAACATTCCTTTTGCAGCGGAGAGAAACCGTCTGTTCTCAAGCGCTCAATGCGTCAAATGACGAGAATCAGATTCTAGGGAAGCTGGAAGGAAATGATGACATATTAGGCAGTGACGCAATCACTACGTCACAGCTGCGGAAGCAGTGACGTCATGTAGCAAATACAAGGGATGGCTGGAAAACGAATGAATTCCCGTATATATATATATCTCTCTATATATATACATACATGAAGAGAGAGAGATGCAAGTTAAATTTTGTGCGTGACTTTAGTTCATCAATAAAATTATATAAACGAAATATTAATTTTAGTTCCTCATCACACTTGGTACCTTACTTTTTGCAAAAATTCAAGACTGAAAATATTTAATGCTTTCTAGAGATTTGAGATAGGAGGATTTCGAAAGTCCTAAAGTACATATCGTGTTCATCTGTGATGACTAATTTGTTAATTTCTGTTTTTTTTTTTTTTTTTTTTTTTTTTTTTAGACTTTTTTGAGAAATAAACAGTTCAAAATCACTTAATATATTTAGTGTTCTACTGTAGATTAGTTACATAGTTAATAAATCTGCGTACATATTATCTGAATGATTTGTCGTAAAGGTATGGTACTTGATTTTAAATATCACTAATGATAGTGCTGATTCTTTTTTTCCATTCAATATTGTACATTTAAAACTTTGTAAAGCACGACATACACTCCTTCTCATATCTATAAGGACACTTTATATTTTGAAATAAGTAATGTAAAAATAATTGTGAACAAGATTATACTAAGTGCATTTAATGTATCTAGTATTCTAAAAACCAAAACTGCTATAATTTCTTTAATATTAAACAAAATTAATTAAAAATAATGCAAAATATTTTTTTCTCCACGTTTTTAGATGTTCATAATTATAGGGACAATCAAGATTTTTTCGTTTTATTTAACTTACAAGCGGATAAATTACAGTTGACATGCGAATTCGTTAACTACTGGGCTAGATCAATTCATATATAAGCCTTCAATTTTTCTTGGACGGACATTACTGATAATTCCTCGAAAAAAAAAAAAAAAAAAAAAAAAAAAAAAACGTTCATGAAATGAAGTATGATAAATGTGTTTTTTAAGTGGAAGGATAATTTCAATCCGCCGAATTTCTAATGAAATTCGAAGATCTAAAATTGCTGAAGGAAATGTGATCAAACGTTGAACTGCTGGTTCAATAGGAGAGAGATATGATGCAAAATCAGAGTTGTTTTACAGAGATCGAAGAATCATAATTCCTCTTACAGTTCTACTCATAATGACTGCTGCTGAATTTGCTCGTATTTTTTAACGTAAGATTGGGTTCAACATTTATACATGTTTAAAATAATTTATAATACATTAAAATGAATAAAAAACCTGTAATAACCAAGAATCCTTTAATGGGCGAAAGAACGTCTGTGTTAAAGTTAAATAAAGACAATATTAAATGGTAAACTGTTGCATTTTCGGATGAAAAACATTTTATTCTTGATTAACAAAATGATTTTAACATTTACTGGCACGATCTGAAATTAGCGAAAGACAGAGCAGATATTTTAAAGGCAGATATGAGTCGGACATTTTAAAGGTTGTTCTATGGTGCTCTGGGGAGCTGTTTCTACTGAAGCAGAATGAATTTAGTAATTTTTTCTATTATTATAAGCATCAATAGAACATCCGCAAATTTTAAACGTGGAACTCTCAGATTTTTGTTAGATTTTGGGGGGTAATAACATTTTTTTCAAGAAGACTTACACTTTTGCTCTACTTCTAGAGCAAAGTACTTCTAGAGTCCATGTATATAAATCCGTGGTGGTATTTCCTCCATTTTATACAGGAAACATCCAGTAGGGAATTTGAATAACATATTTCAATTTCATTAAGATATGTCTACAGAAAAGGTATGAAAATATGGTTTATAGAAATAGCTCTCATAGAACACAGTGCTTTGAAATACTTTCGGGTGTCCCTGTACACAAACCAGTAGAGGTATAATCTCCATTTTCAATAGGGAACATCCGATAGTGAACTTGAATAACATATATCAGTTTTAAGAAATTCCATAAATATTTACGGGAGTTAGAGATCGGACAGACAGACAGGCAGACAGACAGACGGACGGATAGACAGATACACAAAGCTGAAATCATATTCACACTTAAAAAATGCTAGAAAGTGTTAAAAACGCATAACGTAAACGAAAGTACAATTCTAGCAATTTTTTATTAATACCTCTTAATATAACTGGATATTTTTGTGCCACCCTGTAAATCTAATGCTAATCATGCTACATTATATGCAAAAAATTCTTTTGTGCATGTAAATAACATATTTCAATTTCCTAAAACTTCGTGGATAGTGAAGTTATTAAAGTTTGATTTATAGAAATATCTCTCCTAGAACGCAATGCTTTGGAATACTTTTGAGTGTCCCTGTACATGAACCAATTTTGGTATTTCCTCCATTTGATAGAGGAAACATCCAATAGTGAACATGAATAACATATTTTAATTTAATTAAGATATGTTTACAGTAAAGGTATGAAAATATGGTTTATAGAAATACCTCTCATAGAACACAATGCTTTCAAATAATTTCGGGTGTCCCTGTACACAAACCAGTAGAGGTATAAACTCCATTTTCTATAGGGAACGTCCGATAGTGAACTTGAATAACATATTTTAATTTCATTAAGATATGTCTACAGTAAATGTATGAAAATATGGTTTATAGAAATAACTCTCATAGAACACAATGCTTTCAAATACTTTCGGGTGTCCCTGTACACAAACCTGTAGAGGTATAAACTCCATTTTCAATAGGGAACATCCGATTGTGAACCTGAATATCATATATTAGTTTTAAGAAATTCCATAAATATTTACGGGAGTTAGAAATCGGACAGACAGACAGGCAGACAGACAGGCAGACAGACAGACGGACAGACAGGCAGATACACAAAAGTGAAATCATATTCACACTTAAAAAATGCTAGAAAGTGTTAAAAACGCTTAACGTAAACGAAAGTACAATTCTAGTAATTTTTTATTAATACCTCTTAATATAACTGATATTTTTGTGCCACCCTGTAAATTTAATGCTAATCATGGTACATTCTATGCAAAGAATTCTTTTGTGCATGTAAATAACATATTTCAATTTCTTAAAACTTCGTGGAATGTAAAGTTATTAAAATTTTATTAATAGAAATATCTCTCATAGAATGCAATACTTTGGAATACTTTTGAATGTTCATGCATATAAATCCGTGGTGGTATTTCCTCCATTTTATACAGGAAACATCCAGTAGGGAATTTGAATAACATATTTCAATTTCATTAAGATATGTCTACAGAAAAGGTATGAAAATATGGTTTATAGAAATAGCTCTCATAGAACACAATGCTTTGAAATACTTTCGGGTGTCCCTGTACACAAACCAGTAGAGGTATAAACTCCATTTTCAATAGGGAACATCCGATAGTGAACTTGAATAACATATATCAGTTTTAAGAAATTCCATAAATATTTACGGGAGTTAGAGATCGGACAGACATACAGGCAGACAGACAGACGGACGGACAGACAGATACACAAAGCTGAAATCATATTCACACTTAAAAAATGCTAGAAAGTGTTAAAAATGCATAACGTAAACGAAAGTACAATTCTAGCAAGTTTTTATTAATACCTCTTAATATAACTGGATATTTTTGTGCCACCCTGTAAATCTAATGCTAATCATGCTACATTCTATGCGAAAAATTCTTTTGTGCATGTAAATAACATATTTCAATTTCCTAAAACTTCGTGGATAGTGAAGTTATTAAAAATTGATTTATACAAATATCTCTCCTAGAACGCAATGCTTTGGAATACTTTTGAGTGTCCCTGTACATGAACCAATTTTGGTATTTCCTCCATTCGATAGAGAAAATATCCAATAGTGAACATGAATAACATATTTTAATTTCATTAAGATATGTTTACAGTAAAGGTATGAAAATATGGTTCATAGAAATACCTCTCATAGAACACAATGCTTTCAAATACTTTCGGGTGTCCCTGTACACAAACCAGGAGAGGTATAAACTCCATTTTCTATAGGGGACGTCCGACAGTGAACTTGAATAACATATTTCAATTTCATTAAGATATGTCTAGAGTAAAGGTATGAAAATATGGTTTATAGAAATACCTCTCGTAGAACACAATGCTTTGAAATACTTTCGGGTGTCCCTGTACACAAACCAGCTGAGGTATAATCTCCATTTTCAATAGGGAACGTCCGATAGGGAACTTGAATAACATATTTTAATTTCTTTAAGGTATGTCTACAGTAAAGGTATGAAATTATGGTTTATAGAAATACCTCTCATAGAACACAATGCTTTGAAATATTTTCGGGTGTCCCTGTACACAAACCAGTAGAGCTATAAACTCCATTTTCAATAGGGACCGTCCGATAGTGAACTTGAGTAACATATATCAGTTTCAAGAAATCCCATAAATATTTACGGGAGTTAGAGCGCGGACAGACAGACGGACAGACAGACAGACAGACAGACAGACAAACCGAAGTCATAAACACTTTTCAACCTTGTTGGAAAGTGTTAACTAGAATGCATATATCTATATATATATATATATATATATATATATATATATATATACCAGAGAGAATGTCTGGGCAATAATTTTTTTTTCAACAAGACTTACATTTTTGTACTACTTTTAGAGCTATAGGAAATAGTTTGAAGAAAGAAACTTCTGTATTATTGCTTTTCCCGTGGCTTAAAAGTTGAAAAAACCTTAACTTATGATTTAGAAAAGTGCATGCAAGTGGAAAGCAATTTTAAATAGTTTAAATGTATTAAGAATATTATGTATGCTATATGAAATGGTATTGAAACTGAATATTAAAATAAAAATTATATATATATACCAGAGAGAATGTCTGACTGTGTAACCCTAAAAAGAGACCCAATAAAATATTCATTTAAAGAATAACTGAAAAAAATTACTAAAATTCGAGCTGTCATTATAATTTTTAACCCCTGAAAAATCATCTTTTTGACCATATTTAAAGTTTTTTAAGATAGAAAAACGATAAAATTTCCTAAATATAGTCTATTAAGAAATTCAAATTACTAAAAAATATATTTGTTTAAATAATAATGTTCAGTGTTTAGTTAATATAGAAAAACGGGTGTCCTTATAATTATGAGAAGGAGTGTATTACGTTAAAATATTGCATAAATGGATAATATGAGAGATTTTTCGTTGTAAAAAATCAAAGTAGTATTTGGAGTAGTATTTATAATATACGTACAGTATACTTTTGCATACATCATGCTTTATGATACATCAGTCAATATCATATAGAGAAATACGTTCTGTAAAACGTAGAAGCCAAAGTTTAACTGGCCATTTTGTCTGATGGTAGAATAATTAAATTTCAGAGATAATACGTCATAAAAATTCGAGAACAGTCAATGTATTGAAATTGCTCTTTAAAGTTGTGAAAAATACACCACCCACAGTAAATATACATACATATATATATATATATATATATATATATATATATATATATATATATATATATATATATATATATATATATATATATATATATATGTATGTATGTATGTATGTATATTAATCAACACGAACCAATCTCGACCAATAAGAAAAGAATCACCCAGCAAGATCTGATGAAGGACTTTGTTCTCAGTGTCAAATTCTTCGGAAACGAACGACCTCTCTTGACGATTTCGCCAAATTTTCGGACTAAAGGTGTTGAAATTGCTTTAAGGTTGTGAAAAATACGCCGCTCACACTAATATATATATATCTTTATATATATATTTCTTTTGTGCGTGTGTATGTCACTGAACTCCTCCTAAACGGCTGGACTGAGTTTAATGAAATTTTTTGTGTGTCTTCAGGTGGATTCGAGAATGGTTTAGATTTACAAATGAAAGTTGTAACTTAATTAGTTCTTTCTTAATTAATTTTTAACCAACTCTTTCAACAAATTTTCCACCTAGATGGCGTGAGTTGTCGTAAACACTATGTCAGAATTTATTTAATGTTGAAATGAAAAATGAATTTTTAACCGTATCTTACGAAGTGTTTAAAATATTTTTTCAAAGTTAATATTTTAGAATCGTAAGCACGATGTCGGAATTTATTTAATGTTGAAATGAAAAATGAATTTTTAACCGTAAGTGTTTAAAATATTTTTTCAACGTTAATATTGTTAAAATGTTAAAATTAGTTAAAATGGTATATTCTTTTAAAAAATTCGTCAATATCCGACGGAGTTATTTTATGTTAAAATGAAAAATGAATTTTTTGGCCATTATTATTTGTGCAGATGGAAAATGTACTAAAGGTTTTCCGAAAAATTTCACGATCACAAATGTTGACGAATATCCAATATATCGTCGAAGAAATCCCGATAATGGCGGACAATCTTATCATCTATGGCGGTTATCTATGTCAACAATATAGATATTGACATTGATAACCGTTGGGTGGTCCCATATTCGCCTCTGCTGAGCAAAACATTCAATGCTCATAATAATAGCAAGATTCAAACTTCTTCACACACCATAAATTTTAAATCAGCACAACCGGTTTCGAAAGGACGTAGCCTTTCTTCATCAGGTGCAAACACGTGCAACAAAAGCAAGACTGAAAGCAGGACAAAATCCAAAGGGGGAGGAGCAACACAAACAATCAATAGGAAGCAACATGCAGGACAGGACCAAACAGAGAGGAACACACGTACACACACACCACAAAATGAGGAGGGAGGAAAGGAGTAAACAATAATTTTTTTTTTTTTCAATAATATTAAACTAATAAGTAAATTTAATAAAATTTATCCATTAATTATTATTATTTTTATTTAAATTAGAATTATTTTATTATAACTAATATGATGTTATAAACATAATGAAGGAAATTATTTAATTGAATTAAACAAATTTTTCCAGGCTGTAGACAGCAAAGTGGAATCAGATTTTTCATTGACAATTTTATCACTTTGTTTAATTCAATTAAATAATTAAACTCTCTGATTGGTCCTGTCCTGCATGTTGCTTCCTATTGGTTGTTTGTGTTGCTCCTCCCCCTCTGGATTTTGTCCTGCTTTCAGTCTTGCTTTTGCCTCCAAGACAGTTGCACGTGTTTGCACCTGATGAAGGAAGGCTACGTCCTTTCGAAACCGGTTGTGCTGATTTAAAATTTATGGTGTGTGATGAAGTTTGAATTTCTTGCTGTTGTCTGTACGCCAGTTTTTTTAATTTATTTTTGGTGCTCATATTAATGTTCAGTTCTGCAGTTCAGTGAAGAGCATCAAATACATTTGCAAGTATGTGAATAATGGCAGTGATATGGCTGTATTTCGAGTTGAAAATATCAATGTGAATGCTCCTCCGGTGAATAACAACGATGAAATAACACTTTACCAAATTGGCCGGTACGTCAGCTCCAATGAAGCTGTTTGGCGTATCTTTGGTTTCCAAATTCATGAATGGGATCCAGCAGTTCTTCATTTAGCCGTCCATCTTGAAAATGGCCAGCGCGTATATTTCTCGAGCGAGACAGCGATTGATCGTGCTATAAATCCACCAAAAACTACACTCACCGAATTTTTTGAATTGTGTAATCGTGCGGATGCTTTTGGTGCTTTTGCACGGACATTACTCTATTCAGAAGTACCACGCTATTTCACATGGGCTCCAACTAAAAAATGGATGCCCCGCAAGCAAGGCACGCCGATTGATGCATGTCCCGGTTTATTCAAATCAAACTCCTTGGGACGAGTATTTACAGTCAATCCAAGGCAGACTGAGTGCTTTTATCTTCGACTGTTATTGGTTAATGACATCGGCCCTTTGTCATTTCAAGATTTACGTAAAGTGAATGGACAACAGTATCCAACGTATAAAGATGCATGCCTTGCACTCGACTTGCTGGAAGACGACAACCAGTGGGAGCGTATGCTTGCTGAAGTAGGACTGAACTGTACAGCAAAACAAATTCGTCTACTATTCGCTATAGTGTTGACTACATGTTTCCCGGCCAGAGCAGAGACATTATGGGATAATCACAAAGATTCAATGACTGATGATATATTGCATCAACATCGTTCACGGTGCAACTGTCTAACGATAGTATTCAGTGACGCTATATACAATGAAGCATTGATTGCTATTGAAGATCTTTGCATTATCATTGCCAACTTACCACTCAGTCATTTCGGTATGCATTCAACAAATCGAAATGCATCTGATTTAATAAGCACTGAATTGAATCGTGAACTACAATACAATACTGTAGAAATGGCAGCGATTGTTGCTCGCAATGTCCCACTAATGAATGAAGAACAAAGAACCATTTACGATCGCATCATGCTCGCAGTTTTGGCAGGACAAGGTGGATTCTTTTTTTTTGGGGGGTGCACCAGGTGGAACTGGCAAAACATTCCTTATTTCGCTAATTCTCGCCGAAATACGATCAAATAATGGCAACGCATTGGCTGTTGCTTCATCTGGCATTGCGGCAATTTTATTGGATGGATGCAGAACAGCTCATTCATTATTTAAACTGCCACTAAATATTCAAACTAACCCAGACGCAGTGTGCAACATAAAAAAACAATCGTCCATGGCCACAGTGCTGAAATAGTGTAAAATTCTTATCTGGGATGAATGCACTATGGAACACAAACATTCGATTGAGGCGTCGAACAGGACATTGAAAGATATAAAAAACAACGACAAACTATTTGGCGGCACTCTGTTACTCTTTTCAGGTGATTTCAGACAAGCATTTCCCGTTATTCCGTGTTCAACATACGCTGATGAGATCAACGCGTGCTTAAAATCATCGTCATTGTGGCTTAATGTTGAAAAAGTACAACTGAAAGTAAATTTGTGCGTTCAAAAGCTTCAAGATCCATCCGCTGAAACATTCTCAAAACAATTGTTAGATATCGGCGATTGAAAAGTTACTACAGATGAAACTGGATGCATAAAATTACCAACCGATTTCTGCACAATCATTGATTCTCAAGATGCTCTTATTTACCAGATATTTCCCGATGTACACAGACGATACACAAATCATGAGTGGCTGGCAGAAAGAGCAATTTTAGCAGCAAAAAATGTGGACGTCAACGAATTGAATCTCAAGATACAACATTTGTTACCAGGAGACTTGGTGTCATACAAATCTAATGATACAGTTTGCGATGCCACCGAAGCTGTAAATTATCCAACAAAGTTTTTAAACTCATTGGATTTACCAGGCATGCCACCGCATATTTTACAACTGAAGGTTGGATCTCCGGTTATTTTGCTTCGTAATTTGAACCCACCACGGTTGTGCAACGGCACGCGATTAGTCATAAAAAAATTAATGAAAAATGTTATCGAAGCCATCATTTTAAATGACAAATTCCGAGGTGAAAATATATTACTCCTGCGAATTCCTATTATACCCACAGATGTGCCAATTCAATTTAAACGCCCTCAATTTCCAATTATATTGGCATTTGCAATGACTATCAATAAGTCTCAGGGCCAAACGATGTCTGTATGTGGCTTAGATTTGAGCACATCATGTTTTTCACACGGACAATTATACGTGGCTCTCGAGTGGGCAAACCATCCAGTTTGTTTGTATTGGCGAAAGATGGGATAACAAAAAATATTGTACACTCTGTTGCATTAAGGGAATGATATTGTTTTTTAGTAATATTGTTATAAGTAGCGATATGTATATAATTTTAAACAATCAATTTTAATAAATTAAAAAAATAAATGATTGGTGTTTTGTTACTTTTATATTCTTTCACCGTTCATAGCGCTCGATACATCTTCCACTTATATACCACATCCTTACACACTTACAATAAGTTAGTTATTTTTTTCTAGCAATATATTCTCTAGAAATAATTTATATAACAAAACAACGTTTGTCGGGTCAGCTAGTATATATATATATATATATATATATATATCAGTCAACATGAACCAATCTCGAAAAATAAGAAAAGAATCACTCAGCAAGATCTGATGAAGGACTTTGTTCTCAGTGTCAAATTATTCGGAAACGAACGACCTCTCTTGACGATTTCGCCAAATTTTCGGACTAAACTTCCTCAAATTCAAAATAACAACCTCGCAAATTGACCATTTTAAATAATAATTAAAAATTAATTGCAAAAGTTAATTATAGATCTCCATATCAAGTTTTTTTCTTTTTTTTTTTTTTTTTTCAATTCTCAGGAACTATAACTTTCAACTCGATATATGCTGCAATTTATGTTCTACGCATGTCAAACTGAACAAAAATAAAATGAAGAAGAAGCAGAACGAGAAAATAGGAAAGTTACCGGCAAAATTCTTGTTTAAAATTACAGTACTGAGACCCCCTTAATTTGGATGGAGTAAAAGGTTGATTTTTGCCAACTATGTGAAAAATACCAGAGCAGGGAATCAAACCCTGGCCATCCGCTTAATGCGCGGATGCTCGAACCATTGAGCTGCCCTGGCTGATTAACAGCTCTGCACTTCTCACATAATATATGTTGGTAAGATCACCGAGTCTGCATTAAAGCAGCCATATCAAGTGACAAATTTGAACATGGCACAACTCCATTCCATCAGAAATGAATTTCCAGGAAGATTAATACAATTTCTGAATTAAAATTTCGTGGCCGATTGGAGTTGTGTCATGTTCAAATTTGTTACTTAATATGGCTACATTAATGCAGACTCGGTGACCGTGCCAACGTATATTATGTGAGAAGTGCAGAGCTAGTTATCAGCCAGGGCAGCTCAATGGTTAGAGCATCCGCGCGTTGAGCGGATTCCCGGCTCTGTTCGATTCCCGGCTCTGGTATTTTTCACATAGTTGGTAAAAATCAGCCTTCTACTCCATTCAGAAATGAATTTCCATGTTGATGATAAATTTACTTAATTGAGATACAAGTAGTCATAAAGTTCAAGAAGCTCTGTTGACGTCATATACACTAAGAGCTCTTCGCCTTATTTTTTTCCTGCTTTCCACTTTTTCCTCTTTCTTTCCTTTTTTTTTTTTTTTTTTTTTTTTTTTTTTTTGTTGTTGTTGTTGTTGTTAGTTTTAGCTTCATGAGGCAGAATGCTATAGCGTTTCTAAATAAAATTTAGATTTTGCAATTTTACGTGCATGTAACATAATTTATGTTTTCGCTTTATTCTTACAAGAAAAGAAAATAATGCTTAAGATGTTTTTGGCTGGTAGGTATTTATTTTGAATAAGTAAAATAAATATATAAATTTCAATTCATTTAATTCTTTAAAATAAATTAAAAACCTAATACATAAAATTTTCGTTGGATTTTTTACCTTCGTTGGATTTTGTTTTTCATTGAAGTTCATTTTAATTAATATTTTCTTAAAATGTGGGCAGCTTATATGTACACAATTTTTATTGTAGTAGCAAAGACGAAAAATTACTAATATAAAAATAATCATACATCATACATATATATATATATATATATATATATATATATATATATATATATATTAAAGTTGTATAAATCATTATTTCCTCTTTATATATTTTCTTACAATCGTTTGAATCTTCACGATAAGTTTTGTTTTTTGAAGCTCTGCATAAATCTGAGATTTTTCTTTGTTTAAATATATTTGAATTTTTGTTATTGTAATTTCGATTCCTAAGCTTAAAGGGAGCAGGTGCACTTAGTGCATTAAAATTCAAAATACGAAAGAAAGGTCCCCTAAGAAAATAGAAGATTTAAATCTTGCTTGTCTGCTACACATCTAAAGCTACCATTTTTTGACTGTCATTTCAGCTTGAATTGTTTTTGATGTTTTGAATTCATTTAAATTTATCAACAGATATTTGCCGGACAGAAAAAGAAAGAAAAATGAAAGTTATTAAAGACTATTTAATCTTGCGTTTTGTGTTAAAAATAATATTACTCATTTTAAAAAACACATTATTAACAAGATGATTAGAAGAATGTGACGAAACGGATAAGAATAAAATTTGGGAATTACCAATTTAAATACATGTAATGTAATTTGAATTTTCTTTTTCACATTTATAAATATAAAATAATAAATAAATAAACAGATAAATAAAATTCAAGTTTTTTTTTTTTTTTTTTTTTTTTTTTTCTATTTAATATATATTTTTAAATTTTCAAACAAAGTTTAACTTTTCAGTCATTTAAATGATGAAAATAAGTAAAAGTAAACTATGATGAAAAAACAGACGCCCCACAGATTTATTTTTTAGCTAAAAATTCTTATTTATAAAAATACTTTTTTATAAAAATTCTTATATCATACGTACAGTCGGCAGCAAAATTATTTGAGCGCTAGCAGTAATTTCTATATAAAAAAGATAGAATTGTTACTGCTTTTTTAAATAAATCCGTGTCGAATCATGTTTTTAGTCAGTCTAAGAACATAATTCGATTAGGATTTATTTAACAAAACAACATTAAGTGTACATTTTGTATATGTAAGAATTATTTATAGCGCTAAAATAATTATTCTGCCGACTATATATAACGTTATTATAAAATAAAACATGTACAAGGACAAACACAAAAAATACAATATTTTTTATTTTGTTTTGGAAATATATATATATAGATATTACCAGTTACCAATGCATACCACTGCAGAAACAAACTGGTGTGTTACTCACACGATTTCCTCATAACTTGCGTTTCAATACTACAAAGATAGGTTGCCTATTATGCTTTAAAATGAATAGCATAAAATAATAAAGTTGAATGTACTTTTAAAATAATCTAAAATAGGTTTAAGAGCAACTTTATTTGAAATGTAATTCTGTGATAGGGGGGCTACCGCCCCACACAACACCCGTTTAATTATAATGCATACAATTATTAAGAAAAAAAAAAAAAAAAAAAAAAAAAAAAACAGTTATTAATTTGTTTTCAAATTTGCTAATCTTGATCACATTTTTTAATGGCAACCTAACACGAATTTCCAAATACCAAATTTCAATTTCCATTTATTTGTATTTCAGTTTCGCTGATAACAGATATACATAAACACCAGCGGCTTAAAATTGAACTTTCGGAATCAAGGCACCTCAAAACATGATATTATACAAAAGTCAGAGTGAAAAAAAAAAATACTTCAAAAAATACTTTGTTTATAGTATGGGTATGAAAAAATAATTTTGTTTCCTGAGCATTGTTCGTGGACATAGTAAAATATAAGCAAAGCACTTTCCTCCATAATATTCAATCGAAATTGAAGATTCAGCTTAATTTTCGGTAGCCCTGTATATTTCCTATGATCAATATACACTATAAACAGTATTGTTTATTTAGTCTTACTTAATTACGATTCTAGCAATTCTCAATATAGCCCTTAATATGGCCAAATATTAATTGGCGCTGTGTAAAATTATTAGTATGTCGAAAAGGAGGGGCCCAGAGGCAGAAATGCATAAATGAAGTCACAGCCTTGAAAATTGGTATAACATAGTTTTAGGGAACGAGGAAATGATTTTGGATACATTCGATAGTTTAAATGTTTTTGGATGGACGTGCGAGTTAACAGTTTTAAAATAGAGATAGAGCCTTCGAAATTTGAATTATTAGATTTATGGGTGTAAGGAATCTATTGCGAATACTTTCGAAAGCGTAAAATTATTAAGAGACGTGACAGTCGTGGATATGTGATGCCGCAGGTAGTGGGACTCGGATCGAATGATATTTCAACGCTGCGAAATTAGGTTATTCCCCCCCCCCCTCTATTTAAATGCCTTTTGACTTATTTAGTCATTCAGACGGGTCGAATTCAAACAGTCTTGCGTGATCTTGTGCTGCCGAAAACAGTGAGGATCCAGGGCAAGTTTTTCCTCGATCAGTAATGATTTTTTTTTCTTTTGAATTTTAAAGTTTAGTGGCTTATAAAAAATAGTGTAGTTGAAGTGGTCGAACGTAAACGGGCTTGCGCTGCCGAAGGCTATGGGTAATCGGTGTAAGATTTTTGCCCAATCAAAGTTTTATTTATTTATTTATTATTATTCCTAAATGATAAAAATTGGCAAATCTTTAATCATAGAGATTCATATAAAATTAGTGACCCGCAAAAGGGCGAAGCTCATTAATTAATACTATTTAATACCTTTATCAAAATTTGGTACAGGAACCGTACGTATTTTGTTTATTTAATTAAATTGCTCCGTTTATTCAGCTTCTACCTCATAGATTGGCTAAAAAATTGGCTAAAAAAAAAAAATTCTATGATATAATTTATGGAAAAATTTAATGACAACACAATTCTTTATAATCTTTTTGCGTTTGATTAGTCAATTCAAGTTAATTTTGTAACTAAACAAAATTACAAATTAAATGACAAATTAAATCACAAAATAAATTAAAAAAATAAATTTCTTTTTTTCTACAATGGGTTTTTGCAAATATAAAAAAACAATTAAAGAAGAAAATACATTGTAGGCAAAATTATGATGTTTTATCATGAAATAGGGCAATTGTTAAACTTTTCTCATACTTCATCTTTTTATATTTACAGTGCTAAATTTTATACAGTAAGCTATATTATTACTTTAACTACATTTTTTTTTTTTTTTTTTCACGTTTTTATGTGTGAATTGAAAAATAATTTTTTATTTCTAAAAAAGCATATTCACTTAATCCATGCACAATAAAACAAATACAATTTTCTCTAAAAATCAATAAAATTTACGACTAAGCGTTTCTTGAAAGCTTTAAAAGTTTATTAACAAGGCTCTTTCAAACGTAAATTTTACATCCCTTTAATAAAGATAAATTGAAACTAAAAAGGGCTTTTAAAACAAACAATTGGTTTAAAAGCAATAAAGAATAAAACTTCTAGAACAGTGCAGCTAAAAATATTATTTATAGGACAGATTGTATTGTTTACATTGTCTTTGTTTTGGGTTTATTTTCTGATATTTATGGCTTTACTTTCGAGTTAAGTTTAATAAAAGTAAGATATATTTTCAAATGTGAGCTACTTTGTTCCATTTATATGTTTGGTAAATAGGAATTGTTCCATTTGAAAGATAATGATACTTTTTTAAACCGTAAGTTTCTAAACTTTTGTGAATATGCATTAAATAATACTTAAAATATCGATTATACGTCTGAACCTTCTGTATGTATAGCATCTTTTAAATAGAAAATTCTTGAAGTTTGAATTTTTGTTTTTAAAAAAAATCAGATATAGGTGATTTAAAAATTGTAATTATGTATATTTACATTTGTTACTATTATTATATTTTTATTAACTTCGATTCTTGTTCGTTTGTCCGTTTGTTTGTTTGTCCAGTAGAAACCTTGTAGTCGATTTTTAACTAATTTCCCGATTAACTAGGAATTTGAAACATTTAGATAAGCTCAGAACACGGTGACAATGCACTCTTGAATACTTTTAACCAACGGTTTCGTGTTACCGCTGCCTGCGTGACGTATATATGATTCAACAGAAAATTTAACTAACTTTCTCACTAGCTAGAAATTTTAAAATTTTAGAAAAGCTCAGAACACGATGGCAATGCATTTTTTTAATACTTTTAATGAATTCTTTCGGGTCCTCGCTGCCTTCGGCAGAGTTTATATGATTCAACGATCATATAACACCCTGACTAGTTGAGTTATATGATCGAGTTATATGATCATATAACTCCCTGATCATATAACTCCCCTGACATTTGAAACTTTTAAAATAATTCAGAATACGATGAAAGTGCCTTTTTAAAATGCTTTTAATCAATTGTTTCGGGTACCCGCTGTCTTCGGTAGCGTTTATATGATTCGAAAATTATATAAACGCTACCATTATATGTTTCAACAGTTATATGATTCAGCACTCATATAACTTCCCGACTAGCTAGACATTTAAAACTTTCAGAACAGCCCAGAACACGGAGACAATGCATTTTTCAAATACTTTTAGCTAATTTCTTCGGGTCCATACTGCCTTCGGTAGATTTAATATGTCTCAATAATCACATCTTTCCCGATTAGCTAGGCTCTTGAAACGTTCAGAATAGCTCAGCACACGGTGACAATGCATTTTCAATTATTTCGGGTCCCCACTGCCTTCGGTACAGTTTATATGATTCAACAGAAAAATTAAAACCATGGTATATAAAAAGATCTTTTTATCTTGTAATTATTTTTGAATTGTTTTTCACAAAGTCTTCTTATTTTAAAATAGTTTTTTTTTTTTTTTTTTTTTTTTTTACAAAAGTTATCATTTAAGATATCATGATATTTCTCTTTCTTCTCCCCTTAAATTATATATATATATTATATTATATTATATTATGTAAACCAGGATGACTTAGGTGACTCATGTAACGTCGACAAAGGGAACAAAAGTCAAATCTTTCCTCTCTAAATTTAAAAATTAACATCACATTGTTTTGACTAGCACCGTGCATTCAGAGAGCACTAGGCAAGCTGTAGAAGCATGTTTGTCAACGAGTATCCGCCTACCCATATAGCAAATATTGTTCAGTAGGAGCTCCCGAGTAAGTCCCAGATTTAACCATATTCCTCCCACCATACTCCGTAGGAATGCAAAATGTCTACAGTAGCAGATTCTGTAGGACTTCCGAATTTCGTATCTCAGTCGTAGTTCCCGAGAACTACCCCTGTAAAATTATAACTAGAATTTTCAAATTAGATTTTCTCTCAGATTTCCCAAAAATGTCCCGTCTTCCTCCGGAAAGAATTCGGGATGTTCAGGATATGCCAGTGAGCGATATAGGAAGATCATTGCTATATGGGTAGTAGAGGGTTATTTAGCATGCCATATGCAAGAGTTGCACAGTAAAAATATATTATCGGGAAGACGAAAAATAGTTTCCGAGTTTCTTACATGAATTGCTGTATTCCTAGGCTTAGCATGTTGGCAGGTGCACGTAAAATCCGTCTTGGCAGCATTATCTTTCATGTTTCCATCCAAATTATAACAAAAATAAATAAATAAAAACATAAATAATAATAATAATAAAAAATTCTGTTTTCGGACAGAAATTTTCTATAATGACAGAAAATACGCATAATCTATGGAAAAATTACGTTGAAAGAACATATTTTTCTGTATTACAGAAAATTCCTGGCAGCAAAGAGAGCTTTTTTTTTTTTTTTTTTTTTTTTTTTTTTTAGTGTAGACAATTAATTTATTCTTAAGTTACAAATTAATTTATGTTTAAATAGACTGTGTATTCAAGTAAAAAAATACACATATGTTTTAAAATAAGCACATTTTTTTGAAAATACCTATAAATATATTTGGCATTTAACATAATTTTGGTTAAAGAACAGTTTATTTATTTTGTTTTTCGTAATTATTTTACTTTATTCATATCCAATTTCATAAAAACATGAAGTTAGTTTAATCTAACGTGATTTCAGAATTTTTTTCTTGAGAAGGGTTAATGTTAATTAGGAATATTAAATAAGAATTTTTAGAAATATGTCTTGATTATCAAATATTATTTGCATTTTTGTGAAAATAAAAACAAAACCTTCTTAAATTAAAAACATATTTAATTACATTTCTTTTTTTTTTATTCTGAATAAATTTGGACATTTTTCATTAACGCTGCCTGAAAGGCTTTATGCCGCTTTCTTATTTTTATTTGTTTATTTTTTTTTTTTTTTTTAATCTACGAATTTTTGTTAACTTTACAAAATTACATTTTTTTTTTCTTTTTTTTTTTTTTTTTTTTTTTTTTTTTAATACTTTTCTCTGGTTTTAATAAATATAAAAAGTAACTTGCTTATTTGCTTATGAAGCTATTGCCTTTTATTTAAATAAAAACTTTTGTATTTATTTCAACTTGTTTGTTAAGTTTTAAATATTAATATGCATTAGAAAAAAACTATATTTATGATTGAGATAAAAAACAAGTTTATGTATATTTCAAATATGAATTTATAAACAGGTTATGAATGTATTATTTTTATACCCTTTTTTTCTAAAAAGAATTATTTTGAAATAAAATACTTATTAAATTGTTGGTTTTTCACTAAAATTTGAATATAAATAGAAAAACTATATATATCACGGTTTTATTTTTCTGAGAGAGTTTTTACAGAAGTGCGCAATTGTTTACTTAATTTTATGTTAGATTTAAGATCTCAATATAATTAAATATGTGATTTTTTTCTCGAACGTATTTGTTGATTTACGTTTTCATAAAGTTTTATTTATTCATACATTATAGTCAATTTTTAAGATATTTTAAAGTATTCTTTTTATAGAAACTATTAAGTAAAAACAGCGAATGGTTATTTACTTATTTAGCAGTAAGGAAAAGGAGGGTAAGAGTAAGCACCTAGTGGATTTTTCGTTATAAAAATGGGAATTGAAGAGAGAGAACCTCGAAAATAGACTGAATCATAGATTATAAACTTAGAAAGAAGGGTACACAAAATGAAGGTTTTATCTTAAATATATATATAGATATATAGATATATATTAAAGAATGCAAAGGAAAAAATCAGAAATGCGTACTCTTACCCGACATGTCGGGTAAGAGTACGCAGGGCGTGAGTTCAAGAGTACGCACCCAGAAAATTTAGCAGTAGTCACATACAAATGCTTCAGTGCCTTCGTAACTTGAACAGTCCACATGCCACGACTCCTTGCATAATCCACACTGGATCCAATCTTCCTCATATGATTGTTCGCAGCCTGGGCATATTGTCGCCTCATTGTTTGCTGAACTTGTTGAGGGAACTGGGTTGTCGATACAATTCAGAATAAGTTTTTTCTTTGCTTTCAGAGTTTGTCCTTTTTTAGTTTTGGCTCCATTTTTATTTTTCATTGCAGCTCAATTAGCCTTTGCTTCTTCTAATTCTCTCTCTCTCTCTCTCTCTCTCTCTCTCTCTCTCTCTCTCTCTCTCTCTCTCTACCTTTTCCTTTTACGCAATTTTGACTGGAGACGAAGTCATGATTTCAGATTGTTGAGATTTTCTTTTCCTTTTAGTTCTTCGTTGTTCATGTCTAGGAAGTGGCACGATTGACTGGATACTGATATCTATCTGAGAAATGGAAGGTGAGACTTCGATCTCTTCAGGTGCTACTCCAAGTGTACAATCGTTATCCAAAGGTGCTAAAGTTACTAGTGAAGGAGAATAGCAATCTTCACTTATAATGTCAGGGTTATATGGCTCAATACCTGTAACACGGAATGCTTTTTCTGCGAGTTGAAACCTGGCTGTGGCGCTATAAGCTTTATGAAAAATCCCTGAAAGTTCGTACAGGGTTATAACTTTTATTGGATTTTGTACGAGCCATTTTTCAGCTTCAGATAAGCTTTCAAAGGGGCAAATAAACCTCTATCCAACGGCTGTAGTACATGACTCGTATGTGGTGCAAGAGTAAGGAACGTTATATGATTCTCTCGACAAAACAACACTGCAGTTAGTGAGCAGTGGGATGCGTGATTATCTGCTATTAACAGAACGAATCTTCTACAGACGGTTTAGCATGTTTGACAAAATGCTTCAGCCAGTCACTGAACAAATCGGAATTCATGTAACCAGTGTCGCTGACCAAGGTCGAAGTTCCAATGGGTGCATGTTTGTACAAAAGAGGATTCATTCTCTTTCTAGGAAAAATCAATGCAGGCGGGACGAAAACTCCTGTATCACTCATGCAGCAGACAGCAGTGACTGTTTGACCTCTTTCTGCACTATAAATTTTACAAACATTTTTTTGCCTTTTGGTGTTATCACCTTCAGTGGTCTATTGGGGACTGCAGAGATACCAGTCTCATCCATATTGATTTTTCTATGGCCAGGAAATTTTTTCTCCAAACAACAGCTCTTCAGATTATTATAGAACCGTGTCACTTGCACTTTGTTGAAACCCATTGCTCTAGCGACACTGCACTGCTCTGGATTTCGTACAGAAAGGTTATGCCGTTTACAAAATGATTTTAACCAATCTTAACCAACTGATTTCTTCTCATTATTAAACTTACCAGCAACTCCATTCACATCAGCATACGCGAAAGCAACTTTCATCATGTGCTTCCGGGTCAACCAATAAAACATACTATCCAAGTCTCTGCAATGTTGAGCAAGTTCCCTTTCCATCTCATCGTTTAAAACTCTTTTGAATCGTCCAAGTGCAGTCGGAACCGTGCCCTGAAAAAGGGGAAAAAAGATTAAGAGGTAAGTAATAATAGGTTAGATTTGCGATTTGAAACATCTAAAAATTATGTCTCCAGTTCCAAATAAAAAATATATGTTTGCTTGCATGTATGCTGAATCAGAATAATTAAATAAAAGTACTTACAGCCTTAATTCTTTTTCTTAAAGTGCACACGTTGATTCCCAAATCATTCGCCACCTTCCTTTCACTTTCACCAGCTCCAATCTTCGTTTAGCTTCTACCATCATCTCCCTTGTGAATATCTTTCTATCAGATTTCCGCTTATAGGGTGCCATTAACTATAAAAGAGGGGTATATTCTAAAAAAAAGGATAAAAAATATAAGTTCAAGTAATAAAAATATAAGCAAAATAAAATAGCCCAATTCAAATTATTTTTATTTCCGAAATTAAGAAGTCATATTTTTTTAATATTTAACAATAGTAAAAATCATACATTTTAACCCATAATTCATAAAATATTGTTCCCAATCTCAGTTTTTTATAATACTAATAATGTTAAAATAAAATGCAAAGTTTTATTGGAATGGCTGCTTCAAATCACAGAGCGGATAAGAGTACGCATATCTGGTCTGTAAGTACTCTTACCCGCCGATGTAATGCTTCTCTAAATCGTCCATAGATGGCAGTAGCATTCAAAACAGTTAAATTCTAACGTGCCCACGTTGTTTGGAAGGGAACAAACCTCATAATGATATTTACTTAGAAAGTCCTTTATTTACAAAAAAAATTAAGATTTCTTCACATAAAAATTACATGCTAACATAACGAAACCATATCTTACCTGATAAATAAATGACACTAAGGGTGAAAATAATAATGGCGGTCTCTTGAGCGAGCTGAAAAAAAAAGTTTTGATATGATCACACTCGCTTCTGCTTGCAGTGTTGTCAACAGGGAAAAGAATCCCTGCGTATTCTTAACCGACTGCGTACTCTTACCCTCCTTTCCCTTAGTCATAGACTTCAACGCATGAGAATATGCGATTATTTCTATAACATTGTTTTGTTTTGTACTAGACCATTTTTTCTCGGTGTGCTATAAAGAATGATTCTTCATAATTTTCTGTTATTATTATTATTATTATTAAAACGATATTTAACTCTGCCTACATTGATGCATTTTTAAAAATAATTATATATATATATACATATTTAATATGATGTATTTACCTCTACTTTATAGTTTTTTCAAATGACGAAAAGTATTTGAGTGCTATTAAGTAATAGCCTAAAAGAAAAATGGAAGATCACACACTCCTTAAATCAACACCTGCGTAAGTAGACTGGTAATATTTCGTGAATTTAATATTATATTTCATTCAAAATCTCATTAATAGATTTTTTTACTTTCCGAACACTATAGTGAGGAAAGTATTGTAATCATGTCAAAAATCCGAATTCGAGATTTTGGTATTTCTATACGTTTCGAGGACCCATGAGTTCATTTTCTCTATTTTTACGATGATGTATGTGTGTGTCTGTGTATGTATGTGTGTGTATTTCTGTGAGTGAACACGCTAGCATCTAAACGCTTTGCTCGAATGAGCTGTAAGTTGGTACGCATGTTGCAAGTCACCGTAGCACGAACCCTATTGATTTTGACGAATCTAGCACTTATAATTTTTTTACAGGGACACAAAGAAAAATTCTTTATCATTATGGCCTACGGGACCAAATTTTTAAAAGTGTGATAGCGTCTAAACGCCTTATTAATCTGAGCAAAATATTTGTACACATGTTATAGGTCACTGTTGCTCGAACTGTATAGATTTTGGTGAATTTAGCACTTACAGTTTTTTTTACAGGAACACAAAGAAAAATTCTTTACCATTATGACATATGGGGCCAAACATTTAAAAGTGCGATAGCGTCTAAACGCCTTATTCAATTGAGCTGAAAATTTATATGACTATTATAAATCACTGTTGCACTAACTATAAGCATTTTGGTGAATAATAGGTTTTTACAGGGACACAGCTAAAAATTCTTTATCATTATGATCTATGTGCTCGAAGTTCAGTAGCGTTAAATAAAACATTGTTTACTATATGGAGAAAGATATTCAAAAACTCTATTATGATTTTCTTTCTCTTGTTTGTTTAAAAACTCCTCTTTTTTACATTATCTACAAAACTGTTAATTACTCAATGTTCGGAAAGTCGAGTGGAGTCACTCCAGATTTTTTTTTTTTTTTTTTTTTGCATGACAACAGAGTTTTATATGTGATTGATCCTTTAATAAACGAAATGTTTCAAAAATATAGTATCGTTTATCATTAATGCTTTCAAATATGTAGTATACGTTTGGTAGGTGTGTAATATTTGATATCTTTATAGTTGCACAAAATCGTTACGTGTTTAAAATAAATAAATAAATAAATAAATATAAATAAATAAATAAATAAAAATAATAAAAAAATAAATAAATAAACTTTGCTACTCCATAATTTACAATACATGTGTTTTTATGAATATTTATTTTTAACTACAAAACTGACCTAACGAAATAAAATACGATTACTTTACATGTACATACGCTATCTTTCCCCATAGTCATTTAAGGACTTATCGTACCACAGAACTAGTACATGCATACCTTCATCTAACGTTTCTGGAGCCAGTCCATTCAGAAATTTAAGCACACTTTCTTTAGGGAAAGAGTGCTTATATTTCTTTTAGATGCACTCTTTTCTTAAGGATTTTTTTTTTTCTGCTAAAAATTTCTTATGTATGTAACGCCGATTCATTTGGATTAATTCCTCAAAACACCATAACAAATCACCTTTAATTACAGATAGGTGCCTACTTTGCTCAGTAAAATGGACACTCTTTCACCTTTCATTAATCTTCCTACACCATCTCCGTACTGGTGGCTCATCCATATTCATGGCTCGTTCATAATTCATGATTATAGACTTGTATTGATTGACAATAAATTTCGCAACGTTTCAGATTTTTGGCATTCAAAAATCTTATCACTTATCGGGTTAATACATATTGCTGTTCTATTTTAACAGTTACAGTTACAAAATCAATGTTCCAAAAATAATTAAACTTGTCGTGGATGGAATACACTGGTGGCAAGGACTGGCAAAACTTGAAATAGAACTAAAAATCAACACGCACATGTGCGATTCGGATACAGTAAATTTATGGATCCCCTGGTAAATTTATGTTTTACTCGATGTTTATGAATTTACAGTGTATTGTTTACAATTTATATTTTACTTTATATATATATATATATATATATATATATATATATTAAGCAATAATCAACTATTTCTGTTTGGGTGTTCTCTTTTTACGTTTTATGTTGATTTTGTACAAGCTAAAATAAAAATAACACTACTGTAATATAATAATAATAATAATAATAATAATAATAATTGTATCAAAAGTTGTACTTTGGTTAAAATTTCACATCGTGTGTAAATTCCATATTTCCTTTTAAACTTATTTTCTTTTAGTTTGCAAAAGCAATATGTGTGAGAAAAAATGTTAAACGTTTAGAATACCAAAGAGGAAAAATTGGGAATTAGACAGTCGCTTCGGTAGCATATAGCGCACCGTCTTCAGTGCATCTGAGAACCGTACGCTAAATGCTACTGGAACATCTAATACTTCCCAATATTTTCTCTTTGGAGTTGTAAATGTTGGGGGTTTTCTTAGTTTTAATTGTCCAGAGCCATGTCTATTTTTAATATAGGATTGCGGTACATCTAAGCAACTTGAATATTCTTAATGGGCTTCGCTAAAGTTATATGGTGATGTATGCATATGCGTGTGTATTTAAGTGCAAATTCCGTTAGCGAAAGCGACATTATTTTAAATTTTCCTTTGCTAGAGTTGAAATTTGATTAGAAATTTTGAAGGTTACTTTTACTTGTATTTTTAGGTAGTGATGAGTGTAGGGCATTTAGATATTTTACAGGGATGTGAGAAAATCTGAAAAAAAAATGCGTCTAATGGGCTCAAATATTTTAAAGTTGAATGGTTGTTGTATATGTTTTATTGCTTTGGTAAAGCATGGACAATATGAAAAAGGGTGCATTTATTTAGTATTTCACATTGTTTACAAGGGATCAAGTAGTAATACATTGTATGGGAACTAGCTGTCTAAAGAATACTGGCATATTTAAAAGAAAATGAAATTGAATTATGATTTATAATTTTACTTTATATTTGTTATTAATAAAATAAAAGTCTGTGCGTAATACTTATAGTTAATTTTCAAAGACGCACATAATAATTTTAAATTATAATAGCTGTTTCTCTAAACGTAAGATTGTTGAAATATATTTTAAAACCCTGTTCTCAATCTTCTTTTTTACATTTTATCTAAAATATTTACTTATTTAAAGTTGTTGTTTCAGTACGAGGTAATAAACAGATGTTTGAAAAAAGTACTAAAGTCGAAGCAGTTTTTAATAGTATTGTGGTAAAAATTAAATGGTGAAATTTGCGCTCTAAGACTAAATATTAGTGATATCATTGTTGAATTTTTCATTTCTAAAACAATATGCTTAAGCAAATTTTAGTATTTAAAATGTGTTAAAATGTTTAATAATAATTATTTTTTCAAGGGAGTTAAAAAAAGTTACGGGTATTTGTTTTACATAATTGATTTAAAGTTATAATTTTCAACAGCCTTAAAATTATATGTCTTTACCTTATTATATAGTTTCCCCCAAAGAACAAGCCATGAAATTCCATTTATATTTTAATTTTTTTTTTTTTTTTTTTTATGTATTAGTTCAAAAGAAGATCATATTTTTTACTCTAGAGAAGAAAATCTTTCGAGAAAGAAAATTCTTTTAAGTACTTTTAATAAATATTAAATGTATTTTATGACTCCCTAAATGCACATTTTCTTAAAACCAACTTTGAAAAGTTTAAACAATTCATTTTAAAATGTTAAAAGATAAAAAAAAAAAAAAAAAACACTAAGAAAAGTGTTTCGAATATTTGTTTAACGAGATAAAAAATAAAGAAAATTCTTGAAGCTGTCATATTAATATTTTAACAATAATTTTATTGGAAGTTTTATTACACTAAATTATGAAATGAAAATTTTATTTTATAAATGAAAAATTGGGAATTTTTGACACTTGCATATGCTGGTATTAACGATAAATTTTAAATCAGATTAAATGGCATATAATGCAAGGAGTATATTTATTTCTGTTTTTTCTACGGATTTATATTACAAAAATTGAATGGAATAAAACAATCATAAAAATATCGTTAAAAATTCAATTTATTTAACGTCAACCGCCCCAAACAATATATACTCGTAAGTTTGTATATATATATATATATATATATATATATATATATATATATATATATATATATATATATAGAGAGAGAGAGAGAGAGAGAGAGAGAGAGAGAGAGAGATGCGAATTATATAGTGTATGTAACTTTAATTCATCAATAAAATTATGTAATAAAAATTTTTAATTTTATTTCCTCATCATATTATATTGGTCCCTTACTTTCTGCGAAAATATTTAACGTTTTCTAGTGGTTTGCGATAGGAGGACTTCGAAATTCTTAAAACACATGTCACGTTTACCTCTAGATAACAAATTTATTAATTTCTGTTTTTTTTTTTTTTTTAGACATTTTGGGTAATAAAAAGTTTAAATTACATAATTCCTTTAGTGTTCGATTCGACTGTAGCATTAACCACTTAGTGAAACAGCCTTCGTGTGCATTGTTTGAATTTTCGTAGTAAAGGCATTGTATTAGATTTAAAAGTTTACTGATGATAAAGCAGATTTTATTTTTATTTTTGTTGTTGTTTAATTCAATATTTTACATTTAAAACTATGTAAAACATAACATATTACAAATTTGCATAAATGGATAATATGAGAATCTTTTCATTGTAAAAAAATCAAATTAGTTTTGAAATACTATTTGTAATATACCATTTGCAAACTTTCAGCTGAACATATCCTGAAATCTATGCTCTACACATGTCAAACTGAACAACAAGAAAACGAAGAAGAAGAAGGAAAATAGTGGAAAGTTACCGGAAAAATGGAGGTTCACAGAGTTACCTCAGGCCACTTAATTTGGATTGACATACAAATTAGTATGTTGTGTCTTGAGGAGGCCGGTGTAGAGATTCGTTCGTCTTGGATGTGCTGGGGCTGAGGTACTGGTAGTCGTAAAGTTCAATAATTTCTATTGACATAATATACACTAATAGCACTTCACCATTTTATTTCTATGCTTTTCAATCTTCTTTCTTTTTTTTTTTTTTGTGTGTGTGTGTGTTAGCTTAGCGAGGCAGAATGCTATAGCGTTTCTAAATAGTATTTAGAATTTGCCATGTTGTATACTTGTAACATAATTTTTATTTGATCTTTATTCTTTTAAGCACCAAAAATAAATGCTACAGATGTTTTTGGCTGGTAAGAATTTATTTTGAATCATTAAAATAAATAAATAAATGAATAAATTCCTATTCGTTTAATTATTTAAAATAAATTAAAACAATAGTATAGCAAATTTGTGGTATTTTTAAAACTTTGTACCTTCGGTAGAACTTCTTTCATTGAAGTTCTTTTTTTTTCCAATAGATTTAAAAAATACGTGTAGCTTTTGTGCACGCAGGTTTTATTGTTTTAGTAAAGTCGAAAAATTACTACTACAAAAATAATGATACACTTTTTTTTCTATAAATAAATAAATAAATAAATAAATATATATATATATATATATATATATATATATATATATATATATATATATATATATATATATATATATATATATATATATATATATATATATATGTGTGTGTGTATATTAAAATTTTATAAATGATTATTTCTTCTTTATATATTTTCTTTACAATATTCTGAATCTTCATGATAAGTTCTGTTTTTTGAAATTCTGCATAGATCTGGCATTTTTCTTTGTTTAAACATATTTCAACTTCTGGTATTGTAATTTCGATTCCTAAGCATAAAAGGAGCAGGTGCACTTAGTGCAATTTAATTCAAAGTATGAAAGAAAAGTCTCCTAAGGAAACTAGAACGTTTAAATCTTACTTGTCTGCTTCACATCTAAAGGCACTGTTTTTTGACTGTCATTCCAGCTTGAATTGTTTTTGATGTTTTGAATTTCCTTAACTTTATTAACTGATATATGTCGTACAAAAATAAATAAATAAAAAATGAAGGAATGGAAGGTATTAAAGACTGTTTAATCTTGCGTTTTGCGCTCACAATAATATTACTCATTTTAAAAAAACTCATATTATTAACAAGATGGATTAGAAGAATGTGATGAAACAGAAAAAATAAAATATGGAAATTTTATATTTAAAGAAATGTAAAGTAATTTAAATAATTTTCTTTTTCACATTTACGAACATATATGTATTCAGTTACCTACGCATACCACAGGGGAAATATGGAATGGGGAAAAAACGGGAGAAAGTAAAAAAAATCAAGAGAAAAAAATCAGAAAAAATAAATAAAATAAATAAATAAACATGAACATGGAGACAAAAGAAAAAAAAAGTACATGATCACAAGCGTGAAAAAATAACTAGCACCGAACCTTTGATATGACTAGGTAATTTGTCCCTTTATGATTTTTTATCATAATTTATGATTTTTGTCTTTATTAATTTTTTCATGCAATTTTCAGAATGCTTACTTTTAAGTATGCTTTTTAATTTTAACATAATACTGAAATATTTCTTTGTTTAAGTCTGTTTTGAAATTATGTTATTTTATTTACAATCTAAGTGCATTAACATTTAAAATTTAAAAAAAAAAAAATAAATCCTCTAAAATACAAAAGAAAAAAAAAAAATGTTGCATGTCGGCATATATTTTAGTTATAAGTTTTATATAAGATTTAATTTTTTCTTTCTTTCTTTCTTTTTATTTATTTATTTATTTATTTTGAATTTGTGTTATTGAAATTTGGATTCTATAGTTTGGAGGAAGCAGGTGCATTTTGTTCATTAAAAATCAAAATATAAAAGAAAAGCTCACTTAGAAAACAAAAACAAAAACAAAAAATTACATTTTCTTTATTTATATTCCTTCTGAAGCTACCGATTTTATTTGTCATTTCAGCTTGAATTGTTTATGATGTTTTCAGTTTGTTTAACTTTATCAAATGAAATACGTCGAACAAGAAAAAAAAAAAAAAAAGCAAGTTTATGAATGTACGTTCTCACATTTTATATTTGCTATTAAATTACTTTGAAAGAAATGTTATTCTAAATATAATAGTATTAATAAAACGGAATAGAAGAATAATAAAGACAGTCATGAATAAAATTTAAAATTTAAAATTTCATATGCATGTTATGTAATTAAATATGTTTTTTTCACTTTTATAAAAACAATAGAAAAAAAGTTGAAGATCATATTTGTTTTACCTACACTCTAGGAAAACAAAATGACGCACCAAGACCCATACAGCACAGAGTGTTTCAGTTATTTTTCAAAATGCATACAAACTTTCATAAACGTAACACATTTTAACATACTCTCTGATACCTTTTTGAAACATTCGACCTTTCTACGTTCTTTCTGTTATGTGATTGAAACGTTTCTGTTACGTATCATATTCTTTGTGACGATCGCGGACATTTCTACGTTTATGAAAGTAATCGGAAATCAAACTGAACGTTTCTGTAATATTTACAATGTTTTCATATTATATGACTGTTACGTTTCTGAAACAAACATTCTGTACTGTTAGGGGTTGGAGTAATCCAAATCGGACACAAATTCATATGCATATAAATTTCGACGGAAAATGCAAAATTTTAAAGTTTTAGTGCCAATGATTTAACATGTGGTTCTGCAACTTATCTTAACTCCGCAGGTGGTAGAATATTAAAGAGGAAAAATTTTGATTCAAGATTATAAGTTCCTTGAGAATTTTATTTCCCTATTCATATAGACAGTAACTATGCTTCGCGCAAAAAAAATATGCGCAATTGTCAGAATTTTAGAGAGGGGTGTAGTTGAGCTGAAAGAAGCCGTTTGATTCTGATCGAGAAATCGTTTGACACTTGGATAGCTGTGATGTCACTAGTGTACGTTTTTTGAAAGAATTGGTGAAACATGGTCTAACACAGCGTCAAAAAAGAAGCTGTCGCCCTAGAGATAGAACAGAACGTGAAAACGATCAATCGTCAGAGCTATACTCAAAGTTCAAGATTCATCATTCTCATTGACCCTATGTGCAACAGGTACATCAGTCACTTCAATGACCATTAATACTCGGCTCAGAGTATGAGTGTTGAACTCACGTAGTCCATTACACCGACTAGTATTAAGCTCTGTACACCGACAAATGGCTTCGGTCACATTTGAGCTGGAAAGTCACTGAATTAAATAGCATTGTCTTCAATGGTGAATCTCGCTTTGAACAGAGTCCCGGCAACCAGCGAAGATGTTTATATGTTCATCGAAATGCAACAGCGAAGACGTTTATATGATTTTGTATGTACGAGTTCAAGACGTTTATATTGGTATCCTCCAGAAGAACGGGGGGATACCAAATTGTCTCTCACCATCTAGAAGTGATGATCTAAGGTGCCATTTCATTTCATATCAGGACCTCTTCGGTAGTCACCAGTGGCACCCTTAGAGTACAGCGGAACGTCAACTGTATTTTACGCCCAATTGTGTTTCCCTTCATATAATATCATATTGGGTTTACATTCCCGCATGATAATACCTGCCTGCACATGGCGATTTTTTCTACTGCTTATCTTCGTGCTTACCCAACACTAACTTGACCAGCAAGATCTTCAGATTTCTAGTCCACTGAGAACGTTTAGAGCATTATGAAAAGGACCTACAACCAGCATAGGACTTTGCCGATCTAACCCGCCAGTTAAACAGAATTTTGCACGATATCCCGCAGGTGAGCAAGCGCCAAATCTATTATTTAACGACAAGTCGAATAACTGCTTGCATAAGAGCCAAATGTTATCAAAGCGTTATCGGATTGCTTCATTTGCGAAGGTCACTCTTTTAAAAAATCCTACAGTTTCTTTGAAATCGCAATTGTTTGTCATTCTCTATATGTGCATACTTTTGCCCCATTCAAAAAACTGCTTCTTGTTTTTTTTTTCTTGTTTTTTTTTCTTTTTTTTTCATTAGAATGTATAATTTATTTTTATTTATTTATTTTTTTAATTATTGTAATACATTTATATAATTCATTTTTTACTTGCACAGATCTGCAAAATCACACACATACAGATATATATATGTATATATATATATATATATATATATATATATATATACATACATATATATCTCCACGGAGTTAGTTTTTTCTAATGTGTTTTCATACACTGAATTCAGGAATACTGGTCTTTTCTACCTATCACGTAAGTGTATTTCACAAAGTGTAGATGAAGATCGGAAGAATTCAGTAGAGGGTATAACACATTTTTAAATATTTATGCATAAAATATATAAAATGAAGTTATTATTTACGTATTATTTTTAAATATGTTTATTTTCATCAAAGCTCCCTTAAGAGCCTTTTCTCTTGTTCACGGCTTGAGGGCCTTCAAAAGTGTGGAGGATTCTCTGTACAACATCCAATAATAATATGGTAAAAAGTTAACACTCGCTAGTCAATGATGCCTCTTCTACATTTCTTTAATATCTTTATGATACAGCTTTACTAGTTCTTCACTCACATCAACCAGATTTTACGGAAAATAAATTAGGTGAGAGTTGAAAGAGTAGAGCTTTAAGGAAAAAAGAAATCCCGTATTTTGTCAAAATTTTACTTGATGGAAATTTTCCAGTAGATTTCCTTAATCGGCATCCAGAAATACGCCAGAAAAACACATCCACTTGATTTAAAATAATTTCATCGAAGTCCTTTGTTATTGTGTATTTTTGAATAATTAATCTTTGAAATAATTTACAAATAGGGGAGAACAGTGTATTATGGACCATCGTGTAATACGGACCATAAGAAATTTATATGTTCAACACTAGATGGTGAAATCGTCTCATTGCCTTTAGTGAATATTATTGTTTCACAAACCATGGAGTGACTTTACATGCATACCTGTATTTAGACGATTATGAAATTGAGTTTTCGGTTTATATGATCATTGATGTAACAAGTATGTTAAAAGGGAAATATTACTTACTGCTGTTAGGTAATTGTAATATAATTTTCTCGTCAATAGTAGCAAATGTACTTATTTTATGAACAATTTAGACATGCGTTTCATAGGCATGTATTTGCAGAGCGATGTTCGATTGGAAACCACGTTGCTCTGTTTACGGGTGTAAAATGTATCATGATGTGTTTTGTAATATGGGCCAGTGGTCCATAATAAAAACAGAGAGATTTTGTTAATGCTCGGCGTACATATGTCGCATTCTCAAAATCTTGAGGCTATAGGCCAGGGAAGCAGAGGTAATCAAATTATCACTTCTTTCGCACACTACCCATTTGATATAATCTTTAGACCTCCCCTTTTTATTTCGTCCATTAACTATTTATTTCGTCCACTTATAATAATCCCAAGACATGTACATGTGTGAGGGAACATGCTGGACAGTTCGTTTCACAATTCCAAGTGTGTCAACTGTTGGGGAACGGGGAGGACCACTATGAACCATTTGGTGCAACAAATAAAATAATTATTTTCTGCAATTATTAATAGTTCCCAGAGTACTTTACCAAGTTTAAATTATGTAACTATGCAATTGAAATGAGCAGCCACCAAATTAAATCTTTTTTTTTAATAATTTATGTTTTATGAGCATTCTTGCTTAGGGTGTCCATAATACACGGTTCTCCCCTATTTAATATTTTTATATAGTTTTAAACTTAAAATCTGTTGCATTAATAATTAATGGATTTTATTTTGTAATAGTATTTCTTGTGAATTATTGTAATATGTTTTAGGTAAAATTACTATTTTAAAAACTGCCATCAGAAGATTTTGTTAAAAATGTAAATTTATATTTTTTTGCTAGTATTCTTGTATTAACTCATAATTATGTATTATTATTGTTTTATTTTTATTTTGTTATAAATATACATTTTATTCAATACTTTAATATTTTTAAATAAAATTCTTAAAAAACTTCTCGTCCTTTTTTTTTTTTTTTTTTTTTTTTTTTTAAATGCAATTGAACAAAAAGGATCTAGCATTTTGAAATGGTTAAACGTTATCCGAAGCATTAAAAAATATTAAAAAAAAAAAAAAAAAAAAAAAAAAAACATATTATTTAGAGCTTTATGCAATATTTCTAAGTATTACGTATTTTTTCGTGTTTACGGCGTTCATCATTTTAAACCTATGAAATACAAACAAAAAATTAAACTTACACGCATTTTGTATTATTTGAGATTTTTAAATATGTATATACATGTATTTTTAATTGTTTTTTCTTTTAATGTATTTATTTTTATTCTTTAAAATATTTTAGATACTTTTTGTTTTTTAGCTTTTTATGCCAGACTAAACTTTTTATCTTTTTAGACAAGTTTTGGATTCTAAATATTATAATTCTGATTCCTAACGTAAAAGGAGCAGGTGCACTTAGTGCATTAAAATTCCAAATATGAAAAAAATAAAAAAAAATCTCCCTGAAGAAGAGAGAGAGAAAAAAAAAAAAAGAAAAAAAGAAAAAAAAGAAGTAGAAAATCTTGTTTGTCTGCTTCACTTCTAAAGCTACCGATTTTATTTCTTATTTCATGTTGAATTGTTTGGAAAGTTTTCAATTTGTTTAACTTTGTCAATACGTATGCGTAGAAGAAAAAAAGATAGAAAGAAATGTCTTAAAAGAAAAAGATCTTGCGTTTTATGTTTGCAATTAGATTACGGTGAAAAGAATCATTACACTAAGGAAAATATTTTAAATAAAATTAAAGTAACATAACCAAATAAAAGTAACATAAACAAATAAAAATAAAACTTGAAATTTACATTTTTATTTACAGCCAATACAATTTTAAAACTACTTCATAATACACAAACACGCTCACACATATGTATATCTATACATATAATAAAATAAAATGTTTGTGTGTGCCATTGTGTCCAGAGATTTTTAGGAAAACGGCTGATCGCAGATCTGCACAAACTTGCATGGAGGTTCGTAATGACCTTTCTTGATGCACCTGGAAGCCCGATTTTTGAATTTTTGATTAATATTCTTTTAATTAAAAGTTTTTTTTTTTTTTTTTTTTTTTTTTTTTATTGAAATTGGATTTTGCCATAGTGTTTCCGTGTCACGTTAAAAAAATCAAGGCGCTTTCATATTAAATATTCCTTATATATGGCCAATCGCTCTGTCGGTTAAAGCTTGGGCTTGGTGGCTGTTTTTTGCAGATAAGTAATAGATAAGATGTCAATTGTAGAAAAAGAAAACATTTTTTTTTTCTTTCTTTCTTTAAGCTCTTTTTTTTTAGTTACTAAAAACGCACAAAATAAAAATTTAAGTGATAAAAAAAAAAACACTGGAGTTTTAAAACTTATAAAATAAATATTTATTCTGGAAGAGATATATCTACAAAAATTAACGTATCATCAAAAAGTAAGTTGTTAAGAAAAATATAGATGTTTCATTTTTGCAAGAAATTAAATATTTTAACTAATTAAAATATTTTAAAAAGCATTCAAAAACAACATTCGAGATTCTTTTTATATTTGTTAGATTTTCATTTTTTATTATTATTTTTTTTAATTAATTAAAATATGAAAATAATTTATTTATAATAATTTTAAAATTAGTGATTTAAATATTAGTTTTAAATTTAATTTTTACGAAAAAAGTTTTCCAGTTCGTTGATTTCGACAAAAAATAAAATAAATATATTTCCATGTGAATAATGAAATTTTTGCTACTAAATAATGGAACTAAAATATTTAATAGATGTTGAGATGCAGTAATCTTTGAAATCGTAGTTCCTAAATAATAAAAAATATGCTTCTCCCCGATAAATACCCAAATTAAAATACCCGGAAAAGACCTTTCTACAGGCAATGGTATCCTGGGCTCGATGCAGTGTGGGCAGAAAAACACTTGCCGTAGGAAGTAGGTACCTGTAGCAAGGTTTACGGCAATTTCAATGAAGGTAATTTTTATTTATTTATTTATTATATTTTATTTTTGTTTTTATTTATAATGTGATATAAAAAATAAACATTGATTAAATTCTTTTGAAAAATCATTTAAATATAGTGGCGAGTAAAGCGGGTGTAGCCTGCAAGTGCATAAAACACAATAGAAACCCTGTTCTATCTCTAACTATTTCCGAGTTATGGTAGATAGAAGAAAAATCTGTGTTTTTTTCACCCCGTCTGAAAATCCAAATTTGTGAGCTTTCTGAAACACTTACACGCACAGTAATCACATATTTGGAAAGAGCAGAAAAATTCCTATCCGATGACACCATTTACATCAAGATACCTTAATCTGACGGCGAGCTACAAGCGCTAAAACAATGGCAAAGTTTAAAATCGAATTGTCACCAAATTCTTTAACCGGCAATTTTGCAAAAACCGTTCAAGCTACAATCGGTCAAATTTACCAAAATCTTCTCCATTCCACAAGCTTTAGAATGAGCCCACAATAAATAATATCGGTGTTCTAGTTCAGGAGAAATTTAGCCGTTTGTTTGAAATACATCACTGAAAACAGCGTTTGTCGAAATTCAGCAAACGGTGAGTAAATGAAACGTATGCACTGCATAAATTTCATTGTCGTCGGTCGTCCCTATGTCCTTGTGGCGAGGAGGGCGCTCCTAATCACTATTATTACTCTTGCCCCCTAACTGCTCCCTATCATCTTAGAAACCCATCTCCTAGACCCCATAATTGGCTAGAAAATATTCTCACGCGTAAATCCCTATTATTTAAACTATATAAAATTTATTTCCTATTAAATGAAATTTCAAACTTAACAGATTAATCTTTCCCACTTCCCTTGAGCTTGGTCAATTTCGAAAACAACAAAAGCTGTTTAATCACATCAAGAGTCAGTCCTGCACCTCTTGCCCTCTGTCGCGAAGGGTTTTACCCGGCAAGAGGCTGACATGACCTACACCTATTCTACAATGATCATCTCCATTCCTCTCGGACTTCAACATAACATTACAGCATGTCAGCATGCCTTCTGTCGCGAGGAGTCGGCTAGGCTCGGCATGCCGACCAACAAAAGACTATGTAAATTGAACTTGTTTCACATCGCCCATTGTCGCGAGTAGGCTCTGCCTGGCGATGATTCTTGTAATTTTTTTTTTTTTTTGTCTTTCAATAAACATCTTGGCGCAGCCCACGTGAACTTAGTTCTGGAAGCGCTCAACACCGCTCTTCGAGCGGTGAGCGGGGGCTGCGCCCTGTTCAATCCTGTTCAATCTGTATATGGTCTCTTAATGATATGCACATGTATTACAACCTTCCTGCGCGAGCATCTCACTCGCGGGTACAAAAGGCCAGCCAATCTGTAACAGCTCATTAGCTCGTCAGCTTCTTTTGCGTTTTATGCTGCTTATTGCTTTAGCATTTTCTGGACTTTGCCTGAGCTCGGCCGATTCTTTTCACGCCGCTCTCGTGTCTATTTGCTCTCCCTAAATTCATACTTAGTATGTTTTCCTACATTGGTACGCATTAACCAAGTTGGTCCTTATTCCGTAGCACTTTTTTTCTTCTACTTTTGTAAGTTAACATTGAAATTTTATCCTATTCCGTTTAACCTTCTGAATTTTATTTTCAATTGAAGTCATCACAGGGAGCAAATTGTCATACTTTCCAACCTGTAAATAGATATGTCTAGTTTTAGAAAAGGAAGAGTACGCGGATATACATTTTGTGTATGGATTTTGCGATGGTAACTCTCGGAGAGCCGTCTACGTTATCCACATCGTCGTGCGCCCAATCGTGCTGTATTTGCCGCAATTCATCGAAGGCTTAGAGAGTGTGGGTCGTTCGGTAGGGTGTACGAAAGGGACCATGGTCGCCGCTCCACCACCACTAAGGAGTCCGCACTCGATCGAGTGGATGAAAATCCAAATATGAGTTCACGCATGCTTGCGAGAGAAGGTGGAATCTCCCAAAATAAAGTGATGAATGTTTTTCGCAAAAACCAGTATCGTCCTTACCACTTCACACCGCTGCAAGAATTACGCCGCTGAGATTTCCAAAAGCTGGTAACATTCTGCCGCTGTCCTTTAGAGTGAGATATTGAGGAGCACTATTTTCTTAGAACGATACTGTGGACAGATGAGTCACTTTTCACTCGGGATGACGTTATAAATTTACATAACTGGCATCATTACGCCTAACAAAATCCATTTGTAACACGAAACTTATCGTTCCAATCGCGATTCATCTTAAATGTTGGCTTGGAGTGGTTGATGATCGCTTGATAGGTCAACATGTGTTCCAAGGTCATCTCACAAGCAATACATATTTGGAGTGTCTGGAACATCATCTTCCAGGATTACTTGATGTCATTCTTGTAAACAAGCGAAAGTCATTTTACCACACGATGGGACCCCTGCACATTTTTTCAATGCCGTACGGAACTTCTTGACTCAGCAGTATCCGCGATGGATTGGTCGTAATGGACCAATTCCTTGAGCACCTAGTTCTCCAGATCTCACTCCATTAAACGTCTATGTTTGGGGTTTCCTGAAGCAAGAAATTTACCGAACAGGTTGCCAGTTTGCAAAATTTAAGCAGCCGGCGTGATGATGCAATAATAAATCTGAAGGATGAGCTTTCGCTAAGAGCTACTGTGGCTTCCGTTCGTAAGCGGGCAAAGGCATGTATCACAAGTGGGAGTGAGCAGGGGCACTAACTTTCACACATCCTTTCGAAAGCATATGTGCTTTAATCATAAACGTGAGATACGTCTTTTTTTTTTTTGGATATTCCTTAATGAAAGACGTGAGAAACGTCATATTTCTTTTGCTTACATTCCATTGTGTTTGCAAACTTAATACAACTGCAACTGTTCTTGTTCGTCTTTAAAACTTTCTTTTTTGCATCTGACAAAACAGCGGGCTGAAGGCGGACGTGCAATCAGAAACGACCATGGCACCCCGTAAGTCTCCTTCTCGACAAACGTCGAGATCAGTGATGAATGTATTTAAAACAAAAGGCTAAATTTCTACTGAACTAGAACACTGATATGGTTTATTGCGGGCTCATTATAAAGCTTGTGGTATGGAGAAGTTTTTGGAAAATTCGACCGATTGTAGCTTGAACGGTGTTTGCAGAATTACCGGTTAAAGAATTTGATGACAACTCAATTTAAACTTCGCCAATGTTTTAGCACTTGTAGCTCGCCGTCAAATTAAGGTATTCTGATGTAAATGGTGTCACCCGATAGGATTTTTTCTGCTCTTTCCAAATATGTGGTTACTTTGAGTGTTTCAGAAAGCACACAAATTTGGGTTTTTTCAGACGAGATGAAAAAAAAACAGATTTTTCTTCTATCTACCATAACTCGAAAACGTTTAGAGATAGGACAGGGTTTCTATGGAGTTTTATGCTCCCCATGGGCTGTTCTATCACCTCGTTTCGTTAGGCAGATTATGTCAAACTCACCCTGTATATAAATAACGTACCATCTGTTATAAACGAGTAAAGATTTCAAGTAATATTTCGCGAAATTTTATAAAGTAATTTTAGAACTGTAATTATAAAATGTTTAAGAGAATGTTGTACATGGCTTTTATTTCATATATTTTGACAGAAATTTTCCGTTTATTATTCATAAAAATTTAATGCTATTAATTTCATTTGTTTTAATTATCTTATATATGTAATATATATATATATATATATATATTACATACATAAACATATGTATATATATATATATATATATTATGTTTTTGTAGTAAGCTTTACTTATGAAATGTTTCACATTTATTAATTTTCTCGTAAGTTTTTCATTAGTTATTTTTTTTTTTTAGTTACTTTCAATTTTTATGACTGAAAACATATATTATAATTTCTTATATATACATAACAATAAATAAATGCGCAGAAGATTATGTGCAATAGTTTGAAATGCACAACGAAGTACAGTCGGTAACAAAAGTGTCCGAACACTAGCAAAAATTCCCATGTAAAAAAAGTACACTTCATACGTCTTTGTTAAATAAATCCTTATCGAATCATGTTCTTAACACTGACAAAGAACAGGATTCGACAAGGATTTATTTAACAAAACCGTATGAAGTTTAGTTTTTTTTACATAGAAAATTTTTCTAGTGTTTGGACACTTTTGTTACCGACTGTATGGTTCGGAGACATGCCAATACTAATATTTGTGAAGAGTACGAAAAGAGACTTCAAATTTCAAAGTCTTTAAATTTTCTTAGATATGAAATGTGTAGAATTTGTAAATTCTTAACATAATATGTCTTGCCTGCTACTCGAGAAAGATTCAGTTAGAAAAGTAAAGGCTTAAGCCAAGTAACTTTGACAAAAACAGACTTGCCTAACTCTAAGTACAAGTATTTTTGTTCCATGCTCTGTGCAATAAATTTCTTCTTTTTTTTCACTCAAAAGGTAAATACTTAGTTTAACAATTATCTCTGGAAGTTAGAATCTATTGCATTTGCTTTAGAATCTTTGATATCGCCATGTTTTACGCTCTTCTTATCGAAGACATCGGAAATTATATTAGATAATTTAAAAGAACTGCCCGGCTAGAGAAGCAAGTACATTTTTAATTCAATAAGAAAAATCAACAAGTGTTTATACCAATAATTATTATTATATTAATATAACAGAAAAATCAGGTCTGTTCAGGGGCAAAACAAGGCTGTATCAGAAAATTTTTATTAAATTAATGCAATTGTTATTTTTATAGGTTTCATATCTATAACTCTGTATATACTATTTAATTAAATATATATATGTAAATATATATCTTATTTCATCTTTCTAAACAGGTAAAAAAGTAAGCATATAAACTGTAGGCATTTTGGACTTCCTGTACAATTTGTAGGTCTTTTAAAGGTTTTCGCAGGTATTTTGAATGTAAATAAAAACAGGTTTTCTAAAGGTTCCATACAGGTTTACCGAAATACCGTCTTGAATCTTTGAAAAGTCCAAAATACCTGCAGTTTTTCTACAAAAACCTCTATTATTTATTTATTTATTTATTTTGTTTTTTGATTTATCCCACTCCCTACCAAAAATAAATAAATAAAACTTTGCAATCATGCGAAAACTTGATATGTATGTATGAACCTTTTAAAAATACGTCGTGTTGCTGAAAATGAATTTACGTGTCTGATTTCATTTACTTTTTTTTTTTTCTTTTTTTCTGAAAGTACACTAAGCGACAAAAAAAAGCCGCACTGCAGAAAAAATGACTTATACCTTTTTTATTTATAATAACTTTAAAATTAATGTTTGAAACAAATAAAACTGTCTTGTTTGCATAATACCAAAGGTATGAAATGATACCTATGTATATTTTCGATTTAATAATTCGCTTTATTGCACTTTACAAAGTACTTTTTAAAAATTTGCATAAACTTTCTTTTTTAACAAAATGCAATAACCATACACTTTGCAATCTACTATGATGTATTATAGGAAATAAACAAGTTATATTTTAATATATGAAAAAAAACTATTTATTTGTTTGATCTAAGCATTTTTTTTTTTTTTTTTTTTTTTAAACATGTATTCTGCATTGGGTTAATTCCACCTTTACAGGGAATTACTGCATTAATGCGCAATGGCATAGTTTTATACAGTGTTTTAATATAAATCTAAGAAATTTCAATGTGCCAAATATCATAAATATTTTTTCCTAGTTTTGGCAGAGTTATAGGCTGCAAATTTCGAATCCTCTCCCCTCTCCCCCGCCTTTTTATAGACGAAACATTTTCGAGCGGATCGCGATTTTGACTATTTCCATGTCTGGTAAAGAAGAAATTCTACTATAACCTCTCTGGTATTTAACTTAAAGTGAAAAAAAGATATGATTACTTACAAAATTATAGATTCTCAAGGGGATGTATAAGAAATTTTAACAATTTGAAGTGAATAAACTTACCACAGACACCGTGTAGTAAGGTGCCTTATTATCTTCAAATGCTGTTTACGGAAATGTTCAAGATAAGCCCAAAATAATCGGTAAGGCACCACTTTTATGCAGATTGTGTTTTATTTCGAGTTAATTGATCCCTTGAGCATAAAAATTTGCCCGACTGTTTGAAAAGTTTCACTGTTTTAAAAGTGCGATTTTCATTAAGACGGTCATATTTTCGTTGTCAGATCTGCTTGTTTTCTTTAGCTCGAAATAAGTTAAACTTGACTCATCAGAGAGAACCAGTTCAGCCCAATAATTAACTAGTCATTTTTTTTTTAGCCATCTTAGGTCTTGCTTTCCCATTTCTCTTCACTAAGAATGGAATTTTTTCAAATTTTCTCTCATTTAAACCTGCTTTGTTTAATAATTGCTGTACTGTAGTTAAAGAAATTATGCTGCTAAACACTTTTTCTGAAACTCTTTTATGTTCTAAATGTAATACAAACCGATTTTATAAGAAATGGCCTTTTAACTTACGATCATCTCGCCTGGATGTGCAATATGACCACCTAAAACCAAATTTCCAGTTTAAGTGGCCACAAAATTTTACATCTTGCTAAATACACTTTTACAAATATTTCGTTAACATTTAATTATTTTGCCATCTCACGTATTAAAATATCTTTTGATTTTCATTCAAAAATTAAAACTTTTTGTGGCATCGTTAACTGCCTTATTCTTAACATTTTTGGAATAATTTCCAATATTACAAATTTCCTGACAATTGCATTTCGTTTTTAACACTGGACTCAAAGCTAAAGTGTATGTGGAGGACAAAAATAATAAAACCTGTTCGTAAATTTGCTTTTTAAACGATAAAACTGGCGGTTGTAGAAGGCGAAAAGGAAAATATCCAAGTGCGGCTTTTTTTTTCGTTGCTTAGTGTATAAATAAATAAATTAATTTATCCTATAGACTGTTGTGACCAGATATATAGAACAAGAAAACATCAGAATTAAAACAGGTGCTCAGATAAGTATGTTTACTTTTAGAAAAAAAAAAAATGTAAATAGGACATTGAAAGTTAGAAGTGGCTTCGTAATTCCACGTTACGAAAAAGGGTTAATCGATTTGCTTCAAACATACTGTGTACTAAACTGCCTTTTAGATTATTTTTTTTCGTAAGTATTAGTTGGTTATTTTGGAAAAATTGAGAGGAGTAAGTCAATTTTAGATTGCCCAGGAATGTTTCTTTAATAATCGCTTTATGCCTTTTCTTCAAACTCGCCGTATTAACCCTACTTTAGACGAGCTTCCGTGTGCTATTGTTGGTTTCTAGAAAACAGATGAATCTGCTAATTTGATGAAAACCGGTTGAATGTCGAAGTATTAAAAACACATAAGACTCCTTATGAATTTCTTATGTTGCGGTTTTGCGAAGATTTAAGGTTCGAAGTATATTACGTGTTTAAAACATGGAAGTTATGTCAAGTTCTTGAAGCGTTTCTAGGTTTCTAGGTCGCGAAATAGGTTTCTCTCTGTGTGGATAAATAGTCTGGGTGAAAAGATATCCAAAGAAGTTTATTTTGAGGATTCAATGGCTGGCATTTTTTGCACACAAAAAAATAAGTTGGTCACAGTGACCAGGCAAAGTGCTCGGTTTGCAATACAGAATTGCCTAACCTAAATTGCTGACAAGGAAACGTCAGTTAAAAAGTGTACAAGCTGAAATAGTCTCCAAAACAATACCCCGGATTAAGATGGTTAATATTATCATACAAAGAAGACAAGTCGACAGTCTTGATTATTTGACCAGGAAGGTTAGTCAACAACCACAGTGACCAGACATGGCAAGTTAGTCAGAATCTACACTTGAAAAAATTAAAGTACAAAACGCTCTTGCGGAGACTCGATCTCAGAACCTCTGTATCACAAATCAACCACGGTACCCCTGCACCACCTGTTCTTACTGCGGCTCGTGGTTAGTTGATTTTTATTGGAATAACAAAATCTAGAAGGAGGTCATATATTGCCTCCATGGGGTCTGTTGCATAAAATTTGTACTCTACCATATGTTTTAGACCATGCTTTTAAATTTAAGTTTAGTTTGGTTTTCAATAGCAATTTTACTGATTCATACTTCCATTATTAGTTAGGTTAAAAAAATAAAAGTCAGTTAATTTTATTTGGAAAAAAAGCGAAATATATTTTTCTATCTGCTTTTAAAATGTGCTGTGCTCTTTTACTATACAGTTTCATGTCATATTTTAAAAATGATTTATTAGACTTTAAATTACATAAACAAATTGGGATCAGCATTATACAAAGTAATTGCCTCTTATAAAAAATATGCATTTCCCAAATAACTTTAAGCGTGCATTTTTTTTTCAGAATTAATGAAACGAACACTATCCCGTCAAATTCGATGGGTTTATTTTTCGGTTTCGCTTGACTATACTAGCTCGGCAATAGGAGACAAAAAATAAATAAACAAATAAATAAATAAATAAATAAAATAATAATAATAACAAGGCTCAGTCTTTTGACTAGCCAAACAATATCTTCTTAGTCGACAAGATTGGAACAGTTTAATTTTATCCTCTCATTTAATCCTCACTAGTCAAATTTAAGAAAAATGAAAACTGTACAAGGAAATCTAGTCGTCCGAAAAGTTTTAGAGCCAAAACTGATCATCAGACGAGACATCATTAAAGAAACACTGTTAAAAAAAAACGATTTTTGTGTCTGATGATTAAGTAGGATTGTCATGTAGTATTTTGATCGTTTAAAATTTCGCTTAATTTTATGTAAATTCCTTGCTAAAGTCAGATTTTTGAAAGATCATAACACGGTGAGCGAATTGGCTGTTTCAGACTCTGAAACGGGTAGAGGGCGCCGCAGGCGCTACAGAGCGATTGAATTTTCCAATAAAGCTATTTGCACTATACGCAAGCGACTTGATGACGGCACTGACCGTCTTTAATAGCCAACCAGAAGATTTCCTATGTTAATAGTCCATTGGTTTTTTTGTTCAATGTGGATTTGTTTGACCCCAAAGACAGTCAGAAGATACTCGACATGGTGGCCATTTAGTTGTTCAAACTTTAAAGGTTAATATGCTTGCACAGTTTAATTTAATTTTTAATGATTTTAATTTTCAGCTTTTTTTTTTTTTCCAAAAATGTTGAATGAAAACAATCTTTACAGTATTTCAATTCTAATCTATATAACCTGTAATCCATCCTATAATCTATAATCCTATAAATCCTATAATCTATAATCCTATTTATAACATTTAACTTCTTACATATGTCACCTTATTTCATTGTTAACTTACTTTTATTTTTATAAAAATATTTGAAAAGTAGATGAGAGAGGGAGAGTTTTTTTTATAAATAAGAATGTGAGCAGTAACAGGGTATTGGGTTCTAATCCAGGACTCAGGTCATGCTCATCTGACTAGCTGTTCGGAGTTTACTGTGATTTTTTTTCTGAAACTAGCATAAGTATGTGTTAGAACCCTTTACCAAGATCCACACGGAGAGCATTCCATCCAGGTCTAAGTTTCCAGCACAGATAATTGTCTCAACCCTTGCAATTGAATAACACACATACTACACATGTTTAACATCCTGAAAAAGGTTTTACACAGGCAGGTAACACTTCAAAAATTTATTAATTGAATAATTCAAAATTTCAGTTAATATCTACATTAATAAAATCAGACTTTTGTCTGTATATCGCCCAAAACCAAAATATTTTGCAATATCTTCATAGCTTAGACATTTAAGAAGACAAAAATACTTTAAGAATATTTTCTATGTGTGGTGGTTATGTGTATACCTGTAATGCTTTTTTTTTTTTTTTTTTTTTTTTTTTGGTCTGGATATATACTGGTTGGACAGAATTCAAATTCACTTGTCAGGGGTTTAGTCACTTCGCTTGCGTATATCAATAAGCTGTTGTAGGACCTGAAACCAGAAAAAGGCGCCGAGGGCGTCACCGAGCAGGAATTTCGTAAAGTGAGATTTTTCAATGATCACGAACCAGTTGGTCGAAGAGGACGGCTAGTATTAAATAAAATCAAGGAATATTTTAAATAATGAGCCTGCATTATTTTTAAAAATCAAATGTTAAAATTTTGAAAAATTACTATGGAATTTCAATATATATGTATATATGTTAGAACCGAATTCCCAATGTTTTGTGAAATAAAAAATCGAAATGTCAGTTTTTTTAGAAGTTAAATAAAAATAAAACTAGAAAACCTTACATAAAACAACTCCTAAATATATTTCATAAAATAAATAAATAAATAAATAAATAAATACATTTTCTGCTACAAAAGCGTCAAAAAAAGAAATATGACAATTATTATCCACGACAAAAATCAACAGAGAAAACGGATATATGCATATTGGTATGATAATTACTTATAAGAAAACACAGTTTTTGTTTTACTTTTTTTTATATCAAATTTGTTGAATTTTTTATACATCTATAATCACCACAAACTGAAAAAAAACTCGTTTTTCTTTCTTTCTTTCTTTCTTTTTTTTTGGGGGGGTGGGGGGGGAGGGGGAGGGGACCTCGACCAACATAAAATACAAAATTAATGTTTTTAAAATTATTTTTGTTTATTAGTTTTGTATGTATATTTAAATATCATTGCTCACAGTTTATAATATTTACTTAAACTACATTTTGGATTCTTATAATAAGATTTGGATTTCTCAACTTAGAGAAAGCAGGTGCGCATACTGCATTAGCATTCAAAATATGGAAAGAAACTTCTCTTGGGAGACAAGATTAAGCAAATCGTATTTGACTATTTTACTTTTAAACTGAGGACTTTATTTGCTATTTCGAGTTTCATTGTTTGTCTAGTTTTATATTTGTTTAACTCTGTCAATAGCCAAAAAGAAATAAAAAAAGAAAAAAAAAAAAAAAAAAAAAAGAACAGGGAAAATATTTCAAAAGTGTTTTGTGTAGAATCAGATTACTATTGAAAAAAATTATTAAGAATAAAAGGAAAATAAAATGGTTCATAGGAGTGTAAAATAAACACATAAAAATTTAATTTTGAATTCAGGAGTTTTATACTTGTAATGTAATTTAAAACAATTGCATCTTAGTTACATACAAAATATTTTTAAAAATTGCTCTTTGTTTATTTATTTATTTATTTATTTTTGGTGGGAAGGGGTGAGAGGGGGTATTCTTTCTAAACAAAATACAATGTATTTCTAAAACATAATATAAAGTAGTAATAATGAAACTATTTTGTGATTGTTTTATTAAAATTTAATACTATATATATATATATATATATATAATATTTATTTATTTATTAATATATACATATTTATTCTGCATTGTTTTAAATAAATAGCTTTTATTTTATTTTTAAAAGCTACGAATATTTCCTTATTTCCACATTTTCGACTGAATACAGGTAAAATATTTATGATATTAGTATTGAATGTCATATACACTACTAGTACACACATGTACAGAAAAAAGTATCACGTACACGTATATTTTTCTCTCATGCAGCTGCCGACATTTCTATGTTTTAATCTTATATATAACCAAAGGTTTTAAATAAAAATCTATCCTATCCATTTTCTACGATTAAATATTTAAGAATTATTACATAAAGTCTGGTATGAAATTTGATATAATCCCCCAGAAATTCTCTGAGTATTCTGGAGTGAAAATCATATTGTATAAGAAACTGACTTAAAAAAAACTATGTCTCCTTAACATAACTCTTTAAAAACTAAACAAATTATTAACTCCTAAACTATAACTTCTTAAATGTATATTTTGACACAACCTAAGGTGAATACGAGATGTGTTCAAAAAGAAAACGAACTTTTTCTGTATCAGATTTATTGATTATTGTACAACATTTAAATACTGTCCCCTTCAAAATAGTCCCCTCTACTGGCAATACACCGTTCCCATCTTTTTTTCCGTATTTTGGAACGCCTCCTGGAACGCATTTTGTGGGGCGGAGAACAAGTTTCTCATCGCATTCTCCTGTATCTCCCCTATGGTTTGGAAATGACGTCCTTTCAACTTGTTTTCCAGTTTGGTAAACAGTAAAAAGTCTTCTGGGGCTAGGTATGGAGAATATGGTGGATGGGGCACAACTGGAATGCGGTGTTTTGCCAGATACCTGCCTACAATAGTGACGCTTCTCAAGTTTTTTACTCAAAATTTGATGGTATGATCCTACGATGATGCCCACCCCCTCAGAAACTTCCCGAACAGTTAAACGACGATTTCCGCGAATCACAGCATGAACTCTAACCACATGGCATCATCTGTTGATGTGGAAGGACGACAAGACTTGGAATCGTCACAGATCAACATTCTGCCTTGTCTTAAACGTTTAAACCAGTCTTAGCACTGCGTGCGGCTCATACAGTCCTTTCCGTATGCTTGACTAAACATTTGAAATAATAAACACGTTGTTCTTCAAGCTCCTTCATTGTTTCTTTGTCACTAATTCGACGAGCACGCTGTATACGTGCTTACTTCAGCGGTTGTGGTTCGCTTGATAATTGTCGGAGCGACACGAGGCAAATGGCAGTTTGTTGTCTAAACTTGCCGTTAGGTACGCTCAGTAGCCGCAGCGCGCTCTCTGTGCTCGTTGGTACACTATTTGATAAGTTCGGTTTCTTTTTGAACACAAATCGCAAACCATTCTCTCAAAACGCTCTCGAAACTAAGACATTTAAGAAACATTTTATTTCAAAATTTTATAATATATTTTAAGTTAAATATTTTTACTTTCTTCTATATTCAATAGAAGAAAGTATTTGATCCGTAAAAAAATCGACGGATTTACACGTTTTGAGAGGTGTGGAAAACGATTTGAGACTTTTTAGAAAATGTTTCCCTCTTTGTCTGTGTGTGTTGCTGTTGTTGTTGGGGGAATTAAGGCTCATTCACTGTTCTAGTGTCCTAAGCCTGAAGGGGAGTGTCCTCCGCGGGGGACTTTCTGAATGGTCCTAGCCCGTATTTACACTGTGTATCTGTGACAAAATTTTGTGGCGACACTACCTCTGAAACTACTGTTAACAATTTTATATAATTTTATATGTAGATGCATCTTGATACATTAGTGCCTATCAACTTATTGTCTACCGCTCAACAGGTGGCGCTGCTATACAAGGACTTCATCTGTTGCAGGGGAGGCTATATCTCTGATTCTATTGCGTCTAATCAAACAAAATTTGGCATGTGAGAAAGCTTTTGTTAGGTACTATGCAGATTAAATTTTTATGCTTACCGGCCAACAAGCTGCCCTGCTAAACAGCGATTTCCGCAGTTTATGGGAGAGCTATATCTCTGGTTTTATTGCGTATCATTAAACAAAACTTGATATTTGAGAAAGCCATTATGAGACATTATGCTGATTCAATTTGGATGCTAATCGGCCAATAGGTGGTACTTCTGTATTGCATTTGTTTTGTTACGGTAAGGCTATATCTCAACTTCTATGGCATATAATTGTACGAAACTTGATATGTGAGATAACCATTCTAAAAACGCATTTTTTTTTTAAGATGGTATTTGTAGAGAATAAAACTGTCTTTCATTGAACATTTAGTGTTAGTTTTATCTAAGATGAAAATCATTTGTATTCATCATGTTAGATAATTTTGACAAATACTGTTTTAATAAATTATTTGTACATAGTGATCTTGTATAGGAAAATATAGAAGAAAGTCGTATGGCAGCCACAACATACTAGTTTTGTGTACTCAAATGTACAAATTTTCACAAGTGGTCAATAAATAACTATTATAAAGAGCACACAGGTGGGATTTTATAAAAATATTAAACAAAAACTACCGTGTCTTCCTTCTAATTACCATATTTATTTTATTTACATTGCGTTTAAAATAATCATGATTTTAATAAATCTACTTAGAAAAACATTACCTCAGATAATGAAAGGCTAATTTACTTCACTTTAATGAAACTGTCCTAATTAATCTGATATATCTTATATATGAATCATTTCATTGTTCAATCCTTTTCTTTCTCATTTTTTGCGTAATTAAAATCTAATTAAAGCAATTTTTATCCCATATTTTTATCTCCCATTTTTGTGTAGTTAAAACCAAATTTAAATTAAAATAAAAGATTGATTTCTAACTCATAATTCCAACTTGCATTTTCATTTACTACTACAACTATTTTTGTTATTTTTATTTATTTTTTTTATTTTACTAGAAATTTCAGCCTATCTTTGTGAAAATTATGGTTATTTAGTTTAATTATTTACTTATTTATTATTGTATCTTTAAATGAACGACTACAACGAGGCGCAAAATTGAATGTTTATGGGAAAGAGCAGTACCATGATTGGGTACATTCCACTTTTTGCACATTCTACCCAGAATCCTATAGGTTAGGTGAACTAAAATCCTCATCATGACGTCAGTGAGTCAAGTCGTCCAATACTCTATTGATTTATCATATCACACATTTAATATAAAATACGCACAAGTGCGCTAAAATACTTTATTTAAATATATCATTAAAATTATTAATCAAAGAGAGAGTTTCGCGCAGAAAATAATTTACTTTTAAAATAAACAAATACAATAAAATAAAGTAAAATTACATGAAAATGCACGTTGAAGAGTTTAAAACCATTTACACAAAAAGTCGTTTCATAAATTTTAAATTCAACGAGGAAAGGGGATTATGATAGCCGCAGTAAAATTTAAAAAGAAGCACAATTAGTTTTTGCAAAATCTTTTTTCCTCTTTATGTTAGTTTACTTTAGAGTAACTGAAATTCCGTAAAACTTTTATAACGTAACTTATTTTTACAAGCGATAAAATAAAGCATAAATATGTTTGAAAAAAATGCAAGGAAAATAAAAAGTACTAACGGAGATTTTTCTATCCCCTAAATAAATATATATATATATATATATATATTCCTAAAAGTAATTCGAAATTATTTTTAGAAAAGCACAAATCATTACATGTCCACTATTTTGTTTTTTCTAAATTTTGTTTAAAAAAAAAAATTTTGTATAAGACGATTTAATATATATATTTTAAGATTTACAGTAAAAATCTAAATTTATACAACATTTGATATTTTCAGAAAATATTTTTTTTTTTACCGATGATTACGTTATAAATGATGTAGTACAAAAACGTTTTATACTGCAGCCGCAAAAAAAAAAAAAAAAAAAAAAAAAAAAAACATTTTTAAGACGAACAATTGTGTGTGCTAGCACGTAAAAATAATAATATTATTATAATAATTCATATTAAATAATGATATATTATTAATGTTGTTGTTATTTTAATTACTATTATAAATAAAAGTAGATAAAAATATTAATTAAAACAGTAAAGAACTGATGTACAATAAATATTTAAATTTAAAATCATCTTCAGACATTATAAAGTATATCCAAGTATGCACCAGTTTCGAAAGAATATGCCCTTCCTTCTCTAGGTGCAAACAACTGTGCAACTACTTTGGAGGCAAAATCATGCAAAACTTAAAATTTTAAGCTATTTTTTTCATATTATAAATTGAAACTTTAATCTTATTTTGTATATCAACTTCAATAACAAGTATATTCTTAATAAAATGATATTTATATAAAATTGGTATTCTGTATGTACCGCAGAACACACACATACAATTATATTATTTACGTACGCTACAATTATATATTGTTAAAACAATATGCTTTAGATGGGCGATATATCCACCCCCTCACAACAAATAAGTAATAATGATAAAATAAGAATAAAGAGTGATTGATATATATACATATATATATTTTTTTTCACGTGTAGACATATAACTTACGTGTATAAATAATAAAAAACCATCACATCTCGTAAAATTATATTACATTTTAATTCGAAATAATAAATAAATTAATAATTAATTAAAAAAATAATAAATATTTAAAAAAAAATATTAAATATATGTAAATGTGACTTGATATTCGAATTTTAATTCAATTAATTTCATGCCGATTTCTCTTATATCATAAGTTAATTTCTACCTAATAACAGTAATCAGAATCCATTTCACACCTGCACAAGAATTAGAAGTATATAAAAACATATGTTTAGAATAAAAATTCAAGCGAATTGTTTTAAACTTTTATAAGATGGAAACGTTACATAAAAAAATGAGCTAAAATTCTAAGTTATCGTATTCACGTGATGATAAAATAATATATATTGTTAATGGATAACTTTAATAAATTTCGCATATTAAGCGAACAGTCGTATTAAGCAACAATTAGTTCATTTACTTAAATTCTTACATGAACGAATACGGAATGATGCCGTTATAAATATTTTAAAGTTCAATAATCTCGCACTATTGTCTACTAAGAGTTTTTTTTTTTTTTTTTTTTTTTTTTTATATACATAAAATACAATCATATCTTTAATGCTGTTACAATGTGGGAATAGTAGTTTTGATGTTGTACCAGATATTTAATGCTTAGATAAGTTCATCTTTTTTGTAGTTTATAATTACGTGTAGTTCATATTTTTACGACATGAATAAAAGAGAGAAGACGAATAATTACAAAGAGAAAACAATTTTACGTTTTTACTTATTTATTTATTTTTTTTAAAAAATATATATAAGAAGTTATCAGTAAATATCACTGTAATATAGAATAGGCGAAAAACCGAGAAAAAAATTCAAAATTCCTTGAAATGATAAATAATAATAATAATAATAATAATAATAATAGCAATTATTCAACTCCCAAACCAGCTGATTTGCTGTTTAATATTCTCAATAGAAAAAGCCTGCTTTTTAAACTGAATAGTATATTTGAATTTCTTATGAATATGACTAATCTCACACATTAATATCACATCTTCTTGCTCTATATGTCATCGAACCTTCACAAAATCATCTTTTCAGTAATCTTGTGCTGTGGGACATTTCAAAACAACATAAGATATCGCCATGAACAACTGCAGCATATTGTCTTGTTTCACAAAATCAGCATAAAAGAACCTCCCAGTTAAATTACCTCAGCTTAATATTTATCATGGTGCCACTTGTCGTGTGGGGAAGCCCCGCACATATAACAATTAGTTTTCCTGTTTAAATTAACAACAGCGTTGCCCATTGTCGAGTAGGGTTTCATAAAGACTTTCACAGCACAAAAAATTATGAAGACTTTCCCAGCACCAATTTTTTCCTCATTAACTCTCTCCAATTCCTTGCTACCATATCTCTTTAGGCCAATTGCCACTTTATCTACCAGCATAGAACATGCCGCTCCTTGTGTGGAGAATTAGACTTCTCCATCCTCATTTAACTTTAACTTATAGTTGACTTAAGGTTGAATGCTGCAAACTGAAATACTTAATTTATGAAGAAATGACAGTCCAAATATATAAAATTAATGAGCTTTAATTGAGCTTAAATAAGAATGAGGGCGCTGGACTATGATGGCGTTTAGTAACTTACGACTTAAAATGGGCAGTCCTCTTAAATACTTTGACAGCAATAAATAACCACCGTTACTTTACTTTATTACTCGCAAATGATCTCAACTACTTTTAATTAACTTCATTAATCCCTAAGGCCAAGTAATCTTTCGCATGTAGGAGGATTCCCTGACGCTACAATGCTACAGGACTTACTCTCTTCTACCCTGAGCCGCTAACAGCTAGCCTTCTACTAACTCTCCAACTAACTCACTCCAACTATGAAATACATCGCCTTTCAACTCCCTCTCCAACTAACACTCTTACCTCCTCTCAACTAACACTCTGAAACAATCTTCCTTCTCCTTTTATCTATCTTACTTTCCAAAATATTTGCATATCGTGAATTACAATTTCAATTTAGGATGAGAACTAACTCTACTAGTCGACTTGAATCCTAAAACAGCACATTCACGTTTTACCCGCAAAGTGCGAGTTTTAATCGTAGCACTTTGCTAGACCTCACAGTTCCTCCCCAAAAGAAAAAATTTCGCGGAAAAAATCCCCAACGGGTTTTTACCCGTGAAAATTTTAAATTAGTGCAATACTATGCAAAGAAAATTTAGCTGCAGTGACTTACTGTTTAAAATTCAACTATATAATATTTTAGAAAAAGAAAAAGAGGGGGGAAACTTAAATTAGACTGCCCAAGAATAAGTATTTGCATTTAAAATCTAATAAGGAAAAAAAAAATTAAGAGTACACGGCCAAAAAACCGGACACTTACATATAATTTTAAGTAGCTTAGTTAGCTTTTTAAAAAAAAAATGTTTATTATGCTCAATGTAAGTCGCTTTATACCGGAAAACCGTTTGTACTCAATTTAGTTAACTAGAAGTCCAGCGTTATTACAGCGGGGCTTACATTCATCTTTCCTTAAAACAAATGGAAAGAAAAAAAAATTTCATTAATTTAAAAAAAAAATTAGTACAAAAAAGGGATCGCTTAAACAGAAACTGCGATCAAAATTCAATTTAACTTGTAACATGAAGGTTCTTGACGTGATTTTTAAGACTTGGAACATAATTTTATTGAGAAAAACTTGAACTGTTTGTCGCCACTGCAGACCAGTCTAGGTCCAGTATCCTGGCTAGGAAAAAGACTTTAAAGTGCATCTGCAAAAAAAGAACAAAATTCCAGTTCTCCACTATCTGCTTGAATCTTGAAAGAAGAAATTCGCTCTTGGCACTCATCCAAAAAAAACATCTTTGACTTTAGGAAAGAGAAACACTGGCACAGTTCCAAAAATACCGTCTTTAGCATCAAAAGTAACAATTGAAGAAATCAGGCTGGCTTTTCAGATTTAACATCTATACTTCGGGTTTAGAGTCAGGATCAGCAACTGGACCTCAGATTTTTTAATTTTAAAACTTTTTTAAACGTATAAATCAAAAATAGACGTGAATTACACTTGTATATATAGATAAATGACATAATTTTATACATAAGCTATATTTCAACTAGCTATTTGCATACGGGAAAACAAAATTGTTAGTTGATTAATAAGGTTAGTCGTTAAACGCGAATTTACATGCAAAATAGCTTAAAAAATTCTCTTTTCACCCATACTAATATATACATAAAACTCTTAGTGAAAAATGCAAGAGTTTACAACAAGAAATATTCATTTTATACAATATACGACATTTAGAAAACATAGATAAGGATACAAAATTTTTCAAAACTGCAGTTGATCGCTGAGAAATAAAAAAAAATTACGTACATGCATATAGATCATTTACAGAACTATAGGGAAAAATGTTTATAAACTTATAAAATTTCATTTTATATAATTGAGAGAAATAGAGTTAAGGAATATATACAAAATATTTCAAAAAGTTTGTTTTTTCAAACTGGCGTGGATGGCTACAAAATAGAAAAAGATTGGAGTATGTACATATAGATCATGTCAAAAAAACTAGAGAAAATTTATATACTAAAAGGTAAGAAAATTTATCGTACGAATCGCTGCAGGTGATGGCTACAACAAAAAACATTTAAGTACCGATATATAGATCAGTCACAAAACGAAAGGGGGGAAAATTTATATAAAAATGTTCAAAAAGTTTTTTTACTAAGAACTGCTGGTGTTGGCTAGGAATAAAAAAAAACATTAACGTACATACATACATATATTGTATACAGAAAAAATTTATGACATGTAATCAATACATGAAATTTCGGTAGTTGAAAGTTCATGTTATAAGTTTAAATTTTGACTTTTGATTTTTTAGAAAGTTCATCTCTTTCAGATAATGATTGAAAGTCCAAAAGAAAGTCCTACATGTCGTAGATTTTAGTACAGTACTGATAAACCAATACTTGAGAAAAACTAAAATACTGAACGATACGACCTGACAAATTGATTCCTTGATATCAGCAAAAGAGATGCGGTTCAGACTGGTCAGTAGAGTTGTTGTGGCAATTTCCGTGCTGGTGGCTTGTAGAACGGAGTCCGGCATCGGAGAGGCACTTTTCTGGGACGGACTCGAGCCCGGTACCTTGTCACTGTCGATCGGTGCAACAGAAGACTGCGTTCGCTTTGTACTGCTGGCTGATCTAGAAACTTCACAATAGGGTACATGCCCTTTTGAAATTACCGTTTTTAAAATAACATCTTTTTCGTGTACTTTAAGCGGCGTGTCATTTTGACCATTTACATGCAATTTCTCAATAGAAACAACCGATTCTGTCGGCTGTATAGATTCAAAACTGTCTTCTAAAGGCGAGTTACCAAGATTAACCGCATCATTTATTGATTTTACATTTTTACTCGGTTTAACGGTTGCAGCAGCCACGGTTATTTTAATTTCATTTACAATCTCCGTCGCTATGCTAGATAAATTCTCGGATTTTTTATCCGGAGCGAAGGGCTGAAAAACAGACGTAGATTTGTCTGTAGTGCCAGTTAAAGGCATAGTTTGCTCATTTTCATTGACTTCTATGCGAATTTCGTCACTAGAAATCACGGTTTCATCGCCAGGTTTAAGTGGGTTTAAATTAATAGAGCGTGCTTCCTGTGACTTAATAATTTCTTGCGGTTTTTCCACTGGTTTGATTACCGCTTCCCACTGACGTTCGTGAGGGGGGAGAGAACGGTCATGTTGCATTCTTAGTCTGTCATCCCGAGTGGCAAAAAGACTGATAATCTGACTTTTTAAGTCCTCATAGGTTGGATTTGAGCCAAGCGAATGGCAGGCGATTAACCTATGCCACTGTATCGGTTCTCCTTCTAGGGAATAGGCTAACCAAGAATATTTTTTTTAACGTCGATTTTATGAAAATGGAAAAAATATTCAATCTGCTCAAAAAATTGCAGCACGCTAGTGGTGCCATCAAAAAAGACCTGCCCGGGGGGGGGATTCGAGCAAAGTTGGGCGCCAATGTGGAGAATTATACTTCTCCATCCTCATTTAACTTTAACTTATAGTTGACTTAAGGTTGAATGCTGCAAACTGAAATACTTAATTTATGAAGAAATGACAGAGTCCAAATATATAAAATTAATGAGCTTTAATTGAGCTTAAATAAGAATGAGGGCGCTGGACTATAATGGCGTTTAGTAACTTACGACTTAAAATGGGCAGTCCTCTTAAATACTTTGACAGCAATAAATAACCACCGTTACTTTACTTTATTACTCGCAAATGATCTCAACTACTTTTAATTAACTTCATTAATCCCTAAGGCCAAGTAATCTTTCGCATGTAGGAGGATTCCCTGACGCTACAATGCTACAGGACTTACTCTCTTCTACCCTGAGCCGCTAACAGCTAGCCTTCTACTAACTCTCCAACTAACTCACTCCAACTATGAAATACATCGCCTTTCAACTCCCTCTCCAACTAACACTCTTACCTCCTCTCAACTAACACTCTGAAACAATCTTCCTTCTCCTTTTATCTATCTTACTTTCCAAAATATTTGCATATCGTGAATTACAATTTCAATTTAGGATGAGAACTAACTCTACTAGTCGACTTGAATCCTAAAACAGCACATTCACGTTTTACCCGCAAAGTGCGAGTTTTAATCGTAGCACTTTGCTAGACCTCACACTTGTCATGTGGGAGACCTGTCTCTAGCGGGCTTTGTATTTTTTTTTTTTTTTTTACTTTACATAAACTCCGGAAGAGGGGCCTAGCAGAGCTGGAATCGCTCGACACTGCTCCTGAAGCGGTGAGCGGCACCTCTTCCCTGTTAAATAATAATAATAATCATAATAATAACACAAACAATCACAAGCGTGAAAAAACAACCAACACCGAACCCTTGATGTAACTAGATAATTCACCACTTTAGGTTTATTTATGATTTTCTTCTTTATATAATTTTTCATGCAATTATCAGAATGTTTACGATAAGCTTACTTTTTAGTATGTTTTACAAAAGACTAGAAATTTTCTCTGTTTAGGCAAGTTTTGAAATTATGTTATTGTAATTTCGATTACTAAGCTTAATGAGACCAAGAGCTCTTAGTGTATTAAAAATCAAATTATGAAAGAAAAATCTGTTAATGAAACAGAAAGAATTAAATCATTTTTGTCGGATTCGCTTCTAAAGTTTTTTTTTTTTTTTTTTTTTTTTTTTTTTACAGCTTGTTTGAGACTTTTTAATTTGCTTAATTTTATCAACTGATATATGTGGAATTAAATGATAATGAATGGTAAGCATTTAGTAACATATGTTCTTGAATTCTCAACTTTGTTTTTAGATTACTCTGAAAAGAAATATTATTCTAAATATATTATTATTTATAAAAAATGAATCGGTGACAAACGAATGTGTAACGAAAAGGGACAAGAATAAAATTTGGAAATTTACATTTAATAAACATATTATGCATTTAATTTTTTTTTCACATTTTTTAATACAATAAATAAATAAAGTAAAATTTAAGGTCCTTTTTATTTTTTCAATTATTTATTTATTTATTAAATTATCAAACAATCTTTAAAATGATCTATAAATATTTGAAAAAATTTCAAAATCTCTGCATTTCTTTTTGACTTTAACCCGTTAGCGCCCAGTGTCCTAGAAATTTTCAGCATTTCAGGACTGCTTATAGAATGGCACGTATATTTTTTGTGGTTCCTTTTAATGATTTTTGCTTTAGTGACAGTTTACAGCTTCACTCTAAATGATCCCTGAAAGTTTTATGTGCCTACTGTTAATTATCATTTCATAATTTGGATAGTCATTTTATAATTTGTCATTCGTTGCACATATATTTGCTTTTTGCACAGGTATACTAACTTAAATCAAGTTGAATAATACTATAAATTATTATACTTTACTTTCGAGATCTTTGTCGACATATAATAGGAAATTAATCTGTTAGCTCAAAGTTTTTCTATCTCGAAGTTTTCTCGCTAGAACACTAAACGTCGATAAATGAGAATAGGCTTTAAATTTAAAACTATCAGAAGAATTGTTTAAGTTAATATATCTTACTGTCAGTTGTCTATACCAATTTAGAAGTGAAATAGCTAATAATATTTTGCAAAATTAATTCGGTTGTTAACGGATTAAAGTGTATTTATATTTTTTATTTAAAAACATATTTTAAAATACTTCAGATTTTGTTTGGCATTGAAAAAAAAAAAAAAGATGTTTTATATTGAAATTCAAACTAATTTTAAATAACTGCATCCTCTAATTTTTGCATTGATAATTTTTAACATGACAGAATTAGAGACATTTATATGATACATTTCATATTTCTACATATGACAAAAAAAAAAAAAAAAAAAAAAAAAAAAAAAAATCCATCACCTAAAATCCTTATATAGAATCGAGTAGATTTTATACTCCGTTATTTTAAGAAGTATGTAGGAGAAAATTAAAATATGAAGCTGTAGGAAAAATCTCCGAATTTAAATAATAATAATAAAAATAATAAACCTTTTTTTCAGATATTTTCAAATGTGAAAAGTTAATATCTAGATGTACATTAAAGATATGTAGAAAATGTTATAATCTGCCATGAATTATCTAAAAATTTTAATAGTAAATTAACTAAAAAATTCAAAATTATATGCATTAGAAAAAGTTGGTAGTAGATTTTTTTTCTTTTTTTACACGCAATTGTACCCAGCTGACACAGACTAAAGCTGTAACAAAGCTGTCTAGATATTACAAATTTCTTTCTATTCTGAAAAAAATGTTTCTTAGAGTAATACTTCATTTAGAAAAAAAAAAATGATATTTAATATTATGTATTTCATTGACATTGAATATGGGAATTTCTATAGCATTTTTCTGCTTTTGTATTATGACATGTACTATTAATATTTCTACTGAAAATAAGGCAACACAGCATATAAGCAAGCAGGGTGTAGTAGGGTTTAGTAAGTGCAGCGAATCGAGGAAAAACGAAGCCACACTTGAGGGTTAGGGAGCGGAGCTAGCAGGGGGCGAAGTTTTATTATTATTATTATTTTAAATTATGTTTAATGCAATTTATTTTTTAATAAACAATGATTTTTACTTATTACTAAAATACTTTCAGAATAAAGTTCCTATAAAAAAAAAAAAAAAAAAACTTTTGCAATAATTTGTAAGGAATTTTGATTTAGGTTTCTTATATAAAATCTTAATTGTATAAAAACTATGTATCAATTACTATTTTGTTATAAAAAAATGATTTTTTAAGTTTTGAATAAGTTTTCTATTTACTAAGATTTTAATATTTTATGTCATTTTAGTTAAACCATAATCGCATGCGGACTTGATTAAAAGTTGTCCATATCCTAAAAAAGTATTGTTCATAGAAATATTGTATTAGTGCTGTAAGCAATATTTTTCTATATTACCTAAAAAATACTCTTCTCTATGGTCTTATTTATTTTAATCATCTAGCAAATACAAACGTAAAATTAATTCATACAGTATTTTCTTACATTTGTGATTAAATTATATATATATATATATATATATATATATATATATATGTGTGTGTGTGTGTGTGTGTGTGTGTGCGTGTGTGTATAAATAAAACGAATATATTAATGTGATAATTTTTTTCTTTAAATATATTTATATTTATCTTAAAATATATTTAAATACTTTTTTTTGCCTTTTTTATGCCAGACTGATGTTTTTGTCTGTTTAAACAAGATCCGGAATCCCAATATTGTAATTTTGGCTCCTCACTTAAAGAGAGCAGGTGCACTTAGTGCATTAATATTCAAAATATGAAAAAAGTTTTTCCTAGGAGAAACGAAGAAGAAGACTATCTTCTTTGTCTGCCTCACTTCTAAAGCTGCCGATTTTATTTGTTATTTCATGTTGAATTGTTTGGGAAGTTTTCAATTTGTTTTACTTTGTCAATAAGTATGCATAAATAAAATAATAAATAAATAGAGAGAAAGAAACAAAAGTATAAAAACATATATTGCGTTTTTTATTTGTAACTAGATTTGAGTGAAACTAAAGACTATAGAAATAGAATATTTGAAATAAATTGAAATATAAGAGTAAAATATAAACAGCTAAGAATAAAATTTGAAACTTACATATAATGTTATTTTAAAATTTGTTCTTAATATTCGCAAAAACAAGCGAATTTAAAGTTACAAAACCCTTTTCTATGTCCAACATGTATTAAAGTATTATTCAGAATGACCTATCGCTATTTAAAAATAAATTTTTAAATTTTATTTTATACATTTATATATTTATTTTTTTATTTTAATATGTTTTTTTTTCTGTTACTTCATTTACTAATTTCAATATTTTTCTCTATTTGTATTAAATATTATTTTCTGTTATAAACGAGTGATGATTTTTAAGTAAGTTTTCCCGAATTTTTACAAAAAGTGTCATTGAAGTGTAATTAAAAAAAAAAAAAAAAATGTGTGATCAGTTCACATAATATTTAATTTAGATGACTTGACAAATCTTTATAGTTTTTTTTATTATCTGCACTGAGGAAAAATTCTGTAACGGGCATCTAGAATCTAAACTGTAACTCTAGGAAAATTAATTCCATGTCATCCTTATAAATTCTAGCCCCCTTTGAAAGCGAGTTCAAGAAACCAACTGTAGTATTCTAGAGAGTTTGCCTATATTCTCGAGGGCAAAGTTATTTGAAAATATCTGCAAATAAATGTGAGTTCAAGAGGTTTGTTCCAGCAACTATAATCTTGGTTTATGACTCCAATTCCAGAAAACCAAGCGGGTATTTCTCGCAATTCAAGAGATTCAGAATATTCAAAATATTCAGAATATTGTTTCACCATCTAGAAACGTGTAGACTAGAAATTATCGATCATTTCATCTATTCAGTTTATTGGTGTGCCTTATGCGCATAGCTGGGAAATCTACACTTCTAGTTAAGGGATTTAGAAAATGATCACATATTCGTTCCAAATGAAGGCGGTACATTTTTTCCCCTCAGTGTAATATGAAATACTGTTAGTGCCGGTATTTCAATTATCGTAAATCAATATATATCTATATCTATATATTTATATATAATTTGAATGATTTAATTCCTTTGCAACACTCAACAAATGAAAGATGAAAATACCAACATATGAAATTTTAAATGAGATGTATATCGAATAAAATTATTGTCACGTTGATAATTTAATTTAAGTAGACTGAGTAGTAAAAACATGTTAAAGTACTTACTTAGAAGGGAAATGACACAAGCATAACACTTAAGCCTAACATTGAGATAATTTGCACAATTCATGTTTCCAATAGAAACACTCATCAATTAATAGAAATTGAAAGAGATATATTAACCAAAAGGATCTGTTAAAAGAAAAGATAATTTATGAAATGAAAAATAGAATTCTAAATGCTGAAAACCAGATATGTTCACTCATCAGGAAACTTCCATCTCTGTCAGCATCATGCAAGATTTCGGAAAGCTGTATAGCTAATGCAAGCAATATACAACTCAAGTCTCTATCTTGCAATAAAACAAAGTAAAATAGGAAATTAGATTAAACATTAACACAAACCGAAATTGAAAAATGGAATAAGTATTTTTAATAAGTCCATATGTAACCGATTCGATACAGCGATAGTAGAAATAAACAGGTTGCCAAAACGAACATTAGTGAAAAGAAAAGATTAAAACTAAAGAAACGATTAATCTATCTAGTTGCTTTTGAAATGAAATAAATGAATGCATTAAGTGATAGATATTAATCTTTAAAATTTTAAAGCTAATTACATTATTAAAAAGTTGATATTTAACAGGGTTAGTTAATTTTAACGTTAATATTTTATATTTTTCAGTTTAGATATAACGTTCAACGTAATGTGAGCTAGCGCCATCTTACGTGAAAAAAGCGATTTACTATTAAGTAATTACAGAAAATGTACGATTTGACATCCAATTTTTACTTTACTTTAGCTTAATTTTTAATCTTAAGCAATCTCATCAAAAGGCCAACAAGTGATGAAACATCAGAATTATAAAAGGTGTTCAAATGATTTTGTTTACTTTTAGTAAAATTAGGGGAAAAAAAAAAAAAAAAAAAAAAAAAAAAGGAAGTTAAGCAGGGAAAACTAGAAGTTGGTTCATAAGTTCATATTTTGAGAACGGCTCAAACAATGTTCTTCAAAATTGCTATTGAAACGCTGTTTCAGATGTTCTTTCATAAGCATTAGTTGGCTGGGTCAGAAAAATTGATAGGCTTTGCGTATAAGTAAACTAATTTAAGGTCACGCAAGAATTTTCTAAAAAGTCGTCATATTAATTCTATTTTAGACGAAATTTCGTGTGCTGTTGGAGGTTTTCGGTGAATATATGAGTTTTCAAAATTTTTGTGAAATTGAACGTTGGACTGAATACCTGGAAAACATACAAAAAGTCTTAAGAAATTGATAGAAATGTTGGAGTTTTTAGAAGGATTATAATACAAAGTCTATTTTGTCAAAGTGTTGAATTCTTGATGTTTGGAAACGTTTATGAAATATGTATCTGTCTTGGTAAAGAAATAGTCTTGTTGAAAAGACGCTATACAATATTTGTTTGAGAATTTCATGGTTGGCGAGGTTTTGTAAAATATATGTATTGAATAAAATTTTGAAGTTTTGGTAATTGGAGGAATGAAAATTGATTCTTCAGTGATCTATCCAAAGCAAATGTAAAGTCGAGATCAGTTGGAAATTGGGTTGAATTATACATATGTAGTCCCTTTTATATAAAATACTAAGTATTTATTATTTTTGTAATGTGTTTTATATGTTTAATGCGTGTGCTATATATTTGGCTAATACATTTTGCAACATAAATTTTTAAAATTCTTCCGCATAGGCAGTTAAAATTAATTTAGTATAAATCGTCATATGTTATTATATATTAAATATGTTATCATATAATAAATATTTTTGTAATAACGTGATATTCTCGTAAATACAAGATTTATTGGCATATCATTCGTTCTTCTGATTTTTTTTCTTACTGCGAAGCTCTCTTGGTAGTTGCTGTAATTCTTGGACCTATTTTCTTCAGATCTTGAGATTCTTTTGGCGTCCAGACTCGTTCTGTCAGCTGACATGTCAGATTTTCTATAGCGCTTGGTTTTTATACAAGGACTACTAAAATATTTTGCCTGAATGCTTGGTGCTTTACACTGTATAGTATCGGTTTCCGTGATATATATTTTTTTCAGAGATAAAAGTGTAAATATAAAACCTTTAGGTAATTCTTTTAATTTTTAGAAAATTTATCATTATATATATATATATATATATATATATATATATATATTTGTGTGTATGTGTGTGTTTATTTTATACTTTCGTTGGAGTTAACCATTGATTGCGACCACTCCGAAATACTCACATTGATGATGACAAAATAATACAAATCATTAAAGAAGCAATATAATTCTAATGAATAGCTAAATTATTTTAAGTGTAATCTTTAAAGTACATTTGTGTGTGTGTGAGAGTGTTTCTTTGACACCCATCACATTTTTTTTTTTTTTTTTTTTTGAAAAGTCTTCGGAAAACTGCATGTATTATAACATATATTCTATTCCAATGGAACTCCATTACCATCCCTTGAGTTGCGAATTTCACAATTTGGTGCAATAATTCTGTTTTAAAACTCATTCAAAGGAAAAAAAAATCTCTAAATATTAGACAGAACTATTACATTCCAAGGTATGCACTTTATTTTTTAACTTATCTGAATATAAACACTATAAGAACAAATAAGTTTGTATTAAATATCAGTATTTTAAATTTTACATATACATATTATATGCAATAAAGAAATATTCTGAACATTGAGCCTGTATGATTTTTAAAGAACAAATGTTAAAAGCTTGAAAAACGTTTATGGAATTTCAATATATATGTAAGTTTTTTAACAAATTTCCCAAAGTTTTGTGAAATTAAAAAAAGAAAAAAAAAACTAAAAACTAAAATCTTTAAATAAAACAGACTTTAAATCTAATTCTTAAAAAGTATTTCCTTTCCTGCTACAAAATATCAAAAATAAAATGCATAAATAGTTTATTATATAAGAAGAAGAACAAAGAACAAAAAAGAAAAAAAGATTTGTATTATTATAATAGTTATTTATATGAAGCTATAACTTTTATCTTTCATCGTGTTTTACTATGAACTTATATGAAATTAGTTAAAATTTCCATATATTTATTTAAAAAAGTAAAAAAAAAAAAAAAAACTTTGTAAAAGCGCTATAAATTGAAAATACCCCGCAACAGTTTTTTTTTTGGGGTCGAAATAAACACCAACCCATCGTAAATGTATGGAGATTTTATTTTATTTTTGTTTTTTAATAGTTTTTTAAAGAACTTTAAATATTATATTTTCCAATTCATAGCATTTATTTAAACTATGTTTTGAAATCTTATAATAAGATTTTGATTTCTAAACTTTTAGGAAGCAGGTGCCCACATTGCATTAGAATTCAAAATATTAAAAGAAAATTCTCATAGGAGACAAGATTAAGCAAATCTTATTTGACTATTTTACTTTTAAAGCTGCCGACTTTATTTGCTATTTCGAATTTGATTGTTTGTATAGTTTTATATTTGTTTAACTTTGTCAATAGTCATAAAAAAAAAAAAAAAATAAATAAAAAAAAAATAAAAGAACAGAGGAAATTTTTCAAAAGAGTTTTGTGTGTTCTGTTTTAAGAATCAGATTATGATGAAAAGAATCTTTAAGAATAAAAGGAAAATAAAATGGTTTACAGGAATTTAAAGTAAACATTTAAAAATTCAATTTCGAATTCGGAATTTGTATAAATGTAATATAATTCAAGTCTTACAATTTACGTATAATTGAAACATTCATGAAAACTGATTTTTTTTTTTTTTTTTTTTTTTTTTTTTTTTTTTAACAAAATATAGCGAAGTTTTAAAAATGAATATAAAAAATTAAGTTATTGTTTTATATTTTAAATATTGCATGTATGGTTATTGGTTATTCTATATAATAATATTAAATAAAATAGTTTTATTTTTCATTTAAAAAAAATTGAATTGTTTGACACACACACACACACACACACACACACACACACACATATATATATATATATATATACATATATATATTACTGAATAAAGGAAAAGTATTCATAATATTAGTATAGTGGACCATGTACACTAACAGTACACTCGTTTACATACAAAGTGTATCATGTACACTAACAGTAAACTCGTTTAAAGAAAAAAAAGTGTATCATGTACACTAACGGTTTTTTACCTTTTTCATTTATAGACCTTTTGAAATTTTGAGGTTTTATATCTTTTACATAACCAATGTTTTTAAATGAAAGCCAGCTATATTAATTTTCTGTAATTAAATAAATTAAAATTTATTACATATAATTTTTGTATGAAATCTCTCAGAAATTCTATAAATTTTCTGATGAATGAACTACCTCATTAAAATGTGACCACTATTTTGACAACAATAAAGAAAAGAAAACACCATTCTCACAAAACGCTCTCGATAAGGTGAGAGATATCGCTTTTCGTAAAAAAGTGACGTGTAGACACTATCTCAAACATTGAAACGTCATTTATAGCATTTTAAATGCTAGGTGAATCTTATGTGGAGTTCAAAATTGCTGGAACCATATTATTGGCAACTTCCTGGCAAAATTACTTGTACATATACTTTTACTATCTTTATATATTAATCATTCGATTGATATATAAAGAATGATTTTTAATTGATCTTACACATGTATTTGTTTAACAAAACATATTAGAGATTTTAAATGAAAATAAAAGGATAACATTCATGGTAAAAATAATTTGATGAATATTATAAACATTATTTATACAACTGAGAAATCATAACGTTAGTACAGTAAAAACTAAGTATAATCATAATAGAAAGCTTTTTTATTTAGAGAGACATAAAGTATAGAAGAAAAAAAAATACAAATATTTAATGCATAATTCCTTAAACTTATAGATGTGTCATTTATATTTACATATACAGAATCCCATTCTATGTGGTAAATGCGCCGTAATATATTGTAGCGATTTTTATAATACACGAATAATTCTATCCTTATAATATTCAAAATGCTTATACACAAAAATGCTTCAAAAAACTTAATCTCGCTGCATTTTTTTTTATAAGCATTTACATATATTATAAAAATTGTAAATGTAATTATAAGCTTATTTTATAACAGTAAATGCGTAGCTTATAATATATATATATATATATATAAAACCACAATGCATTTTATATGCACGCTATATGTACTTTTACAATGAGTTTTACGTTCCTTATTCATTAATAAACACATATAAAGAATTAATAAATGTAACATGAAAAAAAAAAAAAAAAAAAAAAAAAAAAGAATATATACTGATATATACAATTTTATAGCTCTTTTACAAAAGTTTCCGGAACCAAAAAGAACATTTGTGGAAGACTTGTTTCATATATCATACGCAGAAACACAAGAAGGACAATAATAAAATAAATAAATAAACACAAAAATTGCATTTTAACTTGTGACTAAACCATCAACATAAAGAAAAAAAAAAAAAAAAAGGTATATTTCGGCTATTGGATGTATATACATGTGTATAAGGGCGTATGTATAATTAAATTTTTATTAACTGTAGCGACGAAAGTTATAAAATAATTCAAATTTAAACTTTTTGCAAAAAATATAAATAAATGCTTGATGGATTCTCTTGAAAATTCAAGGGTTTATAGAACATGTGACACTCTATTTTAACGAATGATTTTTTTTTTCTCGAAGCCAAAGAAAATAATCTGTTACTCACACGACTTTCTCTTACACTGAAATTTAATTCTATAAATACAGGTTGGGGATTAAGAGGTAAGATAACGATGTTATGTAAACCTATGTTAAACAATTCAAATTATACTTCGGAAGAGTTTTATATGATAATTAATTCTGTGTGAGGGGGGCTAAAGCCCCCCTCAACCCCCCGTTGCTCCTGAAGCGGTGAGCGGCACCTCTTCCCTGTTAAATAATAATAATAATAATAATAATAACACAAACAATCACAAGCGTGAAAAAACAACCAACACCGAACCCTAGATGTAACTAGATAATTCACCACTTTAGGTTTATTTATGATTTTCGTCTTTTTATAATTTTTCATGCAATTATCAGAATGCTTACGATAAGCTTGCTTTTTAGTATGTTTTTCAAAAGACTAGAAATTTTCTTTGTTTAGGCATGTTTTGAAATTATGTTATTGTAATTTCGATTACTAAGCTTAATGGAACCAAGTGCTCTTAGTGTATTAAAAATCAAATTATGAAAGAAAAATCGGTTTATGAAACAGAAATAATTAAATTATTTTTGTCGGCTTCACTTCTAAAGTTACATCTTTTTTTTCCCACAGCTTGACGTGCTTGAGACTTTTTAATTTGCTTAATTTTATCAACAGATATATGTGAAATTAAATGATAATGAATTGTAAGCATTTAGTAACATATGTTCTTGAATTATCAACTTTGATATTAGATTACTCTGAAAAGAAATATTATTCTAAATATATTATTATTTATAAAAAATGAATCGGTGACAAATTGATGTGTAACGAAAAGGGACAAGAATAAAATTTGGAAATTTACATTTAATAAACATGTTATGCAGTTTAATTTTTTTCACATTTATAAATACAATAAATAAATAAAATAAAGTAAATTTTAAGGTTCCTTTTATTTATTTATTTATTTATTTATTTATTTATTTATTAAATTATCAAACAATCTTTAAAATGATCTATAAATATTTGAAAAAATTTCAAAATCTCTGCATTTCTTTTTTCCTTTAACCCGTTAGTGCCCAGTGTCCTCATTTGAGGACTGCTTATAGAATGGCACGTATATTTTTTGTGGTTTCTTTTAATGATTTTTGCTTTAGTGACAGTTTACAGCTTCGCTCTAAATGATCCCTGAAAGTTTTATGTGCCTACTGTTAATTATCATTTCATAATTTGGATAGTCATTTTATAACTTTTCATTCGTTGCACATATATTTGCTCTTTGCACAGGTATACTAACTTAAATCAAGTTGAATAATACTATAAATTATTATACTTTACTTTCGAGATCTTTGTCGACATATAATAGGAAATTAATCTGTTAGCTCAAAGTTTTTCTATCTTGAAGTTTACTCGCTAGAACAATAAACGTCGATAAATGAGAATAGGCTTTAAATTTAAAACTATGGGAAGAATTGTTTAAGTTAATATATTTTACTGTATGTTGTCTATACTAATTTAGAAGTGAAATAGCTAATAATATTTTGCAAAATTAATTCGGTCGTTAACGGATTAAAGTGTATTTATACTTTTCATTTAAAAACATATTTTAAAATACTTCAGATTTTGTTTGGCATTGAAAAAAAAAAAAAAAAAAAAATGTTTTATATTGAAATTCAAACTAATTTTAAATAACTGCATCCTCTAATTTTTGCATTGATAATTTTTAACATGACAGAATTAGAGACATTTATATGATACATTTCATATTTCTAGATATGACAAAAAAAAAAAAAAAATCCATTACCTAAAATCCTTATATAGAATCGAGTAGATTTTATCCTCCGTTATTTTAAGAAGTATGTAGGAGAAAATTAAAATATGAAGCTGTAGGAAATATCTCCGAATTTATATAATAATAATAAACTTTTTTTTCAGATATTTTCGAATGTGAAAAGTTAATATCTAGATGTACATTAAAGATATGTAGAAAATGTTATAATCTGCCATGAAATATCTAAAAAAATTAATAGTAAATTAACTAAAAAATTCAAAATTATATGCATTAGAAAAAGTTGGTAGTAGATTATTTTTTTCTTTTTTTACACGCAATTGTACCCAGCTGGCACAGACTAAAGCTGTAACAAAGTATAGTCTAGATATTACAAATTTCTTTCTATTCTGAAAAAAATGTTTCTTAGAGTAATACTTCATTTAGAAAAAAAAATGATATTTAATATTACGTATTTCATTGACATTGAATATGGGAATTTCTATAGCATTTTTCTGCTTTTGTCTTATGACATGTACTATTAATATTTCTACTGAAAATAAGGCAACACAGCATATAAGCAAGCAGGGTGTAGCAGGGTTTAGTAAGTGCAGCGAATCGAGGAAAGACGAAACTACACTTGGGGGTTAGTGAGCGGAGCTAGCAGTTTTATTATTATTATTAATATTATTTTAAATTATGTTTAATGCAATTTATTTTTTAATAAACAATGATTTTTACTTATTACTGAAATTATTACAGAACAAAAAAAAAAAAAAAAAAAAAAAAAAAAAAAAAAGCTATTGCAATAATTTGTAAGGAATTTCGATTTATGTTTCTTATATTAACTCTTAATTATATAAAAACTATGTATTAATTATTATTTTGTTATAAAAAATGATTTTTTAAGTTTTGAATAAGTTTTCTATTTACTAACATTTTAATATTTTATGTAATTTCAATTTAACAATAATCGCATGTGAACTTGATTAAAAGTTGACCATATCCTAAAAAAGTATTGTTCATAGAAATATTGTTTTAGTGCTGTATGCAATATTTTTCTATATTACCTAAAAATTACTCTTCTCTATCGTCTTATTTATTTTAATCATCTAGCAAATACAAACGTAAAATTAATTCATGCGGTATTTGCTTACATTTGTGATTAAATTATATATATATCTGTGTGCGTGTGTCTATAAATAAAACGAATATATTAATGTGATCATTTTTTTCTTTAAAAATATTTATATTTATCTTAAAATGTATTTAAATACTTTTTTTTTTTGGCTTTTTTTTATGCCAGACTGATGTTTTTGTCTCTTTAAATAAGTTCCGGAATCCCAATATTGTAATTTTGGCTCCTCACTTAAAGTGAGCAGGTGCACTTAGTGCATTAATATTCAAAATATGAAAAAAGTTTCTCCTAGGATATACGAAGAAGACTATCTTCTTTGTCTGCCTCACTTCTAAAGCTGCCGATTTTATTTGTTATTTCATGTTGAATTGTTTGGGAAGTTTTCAATTTGTTTTACTTTGTCAATAAGTATGCATAAATAAATAAATAAATAAATAAAGAGAAAGAAACAAAAGTATAAAAACATATATTCCGTTTTATATTTGTAATTAGATTTGAGGTAAACTAGAGACTATAGAAATAGAATATTTGAAATAAAATGAAATATAAGAGTAAAATATAAACAGATAAGAATAAAATTTGAAATTTACATATAATGTTATTTTAAAATTTCTTCTTAATATTCGCCAAAACAAACGAATTTAAAGTTACAAAACCCTTTTCTATGTCCAACATGTATTAAAGTATTATTAAGAATGACCTATCGCTATTTAAAAACAAGTTTTAAATTTTATTTTATGCATTTATATAATTATTTTTTTTATTTTAATATGTTATTTTTTTCTGTTACTTCATTTACTAATTTAACTTTTTTTCTCTATTCGTATTAAATATTATTTTCTGTTATAAACGAGTAATGATTTTTAAGTAAGTTTTCCCGAATTCTTTACAAAATAGTCATTGAAGTGTAATTAAAAAAAAAAAAAGTATGATCAGATAAATAATATTTAATTTACATGTTTTGACAGATCTTTATAGTTTTTTTATTATCTGCACTGAGAGAAAATTCTGTAATGGACATCTATAATCTAAGCTGTAACTCTAGGAAAAATAATTCAATGTCATCCCTATAAATTCTAGCCCCCTTTGAAGGCCAGTTCAAGAAACTCCTTTTAGTATTCTAGAGCGTTTGCCTATATTCTCGAGGGCAAAGTTATTTGGAAATCTCTGCAAATAAATGTGAGTACAAGAGGTTTGTTCCAGCAACTATAATTTTTGTTTGTGACCCAATTCCAGAAAATCAAGCGGGAATTTCTCGCAATTCAAAAGATTCAGAATATTCAAAATATTCAGAATATTGTTTCACCATCTAGAAATGTGTAGACTAGAAATTATGATCATTTCATCCATTCAATTTATTGGTGTGCCTTATGTGCATAGCTGGGAAATCTACATTTCTAGCTAAGGAATTTAGAAAATGACCACTTACTCGTTCTAGATGAAGGCGGTACATTTTCCCCCTCAGTGTAATATGAAATACTGTTAGTGCCGGTGTTTCAATTATCGTAAATCAATATATATATATATATATATATATATATATATATATAATTTGAATAATTTAATTCATTTGCAACACTCAACAAATGAAAGATGAAAATACCAACATATGAAATTTTAAATGAGATGCATATTGAATAAAATTATTGTCACGATGATAATTTAATTTAAGTACACTGAGTAGTAAAAACATGTTAAAGTACTTACACAGAAGGGAAATGACACAAACGTAACACATAAGCCTAACGATGAGATAATTTGCATAATCCATTAATCCAATAGAAACATTCATGAATTAATAGAAAAGGAAAGAGATAAATTAACCAAAAGGATCTGTTAAAAGAAAAGAGAAATCATGAAATGAAAAATAGAATTTTAAATGCTGAAAACCAGATATTTTCACTTATCGGGAAATTTGCATCTCTGTCAGCATCATGCAAGATTTCTGGTCGCTGTATAGCTAACGCAAGCAATATACAACTCAAGTCTCTATCTTGCAACCAAACATAGTAAAAGAGAAAATTAGATTAAACAGTAACACAAACCAAAATTATAAATTGGAATATGTATTTTTAATAAGTCCATATGTAACCGATTCCATACAGAGATAGTAGAAATAAACAGGTCGCCAAAATGAACATTAGTGAAAAGAAAAGATTAAAACTAAAGAAACGATTAATCGATCTATGTGCTTTTAAAATGAAATAAATGAATGCATTAAGTGATAGTTATTAATCTTAAAGTTTTAAAGCTAATTACATTATTAAAAAGGTGATATTAAACAGGGTTAGTTAATTTTAACGTTAATCTTTTCTATTTTTCAGTTTAGATATAACGTTCAACGTAATGTGAGCTATCGCCATCTTACGTGAAAAAAGTGATTTACTATTAAGTAATTACAGAAAATGTACGATTTGACTTCCAATTTTTACTTTACTTTAGTTTAATGTTTATTCTTAAGCAATCTCATTAAAAGGCCAACAAGTGATGAAAACATCAGAATTATAAAAGGTGTTCAAATGATTTCGTTTACTTTTATTAAAATTAGGAAAAAAAAAAACGGAAGTTAGGCATGGAAAACCAGAAGTTGGTTCATAAATTCATGTTTTGAGAACTATTCAAACAATGTTCTTCAAAATTGCTATTGAAACGCTGTTTCAGATGTTCTTTCATAAGTATTAGTTGGCTGGGTCAGAAAAACTGATAGGCTTTGAGTATAAGTAAACTAATTTAAGGTCACGCAAGAATTTTCTAAAAAGTCGTCATATTAATTCTATTTTAGACGAAATTTCGTGTGCTGTTGGAGGTTTTCGGTGAATATATGAGTTTTCTAAATTTTTGTGAAATTGAACGTTGGACTGAATACCTGGAAAACATACAAAAAGTCTTAAATTTGATAGAAATGTTGGAGTTTTTAGAAGGATTATAATACAAAGTCTATTTTGTCAATGTGTTGAATTCTTGATGTTTGGAAACGTTTATGAAATATGTATCTGTTTTGGTAAAGATATAGTCTTGTTGAATGGACGCTATACAATATTTGTTTGAGAATTTCATGCTTGGCGAGGTTTTACAAAATATATGTATTGAATAAAATTTTGAAGTTTTGGTAATTGGAGGAATGAAAATTGATTTATCAGTGATTCAGCCAAAGCAAATGTAGAGTCGAGGTCAGTTGGAAATTGAGTTGAATTATACATATGTAGCTCCTTTTATATAAAATACTAAGTATTTATTATTTTTGTAAAGTGTTTTATATTTTTAATGCGTGTGCTATATATTTGGCTAATACATTTTGCAACATAAATTTTTAAATTTCTTCCGCATAGGCAGTTAAAATTAATTTAGTATAAATCGTCATATGTTATCATATATTAAATATATTATCATGTAATAAATATTTTTGTAATAACGTGATATTCTCGTAAATACAAGATTTATTGGCATATCATTCGTTCTTCTGATTTTTTTTCTTACTGCGAAGGTCTCTTGGTAGTTGCTGTAATTCTTGGACCTATTTTCTTTAGATCTTGGACTTCTTTTGGCGTCCAGACTCGTTCTGTCAGCTCACATGTCAGATTTTTTATAGCGCTTGGTTTTTATACAAGGACTACTAAAATATTTTACCTGAACGCTTGGTGCCTTACTCTGAATAGTATCGGTTTCCGTGATAATTTTTTTTCAGAGATAAAAGTGTAAATATAAAACCTTTTAGTACTTCTATTAATTTTTAGAAAATGTATCATTATTTATATATATGTGTGTGTGTGTGTGTGTGTGTGTGTGTGTGTGTGTGTGTGTGTGTGTATTTTTACTTTCGTTGGTGTTAACCATTAATTGCGACCACTTGCATGTACTCCGAAAGACTCACATTGATGATGACAAAATAATACAAATCATTAAAGAAGCATTATAATCCTAATGAAAAGCTAAAATTTTTTTTAAGCGTGATTTTTAAAGTAAATTTTTCTTTTTTTTATGTGTGTGTGCGCGTGTTTCTTTGACACCGATCATTTTTTTGTTTTTTGGGAAAAGTCTTTGAAAAAATTCATGTATTGTAACATACATTATATTCCAGTGGAACAACACTACCATCCCTTGAGGTGCCAATTGCACAATTTGGTGCAATAATTCTGTTTTAAAACTCTTTCCACTTCACCCTGATAAAATTTCAAAGGAAAACAAAATCTCTAAACATTAGACAGAACTATTACATTCCAAGGTATGCACTTTATTTTTTAACTTATCTGTATATAAACACTATAAGAACAAATAAGTTTGTATTAAATATCAGTATTTTAAATTTTACATATACATATTATATGCAATAAAGAAATATTCTGAACATTGAGCCTGTATGATTTTTAAAGAACAAATGTTAAAAGCTTGAAAAACGTTTATGGAATTTCAATATATATGTAAGTTTTTTAAAAAATTTCCCAAAGTTTTGTGAAATTAAAAAAAGAAAAAAAAAACTAAAAACTAAAATCTTTAAATAAAACAGACCTTAAATCTAATTCTTAAAAAGTATTTCCTTTCCTGCTACAAAATATCAAAAATAAAATGCATAAATAGTTTATTATATAAGAAGAAGAACAAAGAACAAAAAAGAAAAAAGATTTGTATTATTATAATAGTTATTTATATGAAGCTATAACTTTTATCTTTCATCGTGTTTTACTATGAATTTATATGAAATTAGTTAAAATTTCCATATATTTATTAAAAAAAAAAAAAAAAACTTTGTAAAAGCGCTATAAGCTGAAAATACCCCGCAACAGTTTTTGAGGTCAAAATAAACACCAACCCATCGTAAATTTATGGAGATTTTATTTTATTTTTGTTTTTTAATAGTTTTTTTAAAGACCTTTAAATATTATATCTTCCAATTCGTAACATTTATTTAAACTACGTTCTGAAATCTTATAATAAGATTTTGAGTTCTAAACATTTAGGAAGCAGGTGCCCACATTGCATTAGAATTCAAAATAATAGAAGAAAATTCTCATAGGAGAAAAGATTAAGCAAATCTTATTTGACTATTTTACTTTTAAAGCTGCCGACTTTATTTGCTATTTCGAGTTTTTCTGTTTGTATAGTTTTATATTTGTTTAACTTTGTCAATAGTCATTAAAAAAAAAAAAAAAGAACAGTGGAAATTTTAAAATGGTTTACAGGAATTTAAAGTAAACATTTAAAAATTCAATTTCGAATTCGGAATTTGTATAAATGTAATATAATTGAAGTCTTACAATTTACGTATAATTGAAACATTCATGAAAATTGTTTTTTTTTTCTTTTTTAACAAAATATAGCGAAGTTTTAAAAATGAATATAAAAAATAAAGTTATTGTTTCATATTTTAAATACTGCATGTATGGCTATTGGTTATTCTATATAATATATATTAAATAAAACAATTTGATTTTTCATTTTAAAAAATTGAATCGTTTCACATTTATACATATATATATATTACTGAATAAAGGAAAAGTATTCATAAAATTAGTATAGTGGACCATGTACACTAACAGTACACTCCTGTACATACAAAGAGTATCATGTACACTAACAGTACACTCGTTTAAAGAAAAAAAAGAGTATCATGTACACTAACGGTTTTGTACCTTTTTTATTTATAGAGCTTCTGAAATTTTGAGGTTTTATATCTTTTACATAACCAGTGTTTTTAAATGAAAGCCGGCTATATTGATTTTCTGTAATTAAATAAATTAAAACTTATTACATATAATATTTGTATGAAATCTCTCAGATATTCTCTAAAATTTTGCTTTAAGAACTGCCTCATTAAAATGCGACCACTATTTTGAAAACAATTAAGAAAAGAAAACGCCATTCTCACAAAACGCTCTCGAAAAGATGAGAGATATCGCTTTTCGTATAAGAGTGACGTGTAGACACTATCTCAAACATTGAAACATCATTTACTGAATATTTTGTGGTGTTCAAAATTGCTGGATCCATATTATTGGCAACTTACTGGCAAAATTACTTGTCCATATACTTCGATTGATATATAAAGAATGATTTTTAGTTGATCTTACGCATGTGTTTGTTTAACAAAACGTATTAGAGATTTTAAATGAAAATAAAGAATAACATTCATAGTAAAAATAATTTGATGCATATTTTTAACATTTTTTATACAACTGAGAAATCACAATGTTAGTGAAGTCGTTACTTCACGTATTTGAGTTTTCATTACGGTTTTAAATCAATGTAAAAATAATTACTATATTTTCAATAAATTAAATGTCTAACGAAATTCTAAATTACTTTTTATATTTAATCGCATTTGTCTCTATAAATAAATAATTCCAATAATATTTTATCCGTTATGCTATTAAATAAATCTTCTGAGAACAAAAACATATTCTTTAAAATTAATAATTTATTTCTGCTAGTCATCTGTTTAAATGACATCTCTCAGAATTCTAATCTCTCCTAAATTATTTAATAAATCAAAATATAAATAAATATTACTTTCATTTATTAACCGCTGTGTATACATAATTACATTTTCATTCATTTAAATTGCGCAAGTCCACTTTATTATAACTAAATTAAGTAATAATTTTCCGTTGTAATATCATTAAAGGGTAATTTATATTTCTAAATGACAGGATGTGGTAATAAATCGTAGTCTTTCTGTGTCCTTACGCAACGATTTTTCTGGCGATAAAATTTGGCGTAGGTGTTTGGCGTTATTTCTTTAACGGACTTTCTAAATTCAAAATATTTATATTAATTTAATCGAGAGAAAATGGATTATGTTTGGCTGTAAAATTTGGCACTATTTTGGAAAACTGTGATTCAGCATTTGAATCTTGATTGCTGGAATGAAAACTTTAGAATTCGCTCCCAAACTATTGCTTGAATAACACGTCATCGCAAAGCCCTCTGAATGTCATCTAACCCTCTGAATGTCTTCAAGACTGTTTTAATTTGTTGTTCAAGATAATATTAATTAATTCATTTCAATGCTCAGATGGTTAATAAATTTTTGATTACTGCAAAATTATTGGTTTCCTTTTTCACGGATTGCATTTTATTGTTCCTGGAGTTTTGCGGGCATCGCCTATATCTCGAGTTAACATTTCCTGTATAACGTTAGTATCAGTAAAAACTAACTGTAATCATTATAGTTTGTTTAGTTAGTTATACAAATTTAAAATAAAACAGGATAATATATGTATACCAGGTGTATAAGCTTAAATCCGCTGTTTTTTTGTAATAAAAACACATTTATTTTTTATATAAAGCAAAACAAAATTTTATTCAAAACAGTTTTCCTCGCTAACTATACATTTTTCCCATCTTTCGGGCAATTGGTGAATTCCACGCCAAAAGAATTCCTTATCTTTTGAGGCAAACCACTCGTCCAGCCATTTTCGAACGTCTTCGTAAGAAACGAAGTGCTGTTCGGCGAGTGCATGGCCCATTGATGAAAACAGGTGATAATCAGAAGGAGCCAGGTCTGGTGAATTAAGCGGGATGGGGTAACACCTCCCAGTTAAGTGTTTTGAGATAATTTTGGACCAATTTTGACATGTGTGCTGGCGCGTTATCATGAAGAAAAATCAGTTTGTCATGTCTTTGTTGATAATAAGGCCTTTCCCATGGCATGTAGACGGATAGAAATGGCTGGTTGAGTGACACCTAACTTCTCGGCAAGCATTTTTTGCGATTGGGTATCATCTTCGTCCAAAAGAGCCTGTAATTCATGGTCGTCAAACTTTCGGGGCCAATTTTCACGCTCTTTGTCATTTCAGTCAAAATAGCCATTTTTGAACCGACGAAACCAGTCTCTGCAAGTTGTTTCTGACAAAGCACTGTCACCATAAGCTTCCACAAGCATTCTATGCGATTCGGCAGCTGATTTCTTCAAATTGAAGCAGAAAAGCAGAGCTTCCCGCATATGCTCTTTTTTTGGTACAAAACGAGACATGTTTACACGAAGAAAAATTAATGTTTTTATATGAAATCACTAACGATTTGCACTGATTTATTTGAACAGACGTCAAACTAATACAAAAACAATAAGACATTTAAATGTCCGCTGTTAATACACTCACTAGCGCCATCTATACGCAAACAGCGGATTTAAGTTTATACACCTGGTATTTATACAGATATTTTTTAGATGGACAGTGTCCTGCCAAACCCATAAAGAGGACTGTTTTCCCTAAGTTAATAAGCAGACGTACGTATCATTTAAATTACACTGTTTAAAAAATGCAACATTGCAGCCAGAAATTCTCTGTAATTACAGAACAATACGTTTTGTTAACGTAAACGTAATTTTTATGTAATTTGCGACTTATTTCTCAAATTACAGAGAATTTCTGTCAGCAACGTTGCATTTTTTTAACAGTGTATTGAGCTAAAATGACAGTAGTTTTATATTGCATAAATAAGTGTAGTTGGCTTTTTTTTTTTTTTTTTTTTTTTTTTTTTTTTTTAAGTACAAATGGGCATTAACTGTATCAAAATAGAAAGTAAAAGAACATAAAATATCATGTTTTAGTTTTATCTATGCCAATCATGTGTTTTTATATAAATACACAATTTTTCATATAAGTGATATTTAAAATTGAAATCCTGATTGTCATCTTACTCCAAGATTGGTGTTTGTTGCCATAACGAAAGCGAAAAGATAATATTTCATTTAAATTTTTTTATAGTATTATGTAAGTTAAATACCTTTTTAATGTATACTGAAATGTACATTTTTTTTAGAAGTGGTAAAAAGATAAGAAATACAACCAACAAGATATTTTACAAAAATATGAACAAAAAATGCAGCAGCATCTTCCCAATTTTTGCCAAATTATTGTATGTACATAGTGTTTGAAACAATTATTATTTTAGTGGAGAAAAAAATCCCTTCCATAATGCAAGACTAATTTACCACAGTTAAATTAATACTTATTTACTCTTATTAAACCAACTCTTATTACCAACTTATTTACTCTTAACATTAAATATATTATCCAGTTTGTTCTTCAACAAATTTTCTCTCATTTTATAAATTTTAAATTCAAAGGGTAAATTGAATTATTATGACTGCAGTAAAATTTTATAAAAAATATAATAATCTTCTGTAAAATCTTATTTTGTGAGTTTAGGTTTAAAAAACTGAAGTTCGAGAAAACATTTAACAAAACTTACAAGTCAGAATATAAAGCTTTGCTGTACAAATATAAGGAAAATGAAGTTAATAACGGAGATTTTTTATTCCCTCAAATAACTTTTTTTTCTTCTTAATCTAATTCGAATATTTTTTTTTTTCAGAAAATTACAATATATAATTATGTCTGCTATTTCGATTATTCTAAATTTTGCTTAAACAGGGTTATATTACGAAACTACCTTTTACGTTTCAGTATTTGTTTAACTATTTTCAGTAAAAATGTAATTTTATAGGATATTCAATATTTTGAGAAATTAAATATTTTTACGTAAGAGTATACTACATTGTAAAGTAAATTTGTATCATAAAGTATTTAACCAGTCTGGGATTAAATGTATGGTCTACTGAAACGTTTTATACCAGAAACGTATGAAAAAATAAACAATAAAAAATTTGAATATTAATAAATGTGTTCGTTAGCACATGAGTACATTATTGCATACATTTTGCTAATGTATTAAAGTAAAATATGCATTTTTGTTGTTGTTTATAGAATAATAGTCAATTTTCAAATGTAAATTGATTTTATTTTTTTTATAAAAGTAATCTAATAATAATAAAAAAAAAATTTAAAATGATTTAAATTGTGAATGAAATTAGAAAACAGTATTAATTAATAAATATTTTAATTTCAAAACTACAAAAGGAAATACAATACTAAATTAAAGAATTGATATACATTCAATATTTAAACTTAAAAATTTTTTCACAGACCCTAAACTTATGAAAGCAGTTTCGAAAAGATGTGGATTTTCTTCGTCATGTGTGCATAACACGTTCTACTTCCATGGAAACAAAAGCAAGACGGAGAACAGGGCAAAACCGAAAGGTGTAAAAGTAACGCAACCAAACAAAATAATAAAATTACTCGTATGCCTTCGGGCGGGGCGAGTTACAACTGTCTTATGTCCAGGATTGATTTCTTAGGCAGCTCCTATAGACATCACTAAAAGGACAGGAAGAAAAAATACATATTTTACTGACACAGTTACAGAAACTGCTGAAATTGTTGCTTACCAACAGTAATTCATGCCTCAAAAATGAACCATAGCAAGCCATACATTCTGCTGAAAAATCCAGGCTGCTCATCATTCCATCGGCAGCAACAGAATCCTCTGAAGAAAGTGCCCGTGTGAGACGATGGCGCTTTAGTAGATTAGACATTAAAAAGTACATGCCAGAAAACATTAAAAACTCCAAATAATGAATTTGAGTTAGGCCTAGACTCCGTGTGTAGCCGATCAGCCGTAAGTAATACCACACCATCTAACTGTCTTCGAACAATTACAAATATTATTTTTTTAATAAGCGAAACCTGTGTATATTTTGTTTGTAAAAAACAACATAATAATTATGTAGCTAAATTATTTATTTTTTAATATGAAAAATTTGAATTTGTAATTTTCTTATTTAATATATATACATATATATCTTTGTATAAGTACATTTTACCTTTTTCAAAGAAATCTTTAAATTTTCAAAAAACATCGTGAAATTTAATTTCTAAATACCAAATCTGCATTTCTAATTAAATAATATTTCTTAAGTAAAAGCTCTTTTTCATATAGCGCATTCACACGGAATTTTCTGCGAAGTGCATTAACATAATGACATTTAAAGGAAATAAACCATTAAAACAAATATCAATAAAAGGCATTAAAATATTTCATAAGCGCAATGAGCTTTTAAATTTCTGTCTTAATATCCGTTAAAATAACATTTTATTTTAAAATGTTATAATACTTAGTTTCATTTAGTTATTAAAAAAAAAAAAAAAAAAAGGGGGAAATACTATTTAAAGATTATTGTAACTAAAATACTGTGTTTTGTTTAAGCATGATATAACAGAATTTTGTCGACATATAAATTTTTAAAGCAATACTAAAACTCAATTTTTACATTATGTATTAATTTTATTACAATTTTGTATTGAGAATATATTCAAATGAATAAAATGTGTATAGGATCTGTCAAATATCACGGCTTGCTCCCTGTATCTTGGGAACGCTTCGGAAAGCTTTAAATCATGAAAAAATAAAAAGTGTTGAAATTACTAAAGTGGAACTTCTTTATATAAAAAAAGAGGGTAGGGAGGGCAAAGGTGATATCTATAGAAAAATAAATAAATAAAAATTATACCTGGTGTCCCATAAGTCAGTAGACATTTTAAAAATTCATAAAACTTGAAGGGATTGGTAGAATTGAACGCGGTTTTTTAAAAGCTATTCTCGTGAAGAAGGAACTTTTTTAGTAAAGAAAAATAAAATAGTTAGATTTTTCATCGATAGAGGCCGCTACACAGCTGCGTAAGGCAAAATATGCAAATCAGATGTCTATAAATTGCACGGTTTTATGATTAACACGATTAATTGCGATATTCACTGATTCACTGGGTTGATAAAGCGTTATTTGTGAAGTTGTTTTCCCTCAGGTAAGAACCGAATACTGACCCTGCAGTTAGTGATTTTGTAACTCGCTCGCAAAATGCAATTCATGGTTATGGAAAACACAACGAGTAGGTTTTATATGTCTGTAAACGTTTGAATGCAAATACATGCAATTTTTCATAAAAATATGTGATTTACTCGCGTACAGGGTCCTCTATCCACAAAAAATTAACTATTATTTTTTCTTTAAAAAAAAAAAAAATCCCCCTTTTTGAGAATTTTTTTTTCTTTTCAATCAGCGTCCAATTCAAGCACTTCTTTCAATTTTTACGAATTTTCAAAATATCTGCAGACTTAACAGACATATATAGGAAAGGCTTTCATTTGCTACTTCGAGGCAAAAGATCGTTTTAAGACAATGATATTTTTAGTTTGGAAAGTCCGATATGAATCTGACTGCAAGCTAAATTGGACTCGTCAGAAAACATCACACAAGTGCCGATGTACACATTGCATGTTCTCTACTCCAACTTAACTGATGGACATATTGCATTGCCGTGAGCGGAACACAGCTGACAGGCCTGCGGGCATATAGACCCATATCTCCCAAACATCTATACACGGTTTGCCTTGAAACTGTGGTACCCGTGACTGCAGATTGCTGACGAGACAAGTCTGATGCTGTGCTCAATCTTCTTATTTTGGCAGTTACTGCCAAATACCGGTCGCCATTCGGCGTTGTAACTCGAGGTGCTGTAATGTCGACTGGTATTTCCATCATTTTGGAATCGTTGCCAAAGCCTAAACAATTTGGGTGATTCCATGTTCCTTCGATACTTCTATCTGAGTACGTCCACATTCCAATCGGCCGATAATTCTACCACGTACAAAGTCATCCGCTTGCGTCCTATGTGTCATAACTATTTGGTTTTCACACTGAGCAGCTTACAGAACACTTGTGAACAAATTTCCTTCATTGCGCCTATTCCTTATCTACCTACCCCTTTCTTACACTTTCGTCATTGTGATATCACATCGGCGTCATCTAATTTCTTCCTATAATTTGCATGTTATTCTTTAAGATATGTGTTGTACTTCTACAGCTGAAAATTTCGTATTAAAGATTGATTTTCGTGTGATTCTAAATTATCCTTAGTTTATGAACATGAGTGTAGTTAAATTTTCGTAAGTTATTCGAAATTTAAAATTTTCTTAACATAGCTGACTAAAGAGTATTCTTATAAACTGAGTTGCCCTTTCATATATCTAGCTATTTTTCTTAGATAAAACTATTTTGTAAGTTTGTTGAAAAACAGAAATCTGTTTCTCAGAAACTGTGCTATCGGTTTTCCTATAATTTTATATTTAAACGCTTTCTGAGATGTTCATTTGATACTATTCATATAACATTTTATAAAAGCAAATAAATTTATCAACGTAAGTTTTATTATTCGGCTATTGTAAGAGAAAAAGTAGAAGTTTTAATCAGCAAAAATTATGTGTGTGAGTAAGTAACATGCATTAATTTGCCAAAAATGTGGTTAACGATACTGAGGAAAATAATATATTAAATCCAACTTGCGTGAGTATCTATGGGTAAAGCTAAAATGAAAATTGAACGTGTATTAAAAGTTCAAGTGTCTGTAATAATTGAATCAGTGTTGTAAAAGTTACCGTGTGATGTTGAAATATTTTTTTTTTCTTTTTTACTAAACATGTTGGAAATAAAACAGTGTATTCTTAAATTAAACGATTTGAATACACTTATTTACATACATTTCTATAGACACGTATTTGCATGTATTTCTTTATTACAGCAAGAAATTTTACAGCAAAAGAAGAAACTTACTGCTAAAAACACGATATTCAGATTCAGGGGGCTTTAAAGAATTAAATGTAGAAAAAAATTCGTATAGAATATCAGGAATAATATTAATAAAATTTAGCTGTATGTAAACTTAAATTTAAATGAAGATTAGGTGTCTATTTAAAAAAAAATTGAAAGGGTAATTATTGGCGTATTATTCGCATGCCAGTTGATGTGTTTTACACCAAAAATTTGATTTAATAAAACCTGATGCTTCAAGTAAACCAATGTTGACATTGTTAAGAAATTATAGATAATTAACTACAATTTCTGGTTTTACACTGAATCATGTAAAATTTATGTGATCTAGATGGACACAATCTAATAAATACGATAAATTAAAAGAAAAGATAAGGTTGTGGAATTTAGTAGTCTCAGTTACACAGAAAATTGAGATATTCGCCTTTTTTTACTTTTTTTTTTTTTTTTTTTGCTTCGATTTATCATGTAGAAATATTTACCCTATTTCTATCTTGGAATAATAATATAAAAGTAGATGACATGTCCGTAAAATAATGAATCGAAAATCTTAACCACACATTGAGAAAAAAAATCTGTAACAGATATCTTGAATGTAAATTAAGGCTCTTATAAAAAATTTTCCATGCCATCCTTATAAGTTCTAGTCCCCTTTAGAAGGGAGTTCTAGAAAATATTATTAGAGTTTTACAGCGTTTGCCTAAATTATCGAGGTGAATCTTATTTTAAAATCTCTGGAAATAAATCAGCATGCAAGAGTCGAGGTTTAGTAATTATAATCGTGGTTTATGACCCAATTCTAGAAATTCAAGAGATAATTTCTCACAATACAAAGGATTTATAATATTCAGAATATTATTTCCCCAACTAGAAATTTACAGAAAAGGAATTCTTGATCATGCCGTCTATTCATTTTATTAGCGTCCCTTATACACATAGCAGATTTTCTATTACAGTAACCCTTAAATTTCACCAAACTTTCGATTTGAGCAATGAGAAACCACAACGGAAATTTACATAAAATATAGCAATAATTCAATTATGTTCAAGGATAATTTTGACTAGCTAAATAAAATTATGTTGGAAAATAGTATTATCATTTAGAAGAAACATCAACGAAATGAGGCATGTGTATAAGGGCTTTATAAGATGAGGGCTTTATAAGATGAAATGAGGGCTTTATAAGATGAAAAGATATGTGATTTTGCTTGCAGAGTAATTTTCTTTTACATTTCTTCTTTTCTCTCTTTTTTTTATTAATATTTTATTGATGAAGAAACAATTCGACGGTTATCAAAGATTAATACTGAATACACGAATAAATTATTACATAAAGCGTTAAATTGCATTTGAATTAAAAGGAATAGAAAAGTTAAAAAATATATGCGATTTATACATCCCAAGTGCTTCATATGTTATATTATTTTCCATAAATCCCCAATATAATTACTTCAGTTATATCATTTTCCATAAATCGCAAATATTTTGAATCGCAAATATATGAAATCGCAAATATATGAAAATTTAAAAGCAATTTTGTTTTTCTTTTTATTCCCCATTATATATATATATTCATTCTTAACTTTATTAGAAATTATGATGCTCTAATTTCCAGGTGCATTTAATACATTTTATTTCAAACTTGAATCAGACGTTTTCCTCTGGGAACAAAATTTAGCAAATCAGATTTATATGTTTTACACATAAAACTGTATGTTTTGTTTCATTCTCTAGTTTAAATCTTTATGTTTATTTACTTCTGTCAATACTTTTTTTTTTTTTTTTTTTTTTTTTTTTTTTTTAACTTTATCGACGGATGACTTAGAAAATGAATGAAAATTCTCAAAGGATTTCTAAATTTCTATGTGATAGTAATAAATATGCTAATATAGATATGAATATTTGTCAAAAAATTTAAATCTGGGCATTTTAATATAATGTATATATGTAAAATATTATCTCAAATAAAGACAATTTAAATTAAATTGTAATAATTCTAATACCTATAAAATTATCTTATATTTCTGGTGAAAATTTAATTTGTAATGAGTGGGAGTAGGAGGTAAGTGCAATAACGTTTTGACATAATTCGCCTTTCAATTCATTTTTTAATTTGATATTATATTTACACTCCTGATAACTTTTAGGCATAAACTACAACTAATTAGCTTTCAAAAATTTATGAGATTTTAATAGTGAAATACCGTGCAATTAAAAAAAATGAAACAATGGAAATTTTGTGTTTCCTGATTCTTCTTACTTCGTTTGGACAAAATTAATCTCGACCGCAATATAAATCACGTTTCATGATATTGGAAAGTTTAATAAATCTTGGAATTTTTGAATGTTTAACTCATCCTTTTTTTTTTTTTTTTTTTTTTTTTTTACTCAGTTGCGAATTTTTACATACGCTTTCAATTAGCACTTCACATTATTAACGTTTAACACACACACACACACAAATAAAATACAAAAAAATAAATAAATAGAAAGAGAAAAAAATCGAGGTATTAGTTTATATTAAATAAGCGACTTAAGAAATTTAAGTGATGTAGTTGAGTTGTTTGGGACATGTATGAAACTCTGCTTGCATTTTCTCTGAATGCAAAAATCATGAGGTATATATAAACACATTTCGACGAATCACAAACCTTAAAAAAAGGAGCAAGTCTAAAGTTATACCAAAATTGTATCTACAAAATTTAGGTTTCTTGCAGAAACCGTGCTGAAAGATATGAAATCTTTGATTAAAAAAAAAAAAAAAAAAAAGTATTTCCAAAACTTTGTCCTGAAAATGATCTATAACAGTGAAATTAATATCTTGTTATATTCATATATATGCTTTTGAAATTTTAAGTAAATTTTTATATTCAAAGAATTTATCGATGAAGATCTGTATACATTTATTTTAATTTATACTATAAAAATTTTCGACGTATGTAAAATATTCTAGTTTATTTTTCAAATGTACAGTTTGATATCATGAAATTTTGACTCAATGGAAATTTTATTTAAATAATATAATTAACCGTGATAATACTATTTTTCGTAAATTAAGTAAGACAGTGTATTATATATTATAATGCATGTAATTTCAAAATGATTTTTTTCAGAACAGGGTTTTAAAAATTTATCCCGGAAATTCTTTAGCAAAAATTCACGTTTATAACATATCAGAAAAGGCCGGTTTTTTAAACCATAAAATTAAAAATTTCTTTTAGTTTAATTTAGTTCCTGAATTCCGGTGGCAGTATAATTTAAATGTTTAAAATTGTCTTGCGCCGCAAAGGGTTAAGAGAGATTTAGACCTTATTTATTCTCAATTTGCAATCGTCATTCATTTTTGATGTACTGTTTTAACATTTTTTTTTTTTTTTCAAATTTTCCTTATTTTAACTTCCTTACGGATTAAAGTGAAATTATTTCCCTTTTCGAAGTTGTTTGATTGTAAAGGTTTTTGAGATTTCAGGTGCAGATAACGTGTTTAATTTTAAAATATGAATAGAAAGTTCCCTTTGAAGACAAGCATCAGCAAAATGTACTTATCACTTTTAAATTTTAAATTGTTGATTCGTTTATGACATTGTGTAAAATTGCTAATTTTACATATTTAATTTGCCAACCAAAACAAACTCTTTGAGTCACTGAATATAGCATTTTATCCATGGTTTAAGACCATTGAGTTTGATCCTCCAACTGTATTCCTTGTTTTTAATGACCTTCTTTATCTGTTGGCAACATGTGTGTAAAAAAAGGCGTTACTTATTTTTTCGGCGGGAGTTCGGATTGAAAAATGGCTTCCAGCATAAATCGAAGTGAAAAATTATTCTATTTCTGTATACATTTATATAAAATGAAAAATGATAATTCATATCGCAGGATTTTGGATCGAACTTACTGAAAATGATTTTTGAAAGTTATGATAGCAACAAACACCTCCGATTAATATGGATTCAGTACCAACATGCATCAAAGATGTTGTCTTTCTGAACTACATGGATATTTGCTCTAAAGCATTTGCGAAAAAGATTTCATTTACTCTAAACAAGATATTGGTGCATTTTAGAAGAATCATTTGTGTGAAAAGTGTTCCAAAGGATTTTCTCAAAGAGCGTCAAAAATCAACATTTAAGAGTTCAACGAAAACTCTGTAGTAAAAGTGTTTCCTGATAAATATATATTTATTAATCAAGAAGAATCATTTGGTTGTGAAAAGTATTCGAAAGTATTTTCTCAAGAGAGCGACCTAAATAAACACCCACGAACTTAGCAGAAAAAGGCCATATGTGGGTGAAAAATGTGATAAAGTATTTGTGCTAAATGCAAGGTTTTAATCATCACCAACATACTCAGGAGAAAAGCTATATGTGTGCGAAATAGGTTTAAACCATCACTAACGCACTCACGAGTAAAAGCTGTGTTGTGGCGAAATATTTTATAAAGTTTTTTTTTCTATAAAATCAAGGTTAAATCAACACCCACACACTTAGGAGAAAATGGCCATATGTGGGTGAAAAATGTAATAAAGTATTTGTGCTAAATGCATGGTTTAAATAAGCACCGATACACTCGGCAAAAAAGCCACATGTGTGCGAGAATATCAAATATTAAATCATACAGGTATGTCATAGGTTTTAGATATTTTTCTGGTGAGCTATATGCCTATGAATAACATAAATGTAAGTTAAAGAATTGTTCTTTTCTTCCTTATTACTATAATTTAGAATAATCAAGAAGGGGAAATGATTACCTTTTATCTGTGTTTCCTATACCATGTAATCGAGTAATAATTGAAAAGTTTGAAATATTGTTGCTATTATTTTTCACCAATTACATATGTTTTGCTACTCATAGACTTTCTTTTAGGTGATATAAAATGTCTGTGTTTTTTATATATGTGTATTTATTTCCTAAACAAATAAATCAGATTCATTAATCCACAACGCTTGCAATTTATTCACTATTTAATTTAAATATCCACTATACGTAAATGGTCATTAAAAATTTATGTATAATTTGATTTACAAATTCCCAGAATTTAAAAAATAAAATTCCACCACATTCACACCCCTTATCACATTGTTTAAATGGTTATCCAGTTTTATTTTTATTTTTAACTAAATTAAACAAGATATTTTTGAGAATATATAAAATTCTCGGAGGATTTCACCTTTCTGAGTTTGTGTGCAACAACAATATAAAAGTAAATATATAGTAATGCAGATATGTATGATAATGTAAATAAATACATTTATGTTTGAACTACATGGCAGGAAAATTGAAGTTTAACTTGTGTAGAAAAATATTCAAACACAAAGTGTTCATTAACACTTTATGTGAAAAATACATGTTTCTAAGTTTTTATTTTTTACTGCATTTACATTTATACTTGTCAAACATTTATCTTTAAAAATTTTTTAAAAATTATATAGCATATATTTATATACACTACATAAAACTTTAATAAATATTTGAACATTTTATAAGTTAATATAAAAAATATTTTAGTATTTTCGATTATTAGAGCTTTTAAATCAAATATATAGTCCTCTACAATTTGTATTGGGTTTTATCAAATTTAATGTCTTTTTCAGAAAGGGTTTTACTGTATGCATATATGTTTGAATGTATGCATATATGTACATAGAATAGGGAAATATAAATCATATTAGATTTTATACTTAGCTTATTACACATTTCAAAGCACTAAATTTACTAAAATGAATTTTAAATTTGCTCTTTAAAAAATGCAGTTTTGATGAAAAGAAGACTGTATATTAAAAGCAAATTTATAAATCCAATTTTCAATATTTTCCGTTTGGAACCTAATGGCTACATTAAAATTTCCTTAAGAAATGACTGTTATTAGAATTGCGTTTGATTAAAGGAAGATAGTTAATTTATTTCCCTTTTCATCTTATTAAATTGAAAATTCAGCATATTGCAAACATACATATAGAACATGTAATGAATGAGTAATATATTTTTTGTGTGTAGAATATATAACTTAACAAAAATTATTTATTAACTTTTTTTTTATTTTTTTAATCGATAATATATATGTATATATTTCAATCAAAGTAAAATAGAAAAAGGCAAAAATTATAATTCAATAAAATATGCAATTTAATTGAAAAAATATTTTTTTCTTTATCTATATAAATAAAGAGAAGTGTCTGTGTGTCTGTGTGTGTGTGTGTCTGCGTGTGTGTGTGTCTGTCTGCGCTCTGGTGCTCACACTATTGATCGCAGGGCTTCCAAATTTGGCATATAGATACCTGGGACCCTTCAGGTGTGCACCTCATCGAGATTTTTTCGAATTTGATTTTTTTAAATAATTGTTTTTTCGATTTTAAATATTGCTTTTAATGCTTCATTTTTCATAAATTTAATTCTTTTGCTTCAATCGTCTGCGTATCTTAGCAACGGCTATTACGGAACTTAATTTATTTAATACATTCAATTGAAGGTTTTTTTTAAATATAATTTGTTATATTTATTGAAAATAAAATCGTAATGCAGTAGAAAAAATTAAGTATAATTAGTTTTAAATTTAAAAACGTATTTATAACAGTTATGTTTAATTTTTTATAGTAGAACAACTTCTTATTTTTCATTTTTTAATTAATTCCTTTAAAAGAAAAAACTTTTATTTATTCATTTTTTTATTTACTGTATTTATCGGGAAAAATGGTAGTATATACATAGTAAAAAGGATTAAATTTATTAAAATTTATTTGTTTATATATATATATATATATATATATATATATATATATATATATATATATATATATATATATATTTAATCTACATTTTATTTTATTACATTGGTCGGAATCAAATCGTAATATAGTGTAAATAGCATGGGCTATAAAATACGTGGTTCAAAACTAAAATATTTAATAGATGCTGAGATACAGTCATCTTTAAAATCGTAGTTCTTAAATAGTAGCAGATGCCCCCTGCCGTCGATAAATATCCAGATTGAAGTGCCCGGGAAAGATCTGCCTGCAGGCATGGGAAACCTAGACCTGATGCAGTGCGGGCGGGAAAAGAGCTGCCGTAGACAGCGGGTACCCGAAGCGATGTTTGGAGCAACTTCAGTTTTTTTTTTTTTTTTTTTTTAAGTTTTTGTATATAATACGGTGTAAAAAAATAAATATTAATTCAATTCTTTCGAAAATTCATTTAAATATAGTGACCAGCGAATCGGGCGTAGCCTGCTAGTAAATGAATATATTAAAAAATAACTATATAAATTACTTAATATGTTTTTTATATTTATTACATAAGAAGAATTTACTACTGTTAAATAATTAACGTGTTGATTCGTAAAGATATATAAGATATTGTATAGAATTTTGTCATTAAGCTTAAAGGATGTTGAAAATACTTTTTTAAATAAATACATTGTATATTAAAATGCATGAATTAGAAGAACAGTTAATGGACTTTTTTTTTTTTTTTTTTTTTTAAGCTGAGATTTCAAAAAAATATATAGCTGTTTTTCGAAAATTTATCAAAACCACTCACTAAAAACGCATTTTTGTAAACATTTCGTGCATTTAATCACTTTTTTTTAAAATGGACCTAATCTTTTAAATCGCAGGAGAGGTCCGAGCCACTAATATAGACGCTGTGTCCAGTTTTACGTGTTGTTTTCCCATCTGTGCCCATATAACAATGACCTTCCTATATCGCTCCCTGGGATATCCCGAACTTCCCAGAGGAAGAACGGACATATTTGGAAAACCTGAGAAAAAATGTAGTTTGATAATTCATGCAATAGTTTTACAGAATTAGTTCTCGGAAACTACGACGGAGCTACGAAATCTGAAGTCCTACGGAGGTCACTACTACAGATGTTTTGCATTCCTACGGAATATGCTGGAAGGAATATGGGAAATTTGGGACTTACAATGGGAGCTCCTACGGAAGAATATTTGCTATACGGGTACTGTCTGTTATTATTTCAATGGAGACTTACAAGCAAACTTACTGTAAAATATACCAATGAAATACAGAAAGTAATAAAGCATATTTCATTTTTCATGAGAATTTATTTCCCTTCATATTTTTCATTAGCATGAGATGTTTCATATATGTATGTTGGATTAAACAACAAAAAAATTCGTCGATTATTTTCACATGTGCAAAATCACATTGCAGATAGTATTAGTGAGTACTTTAAGTACCATGAAAATAATCCAAAAAATTTAAAATGATTTTAGATATCATTATTTAGAGATTTCGTTTATTTCATTTTAAAAATAATAATAAAAATATCATTACTTGTATCAGTAATTTTTTTTTTAAACTAATCATTGTTATGAGTAATTTTTTGTTGTGCAGAATTATCTTCTTTTTTCGGCTTTCAAGCATGGAGACGTAATTTACCAGAAAAATTCTTTATTTGAAGTCCTCAAAAAGAAATATCTAATTAAATTTAAAATCCAGAAATAATCATTAAATTTCTTTCATGACCTTAATAACTATTTTCCTCACAATTCCAAATTGAAAAAAAAAAAAAGAATCTAAAAGTTTCAAAAGTCTTCTAAGTTTTCAACGAAGATATGTTTTACTTTTATTTTATATTTTTATCCAATATATATACTGAATGTAATATATATATATATATAATATATATATATATATATATATATATATATATATATATATATATCACATCTGAATATCACTCACATAGTGTATTTCAGTTTCTAAATGCTTTGAATTAGCAAAGCTGAATAAAGATTTTAACTAAATATATTAGAAACTCTTTGCGAATTCATAAAATGAATTTTGAGTATAATACTATTTTTATAATTAAATTTAACTCTTCACTTATTAAAGTGTTTTTGCCATCAAAACACTTCTGAGTTTCACGATGGTGTATATCTAAAAATAAATTCTAAAGGATTCCATTATAAAAATTTTATGAAAACACATTTTTTGGCTATTTCTCAGCGTTCAATAAGAAAAAAAAAAAAGATAAATTAGTATTTTATTTTAAAATACACGTCATCACCGAAATATACACGTTATTTCAAATACTTTCATTTTATTTCAATACGGCTTGTACTTATACTGAGGGATTCGTATTTGCTAAAGTTATATTTACTGCTTACCCATTTTTATTTATTTATTTTATTTTATTATTTTTTTTAAGTATGTATCTGCTACTTCTTTGTAAAATAATCAGTTAAAAATTCTCAGATTATATAAATTTCAGATATTTCAAAATGCTATCTTTCAGCATATGAGAGATGATCAACAAGTATATGTGGCTATTCTGTAAAACATACTGAATATTGTGTGTTCGTCTCATATACAGTCATTTGCAAAAGTTTAAGATCAGTAGACGATTTTCAGTATTTTAACACATTCCAAAATTTCTGCAAATTATTACGTCATCTCATGTACGGATTGCATTAGACACATTCTACTGCTATAAATAAAGGTGCCTGGCACGTTTACGCCAGATGTTTATTGGATTTTGTCGTAGACAGTGCTATTGTGTAACCAGGGTTTAACCTGGCAAAAAAATTACTTTAGCTTTTCAGCGAAAATAGGCAAGGACTATTTTAGCTTTTTCGAAAATTAATTAATTCTTTGGATACCATTGATTTCTTTTACTTAGCTTTGTTATCCTCAGTTTTGTTTTCTATTCCTTTTGTTCATTGATGATTTTAACCAAGCATCCATATTTGTGACTTTAAAAATATGAATCAGGGAAACTATGTTTTGATTTTAACAATAGAAAAAAAGGTACTCATATCATATGTGTAAAAAGAAAAAGCAATTTAAAAATCAATTAAATTGTAGTGGCAGATAATCGTGAAATACTAGTGCTAAAAATGCTTCTATGAAGCAAATTCTGAATTCTAACATACTTTTAAATATTTTTGCATTTAAATTCAATCATTGAAAATTAAAAATAAATCCAAATTACTATATAAATAAGGATTCCCAAAAATTTCAGTCCTTTCGTAATTTTTGCTTGCAAATATTACAAAAAAAAAAAAAAAAATATCTGAATTATAATATAGAGATATTTTATACAGTTATCCAGTTTTAGCTTTTTAGCGAAATTCTGACCGACTTGTTTTAGCAAAATATGATATCTTTTAGCAAAATGCTAAAAAAACTAATGGCAGTTTAAACCCTGTGTGTAACTATTGTAAAGGTTAAAAAACCTGGACGGTCGTACAAGATCCAAGAAGCTACTGCAATACAATTAGATATTCTCTGACAGCAAAAGGCACCAACGTCAGTTTGAATACTATTTCAAGATGTTTGGCCAAACATTTCGGCTTATCATCCCATAAAGTTGCGAAGAAACCTCCACTTACTCCAAGTATGAAAAAGAAACGGCTATTAAAGTTCACAAATTTTGCCGAAATTTTAAATTTACAAACAGATTGATGCACATTTGTCTTGCTCACATTTTCCCTCGAACTTATTTTATGTTCAGAAAACCCAATTTTATGCAGGGTCAATATTTCTGACCTTTATGTAAGAGTAAATTAAGGTTTTTTACCCTTTACAATAATTACAAAACAGCACTGTCTACGACAAAATCCAATAAACAACTGGCAATAAACGTGGCGGACACCTTTATTTATATCAGTATAATGCGTCTGATGCAATCAGCACATGAGATGACGCAATAATATGCACAAATGATGCAGTGTGTTAAAATTCTGAAAATCAGCCATTGGTCTTAAACTTTTGCAAATGACTGTAGAAAAAGTACATGCAATGCTGTTATAGATTATTGAATATTCACGATTTTTTTTCTGTTTCAGTTCCTTGTTGGTTTCAATTCCTTTTGTAAGTCCAGGCTTTCACGTACTGCATTGTGAAATTATATATAAATATATATTATGGGTATGCGATGCTAATTTCTGTTAGGCAACCCTATTTAGATAGAAATCTTCAATGCTTAAACCGTACTTCAAATAACAACAACAACAATAATAATAAATGAAATACATAGTCTGTTTGAATTCCCAACGAAAAATTATATTAGAGCGCTTTTTTTCAATAAGAACAGCTTTTGCATGGGTCTAGCTTTGACGGCTACTCTTATCTGCCACATATGCTCATCTATTAGAGACCTACAAATTTGCTTAATATGTAATCAAAAATTTTCATTTTTTTTTTTTTCTGAACATATCATTGATTTTTCATCATATTAGAGTCCGTAATCAAAACTATATATTCGCAATAACTAACTGAATCTTTTAGCATTTTCACAATAAATTTTTTTTTAGAAATTTTTAATAAGAAAAGCTTTTGCGTGGATCTAGCTTTGAGGGCTACCCTTATCTTTTTCCACATGTGCTTTGTTTGGAAGTCTGTTATTTTCCGTAACACCATATAATAAAATAATCTATGCAATTTCTACACGAAAAAAGAAATAATTAAACATTCTGCACATATCCAATTTATGTTTTAAAAGACTGCACTAAACCACTCAATTCTATATTCAACCAATTGTAAATTATTAACATTTAAAGTTCTTTCTGACTTTTGCATCCTCCATTACCTTAATTTTTAACTTAAGTTCAAAAATTGTATCAAATTTCATCTTTACTTTACGGGTATTTTATTTCTGCAATTTTTATAACAATATATTTAAGCTAATTTACTATAAAAACGTTTCGATGAACAAATAAAAATCTCATAGAGAAAATCCATTTAAGTTATTTAAAGAACCCAATGACCATTATTTTTCCAAATTTGTCTTTAAGTATTTAGCCTTTATATCCATTAAAACAGTCTTTCAGTTAAAAAGTTCTCCTAAACGCTAAACTAATTTATTTCCATTAAAGAGCATTATATTATTGATTTTTTGAGCACTTGATACATTATTCTTTTTTATTTACTTTATATGAAACATAAAATAGTGAAGGTAATCGCGTATTAGGGCATAAAGCATAAATTTCTCTTTTATTATTTTGAAATAAGTTCGCAATGTTATAAATTTTAAAGAAACATGGAAATGGAAAATTAGGCCATTAAATAGAAGAGTTTCAATTAATGCAAAAAATAAAATAGGATTTCATTTTAAACATTTTCAAAAGAAATATCTCATGTTAAATAGTTTAGTATTTCTTAAGATTATTCATTAATATAGACGATTTTCCCTTACATTTTTGATTCAAACATGATTTATCAGTATGTACTGGGTTATCCAAAAATCACAGAAAAAAAAAACTGTTATTGTTTAAAAATTATTGGTTGTAGCACAATGTGTTTTTCACTAAAATGCACAGAAAGACACGGGAATTTTTTAAGTAACTAAAGATTTAAGTAATAATAGATCACGATTCAAAAACTTGTTGTTTTCAAAATGAACTAAATTTAAGTTTCTGCTAACAACGGAAAAAAAATGTCAATGAATTTTATCAGTATTTATTTATAATCAACTGACACTATATCCATATTATTTAAATAAAAATTTACACCAAAAACTGAAAATCAGACACTGGTCTTAAACTTTATATATATAATTTTCTTATATATGGAGGGTGATTAAAAAACACTACCCCGATAAATGACACCATAGCAACCATACCGTTCCAAGAAACTAAATAAAAATTTGGTGGAAGGTATTTTGAGGTATGTGCTCAAGAATGATATAAAAAACAACATTTAAACTGTAACAGTTACGGTTGCAGTGACAAAATTTCGAAAATTTCAAAGGCAACACCATTTTATTATTATTATTATTATTGGAATGGGATCTCCACAGCAAAAAACCATAAATAGCGTTGGAACGGTACATCTAGCATGAAAATAACCAACGCTAGAGATACTATGAAAAAAAGAGAAAACAGATGTGATGTGCCTACCAGAGCACGGCTTTCATTTTCTTAATGACGTCACATTTCACACTGAGTCTTTGGCTCTCTCTAAAGTCTACTGATTCTGCTTCGAAAAGAAAAGAAAGACCATTGTATCCTTAATTTCATGTAGGTCTACTGAATAAGGGTTTTAATTTTGTTGTTAGTTGTAAGACACCGTCATGAGTGATGTCATCACACTAAGTGGAAAATAAGGCATTGTGAAATGCGTGATGTGTATCTTGCTTTCTTGCTCTGTGAACAATATGCCGCTTACTGGGAAACATCATTATCATTATCATCATCAAAATCGATTTTGATTGCCATTTCACAATGCCTTGTTTTCCACGTATTGCTATGACGTCAGTCATGACGGCGTCTTACGACTAACAACGAAATTAAAGCCTTTATTCAGTAGCATTACACGAAATTAAGGATACCGTGATCTTTTCTTTTCGTGTCGAAACAGAATCGGCAGACTTTAGTCTGAACCAAAGACTCAGTGGGAAATGTGACATCATTAAAAAATTGAAAGTCGTGCTCTGGTAGGCACATAGCAGTTTTTTATTTCTTTTTTTCGTAGCCTTCTAGCGGTGGCGATTGTTGTGCTACAGGTACCGTTCTAACGCTATTTATGTTTTTTTGCTATGGAGATTCCAATTCAATAAAAAAAAAAAAGTAGGTGTTGTCATTTGAAATTTTCGAAATTTTGTCACTGTAACCGTAACTTTTAGAGTTTAACTGTTGTTTTTTTATATAATTCTTGAGCGCATACCTCAAAATACCTTCCACAAAATTTTTATTCAGTTTCTTGGAACGGTATGGTAGCTATGGTCTCATATATCGGGGTAGTTTTTTTCTAATCACACTGTATATATATATATATATATAAAGAGAGAGAGAGAGAGAGAAAGAGAGAGACAGAAATTCAAATTTGAAATTCAGGAGTACAGTTTAGAAATATATAATTGTATTTTTCATAAACTCGAAGGAAGAAATCTAATGTTTTTTTGGAGACACATTGTTTGTTTAGTAAGTTCGAAGGCACATAATGTGATTTGGATCATTCGCTCTATTTGCTACGTTTAATGAAATTATCTCCATGTGTTAATATTCAATATTAGTGTTAAAAAAGTAAAAATAAATAAATGAAAACTTATAAATATACTTGAATTTTATTTATTGAAATTTAATTTTTCCGACTGAGTGAAAATAATGCCTGGACCGGGACTCGAACCCCGGATCTTTGACTTGCAAGGTCAAGGCTCTACCAATTGAGCTATCCAGGTCGACACCCCGGTCAGCATTACTCACTCAGACAACCTTTTAGGCAGGAACAATTGGTAGAGCCTTGACCTTGTAACTCAAAGATCCGGGGTTCGAGTCCCGGTCCAGGCATTATTTTCACTCAGTCGGAAAAATTAAATTTCAATAAATATGATTTTCTTCCACAGTTGATTGTGTGATTTTAATAAAAATTATACTTGAATTTATTAATAAAAATATTTGCCAATCAAAAGAAGAACAAAGTCAGAGAAGAACAAATTTTAAATTTTTATTTCTAGTCGTATATTTTAAAAGGTATCTTAAAAATTAGCCATATTAATTAAGTTTAGTCCAGAAAGATTTATGTATGATTTTCTAAAAAAATAAGTGGCTACGTGAAAATCTAAAAGTGTTAAGGTGCTTTTTATTTAATTCGTTGTAGAAGTCTTATCCAATTTCTTAAATCATATCTTCAGTTCAACAACATATGAAAGAATCATATAATCTTTTATTGTTAATGACTTCAACATTTCGAAACAATCTGCATCTCTGTCAAAACTGAAATAAATAAGGTTTAAGTTGTTCAATATTAAGACGAAGTTTTGGTTTAATAATTGAATAAAAAGGTATTTTAAATGAATTTTGTGATAGAAGATATTTAAAAAGAGTTTAAAGCATGGCTAGTTAGTTGGTTAATCTAGTTTTACGTCACACTAGTGTTTTTCTACGGGCAATTGCAGACCATAGATATAGTAATGTATATAGATCTACTATCCCCATGTTATCAACCAAAGATTTTTGATGCCGGAAAAAGGACTACTCATTAGCCATTAATTGGTATGAAACTCAGCCCTGGTAATAGAATAAAATGGTGAAGAATTTTAAACATGCCGAAGTATGGCGTGGCCTTTAATTATTCTAATAAATATATGAAAGGAAAGGAAATAAGTTTTCATAGATAAGTTATATTTGACTAAATTATGAAAAAATGATCTTTATAATCATATTATTATGAAATAATACTGTTTTCATATTTAATGGAACACTTTTTTTTTTTTTTTTTTTTTTTTTTTTTTTTTAATATTTTTTTATATTTTATATTAGTAAGAAATATGGGATTTCCAAAATCCTCTTAAATATAGTTAGCAGAAGCACAGGTAAAGGCCGCTAGTTTTAATAGATAAAAAGAGTTTTATTTTGAATATTAATTAGGATAATACATATAAGTAAAAAAAAAAAAAAAAAAAAAACTGAATTTGAAACAGATTCGGGAGTTTTTCATTCACTTTTAGTACATAATTTATTCAAAAATTTTATTATTTGCTGAATTACATGTTTGTATTCCCGTATGTATTCACACTGTGAAAGTTGGTTTTTAGACGGTAAAATGGTCGTCTTTCCCCAAATGAAAAGGAATTACATTTTCCCCGCTATGGTTAATCTAGTGCTTTTTACTATATTAATGTTACTAACAGTCTGGAAATCGCCCCTAGGTTTTGTCAAGAGCTATATCATCACAATTTTGATCCTTCATGTAGGGGTTCCTGCAAAGCCTATTTAAATAGCGATTTTTTCAAGCTAAAAACGCAGTTTTGTTCCTGAGAGCGTCGCCTTACAGTTATTTTCTCTAAATAATGAATAGAAGAACTAAACAGAAAATTCTGAAAGATGATAATCACACATTTGGTGCTATTTATAAACAGTCGAGTAAAGTTTGCTATTATATTTAGGTTAATTAGCCAGTGACGTTTTTACGGAACAAAATCATTCATTACACACAGAATGGTTTCAACACGTAATATCTTTGATAGTCTTATTCTCACCCCCTTTTAAAATTTATAATTAACTATTTAATTTCTTATCTTGTCATTCTTGTTTTCCCTGTCTACAGCTTTCAGTTAAGAGCATGCCAAACCAAGAAATTCTAGGATACATGATTTCACATGTTAGGTAAATTGACTAAACATAATACGGTCTATCTATCTGTTATTCGACCAGTATACAAAGTATTTGACTTACATGTTATATTTCATATTGCAGATTAAGTGTTAAGATAACGAGTACTGTTATGTAAACATATGTTAAAACAATTAACTTAGGCTTCGGAACTGCTTTATTTGACAAATAATTCTATGTGAGGGGGCTGCCTCCCCCCTCAACTCTCCATTTCACTATTGTAACTGCATTTATAGCGAATTCAAATATGTTATTAAGTTCAAAAGTTCATTTAAAATTATTCAGACAAATTCCATACGTATCATTCCTTGAAACTTATGAATATTGAACAAACTTTTCTAGTAACAAACGTATTTACTTAAAAATACATCATTTGGATCGCCTGAAGTTATTTGTTTTTAATTTACTCTCACAGACCCAGGCAAAGATCTAACTATAAATTTTGGTATTCAGAAAGCCTCAAAACGTGTAAATATACAAGAAACCAATCGATGAATATTTAGCTTAAAAATTACATTATTTACCATATAGCTTTGAGGAGTTAATTTCAATTCCTGGGCAGCTTTCCTAGACATGGTAAAATATTATATGATATAGTATATTATAGTAAAGCACTTCCACTAACAAAAAAATATATATGTATGGCTTAAATATTGGCAGCCCGGTAGATACGTTTATTACAATATAAAATTATATGAACGATGTAAACGAATAAATAAAAATTAGTTATTTGGATTATTATTATTATTATTATGTATAAAAAGACTCATTTTTCATTCGTCAAACTTTTACTTATATCTTACAGCATAAATTATAAAATGCATATGTTCTCATATCACATTTATTTTTTATTTTTTATTTTTTAATTTGCTACCTCTAAGCGTAAAAAGTATTTCATACAAGGATAATTATTTGTTTAATTTACATACTTAATATAATAAGACATAAAACTGTTACCTATACGTAAAACATATCAGGTTTTCATTTAAAAAAAAAAAAAAAAAAAAAAAAAAGTAATAAAAAAAAAGTAATAATAAAAATTTCATGAATATATTTTAAAAGTATAAATCAGAAACTGTCATAGATTTAGTATTCTCTTTAGAAAGAAATGTATATATATATATATATACATATTTATACATTATATATATATATATATATATATATATATATTTCAAAATTTTCAGTTAGATACTTAAAAAATATAAAATATGTGTTTCTTATTTTAAATATAACGTAATGCAACAGTGAAAAATTATTAAAGTACACGAAAATGCTTTTAATTTTGAGTAGTAGATAAAGAAATATCTCTGAATTATTGCCTACTTATTTAAAGAATATTTTGTACTTTAAGAAAAAACAGATTATGAAATCTTTTTCTTTTGTTTTGAGTACAAACAATGTAAATTTTAAATAAATCAAATTCTTAATATACAGTTAAAAGGTTAAAAAGAAAGAAACTCTTCATAAATTCACTATTCATTGGAAAAAATCTATTTCAATTTTTCAATTATTTATAAGTTATATATATATATATATATATATATATATATATATATGTATGTATGTATGTATATATATTAATATATTATAAAATGCATACTCTCTTATAAGTGGGCCGCAATAGCCCAGTCGACAGAGCACCGGGCTCGTAATAGGAAGACTGCGTGTCCGATATTCGATCCGGCCAAAGACCGTCATGTACACTAATAGTGGCTGGTGCACGTAAAATCTATCGTGGCTGCAATATCCTCCATGTTCCCATCAAAAATTACACCTCTGGGGGTCACCGAAGTGGAAGAGCCATCCCTTCTGTGGAGGATCAAAATTGTGATGGAATATCTCCGGTCGACCACTAGGAGTGAGTCACAGACCATCGCCTATTTCACATTTCGCAGCACTAGTGTGACGTAAAACTCATCCAACCAACCAACAAACCTACCTACATATAAGTTATGTATGTATGTGTTAAAAAAAAAAATCAAAATCCGTTTTCATTTTAAAAGTGATATTTGATATACATAAAAAACGAATCGAAATAAATAATCATCTATTATGTATATTAAATATCACTTCTCAATATTATTGTTGACTATTGAATAAAAATGTTGCAAAGTCTGGCAACTCTGTGTGGATGTTTCTTATCAAATAAGTAATAGTGTTTAGGTTAATGATTAAAATAAATATTTTTTTTTCGTAAGACTTGGCAGTATCATTATACTATTACTCATTTTTACCCTAATATTATTTTTTTTTCTATCGATCATTCTCTCGTTTAGCTTCAATTCAAATATTATAATTGTACATAAAATTAGTAGAAAATGTGTTGTTAAAGGAAATTTAACTTCTTTACATTTTTATTATGAATTTTAATAGAGTAAATTAATTTATGAATTCAATGATCAACTTTAATTTGTAAATTGCTCGATACAGCTAATTTATCACAAAATATTATTTTTCGAAATTCCGTGTATCTTACTATGCTTTTCTTGGGGAGGGGGAGGGGGATATTTCAAATTCTTTTAAATAATTATTGAATTTGTTATTCATTCATCTTACATTTTAAAATTTCTTTTCGAATTTTAAAGAAAGGTAGAACGTTTCCTATAGGTTTTAAATTATTACTTCAGTAGATTGAAAATTTGTGTTTCCTCGCCTCTGAAAAATGAACGCATTTGATGAGAGATTTTTTTTTACCTTTTGGACATTATTAATTCTTTAAATTAGAGTCATATTAACACTTCTTCCAGTGGCTGAGAGGTCTTGCTGTCAAAATTGTTTGATGTTTGATGAAAAATGCCGGTTTTAATCCGAGGTCACGCTTTTCGGAATAGTCATGCGGACTTCTCCGTGGTTTTCAATGAAACTCTCATAAATACTTAAAAAGACCCCAACAGAGGGCTCCAACTTAAATAAAGGCCACTCGTGTAGACGACAAAACTGAAGTACAACACCAACACCCTTTTTATTTATTATCATCACATGCTTAATTATTCATTTTTATTTCATTTTATTATTTTTAAGCAATAGATTATCACGCGCGTTTTCTGGATCTTTTGTTCCTTATTAGTTGAACATTTTGTATATTAATCATATATTTAAATATCTATAGATTATATTTGTAATATTTGTACATATTTGTTATTTTGGTTATAGGGATATACTTTGTATTTTATTAACTGTTTTCTTGAAATATTTTTCACTTTATATATATAACAAATACCTTTTAAGCTGCAAAACAAATACTGCATTTGTATTAAGAATAACTTGTAGTTGTCAGAAAAAATGTATATTTTTTTTTCGATTGTATCTCTGTGAATCTCTGTGCATCTTTTTTTCATTCATTTCAATTTTGAGTTTTCTACTCCCGTCATTTTACTTTTCTGTAATTTTCCTACAAGTGAATATTATAAAACATATATATACGTGTAGAGGGTATAAATTTATTTCATTTATTTCTTTAGTTTAAGATGTTGAATTGGAGTTCATGCATTGTACTACTATAGAATATTTAAATTTTAATTTTCTAAACATAGCTTTTTATTTTTACTTTTTGTAATTATTATTAGCAATCTTAGAGCAAATATTAAATAATAATATATTTTAATGTTTATATACATTAAGAAAATGTATTTAAACTATAGGTGATCGTGGAGGTCAAATTTAACTTTGAAATAGATTTTATTAGTGAAATTTAACAGAAGTGCTTTGCATTAATTTTACACGATAAAATATTTTTAACAGTTTTAATAAAATAGTGGTAGAACAAATTTAAAAGAAAGTGGGAAACGTGCATGCTAATTAAATTAAATTACAAAATATGATAAATTATTTTTCGTAACATTGTAAGATAAGTAATGATGTGGTTAAAAAAACAATAAAGAAAAAAAAAAAGAGAAAAAAAAGAAAGTTTGTATCTTTCTAGAAAAAGAAAAAAAAAAGTAAGAATTTATTCAAAACATTTTTACAGTTTACTTTCTTTACAATTTGATTCTGAATATTAACATGCACTGTGTATAAAATCAATGCTTAATCCACAAAAACATTGTATAGAAAATATTAAAAATACGGTTCTTGTTTAGTAACATGTAATTTTCACATGTAATCTCAGAGAATACCATTAGTTGGATAGGTGACGAAGGTAATTTTAATGTTTCCGAGAATATATGGAGTACACTGAAATTGCAAAATAGACCTTTTTTTTTCTCTCGGTAATCCAAAATCTTAAATTAAAAATATTGTTTTCGAAAGGGAGTAAAACTTAGAATCTATGATTTATTATTCCCATTTTCTTCAAGAAGTACAGGAAGTTAACGGCCCAATGTCATTTATTCTCAAGTTTAAGACTCATTATATGCGGCATACATGTCATTTATAACAAAAATATTTTTTTTTCTTTGTGGTTGAACTATTATTTATTCTAATGTCACTAAATGAAGATTTCTTAGTTTCTTGAAAGAGCAAACATTTGCATTTTTGCATAATTTTATTATGCTTAAGTTTTTTTTTTTTCTCTCTTTCGACTCAAAAAATAGCTATTTAATTTTACTTTCATTGTAAATAAATATGTGTAGTTAAAATAAATAAATAAATAAATAAATAAATAAATAATAAATACATGATTAAAAAAATGTAAGATTAAAATTTGAACAGATTTCATGAAGATATATAAGCGTTTTTTTTCACTAAACTGTTAAAATTTAAATCACACATTTACCCAGAAATAATGGAAAAATGGTTATTAGCTGAAACCAGTATTTCTTTACAATGTTTTAATCGATGCCCATTAAGCATACCTCTTTTGGTGAAATACTGAATTAGTGTTTTTAACAATACAGTACATATGGAAATGTAATATATTCAAATTTCTTTATACATGATATGCAAATTTTGTTAGAATGACAACTAATGTATTTTCGATTACAACACTTTTAGGATATACTGAGAAAAAACACATACCGCCTTCGACTAGAATGAATAAGTAGTTATTTCTGTATTCCTAATCTGGAAATACCAATATCTGAGTTACGCAAACGAACCGTGGTAAGCAAGTGAAATAAATAGTCAGTATAATGGATATTTTTTTTTTCTTGATATAGATAGAGAAACTATATTATGAATATTATGTATATTAAGAATCATTTGATATGTGGGAAATTCTTACCTCATTTCAAGGGTTAGGGACATAAACCAAAATTATAGTTACTAAAATCCGCCTCCTGTGCTCAATTTTATTAGCAGAGATTTTTAAATAAGTTTAGTAAAGATAATATGGGAAAACGCTCTAGAATTCGAAAACGGGATTCTAGAACTCATTAGTAAAGGAATTGATATTTATAAGGATGATATGGAACTATTTTTAATGGAACCATAATTTAGTTTCTGAATTTCAGTCATAGATTTTTTTTTCCAGTGAATGCGTGTTTTTTTTTTTGTGCTAGAGGCCTATTTCAGTCGGTACAGTTGTCGAATTTTTATAATACACTCTTAATTAGTGCTAGAGGCCTATTTCAGTCGGTTTATTGAATGGGGATTTATCGAATGAAGTCCCCCCAAGGCACAACTTTGACATGAGTCCCCCCCCAGGCCCAACTTTGACATGAGTCCCCCCCAAGGTACCCCTATTTCAGTTGGTACAGCGTTGTCGAATTTTTATAATACACTCTTAATTAGTGCTAAAGGCCTATTTCAGTCGGTTTATTGAATGGGGATTTATTGAATGAAGTTCCCCCAGGCCCAACTTTGACATGAGTCCCCCCCAAGGTACCCCTATTTCATTCGGTACAGCGTTGTCGAATTTTTATAATACACTCTTAACCCTCTGTAACTCATGACCTTTAATATTTTTGTGTTTATTTGTTTCGTAATAATTGGAAAAAAATAAAATACACGTGTTTCAGGTTTTTTTTTTTTTTATTTCTCATAAATTTCGAAAAAACAAACAAAAACACCTACAGGCAACAAACACTTTTTAGCATAAAATCCTATAAAATACGTGAAATTGGGTCAAAATCAATATTATACAATGAATTTGAAACACTTACCTCTTCACTGTTTCAATATAAAACACAAAACACACGAAAAACTATTTTTTATTATTTTTTGAATCAGAGCCGGTCCGCACTTGTCGTTAGTTACCCACTGTCGAGTAATGAACTTCAACTTACGACATACGGCGCCATCCAGTTGTGTTTCTAGATACTAGATTCTCTAACTGTGAGTGTATACGACAGGCTACAGTGCGTGATTACGTTGTAGAACCGATTCTTTGAATTTGAACCACGATCGAACGGTATGTTGCCTACAGTCTACAGTATGGTACAGAGGGTTAATAGTGCTAAGGGCCTATTTCAGTCGGTTTATTGAATGGGGATTTATTGAATGAAGTCCCCCCAAGGCACAACTTTGACATGAGTCCCCCCCCCAAGGTACAACTTTGACATGAGTCCCCCCAAGGCCCAACTTTGACATGAGTCCCCCCAGGCCCAACTTTGACATCAGTCCCCCCCAAGGTACAACTTTGACATGAGTCCCTCCCAAGGTACAACTTTGACATGAATCCCCCCCCAAGGCACACCTTTGACACGAGTCCCCCCCAAGGTACCCCTATTTCAGTCGGTACAGCGTTGTCGAATTTTTATAATACACTCTTAATAGTGCTAAGAGCCTATTTCAGTCGGTTTATTGAATGGGGATTTATTGAATGAAGTCCCCCCAAGGCACAACTTTGACATTAGTCCCCCCCAGGCCCAACTTTGACATGAGTCCCCCCAAGGCCCAACTTTGACATGAGTCCCCCCCAAGGTACAACTTTGACATGAGTCCCCCTCCCCCCAAGGCACACCTCCCCCTCATTGGGAAAAAGAGAAAAAACGTTGTTTTGCGGCTATAAGACAGTTTGGACTTCCAACGTTATTTGTTACAATATATGCAGCTGAAACACATTGGTTTGATTTAATGAAAACTTTATCATGGAATTTAGATCGTCACGAATTAACTAAAAAAGAATTTGTCGATATTAACAAGTTTAGCAGTAGGCCTCTGGCACTAAATTAAAATCTGTCAATGCCAGATTTTCATGTTTTAAATAATGAAATAATGTCGTGTCTGTATATTTTCTTTTTTTTCTTTTTTCTTTTTTTTTTTTTTTTTAGTACCTATGGAGTTATAATCTGTTTAAATTTATTGGTGCAAGATATGTAAATTTTATTGGAATAGTAACTAATTTCGATCACATTCCTTTAACGGAAACTTAAATAAAATATTTTTGATTCCACCGATATTTTCTAACAGTACTCACTATAATATGTAATACCAGAGCTATACACAGAATGTACGAAAAAGATTTATGTATGGTAGTAGGGAATCTTATTTTGACGCCAACTTCTGTCCTGGAGTTATACTCTAGTGTGAAAGATGCATATTTTATTGTAACATTTCTTTATAGTTAGAATTATAAAAACCTTGGTTTCAGTTTTCTGTTAAATAACAATAAAAATTAAAATAAATATATCATTTCTTAGAGCCTTTTTAGCAATCCAAAATCACGGTAGTAACGATAATACTTAAAACACTCTCATAACAAGACTCTGAATAAATTAAACAATATATTTTCATAAACATTTTTAACATATTTAATTTAAATTTGAACAAATATTGATATTAATTATTGTACAGAAAAGAAAGTATACTAGACGAATAGTCGAAATCGATAAAGAGTTGAAAGATAAAAGATAAATATAATTAAATTAATTTTTTTAACATAATGCCTGACTTACTTAAACAACATGGAAGTAGTAATTTAAATATTTTAAAAATAAATTTAATCGGTAAGAAATTAAAAATAAATTTTAAAAATTTTAAACTATTTTTAGAAATAAAAATTTACGGCAGTTACAATAGAAAATTAAAACCTTTTAACAAGGGAAACTATCAACCAAGTAAATTTTACATTCTCATCTACATTTTTCGCATAGTATAATTTATATTTAAACAAAAGAAAAAAAAAATTAATAAATAAATTATAGAATAACAGAGTAGTACATAAAATAGAAAATTACATGAAACATGCAATATAAATATACTGCATTTAGTTATATATATATATATATATATATAATTAAATTTAAATTAAATTCATCTATTTTATTTAAATATATTTATATTTAAATAAAATATATTTAAATTAAATTCATCAACGTAATAATTAATTTACCAGCTTACCGTAATCGCACTTTTTTTTTTTTTTTTTTTTTTTTTTAATTGTGAGTTATTGATTTTTCACGTTGCTTGAATTTTATTGCTTTAAGATTTAAGTTAGTATATATACTTCATTCAAATAATTTTTTATAAGAATTTTATATCATCAATGTCGGCATAACAATGTCATTAAGAAAATTTAGTAGAAAACTTTTTCAATCAGCAAACTAAAATGTAAATAGATAAAACCCATTTAAATGAACCCAATGACCATTATATTTTCAATTTTCTTTTTATGCTTTTAGCCTTCATATGATTTGAAGCAGTCTTTTAGTTAAATATTCTTCTAAAACTTAAACTAATTTATTTCCATTAAAGAGTACTAAAATATTGATTTTTCCAGTTATCCATAAATTGTCTTTTTACTTCATATGAAACATAAAACCTTAAACGAAATTGCGTATTAGGGCATGGACAACAAATTGCTCTTCCGTTATTTTAAAATGACTTCTGAATGCTATAAATTATAAATAGAGTTGAAATTATAAATCAGACATTCAAAACATCTAAATTTGAACTAAAGCGAAGAGATGTTTTTACGCTACCGCTTTAAACGTTTTGAAAAATGTCTTTTTTTTGTTAAATATTTAACAATTTCATAAGTTTAAGAATTAGAATAAGTCGATTTATTTGCGTTTAAGATTAAAATATACTTTCTCAGATTTTTTTAAAAATATTTTGCATATTTCATTTTGTGAATGATTATATACGTTTTATATAGTATTTAATGTTATTATATATAATGGTTATTTTGAATTATCATGAAATGTTAATTTTTTATTTGTAGTTTTTCATCTGGTATGAATGTGCACGATCGTATACACACATTTAACTCAATGTTTAAGAATATACAGCTGATAGTCACTTATAAAAATTAAATTAATTTATTCTGAAGTGCTGTAAATATGTAATGCCATATATGTACAGTAATTTTACTGTAATATATGTAATACTGCAATGTCATAAAGAATTACAAAAACAAAAATATGTAAATCATCAAAGTTATTGCATCCGTATATGTACACGGTAGACCTCAAAACGTATAGATACTCTAAACTTGATTTTTTTTAGTTATTGAAATATTTTCTTCATATATGTATTTTCGGAAAGTAAAAATTAATATTTTTATGTTTGTCAGTTTATGTACAATCAAAATGTAATAAAGAAAAAAAAAAGTGAAAATTGTTTACCAAATCTTAAATTAGAAAACATATTAGAAAATTCGATTATAAAACATATTATTAACATTTCAAGACGTTTTAATAAAAGTAGGACATTGATTTTTAGATTTTTAAAACAGAGATGCAGTACAGTAAAAGGTAATAATATTAATAAATTTTGTTAAAAAACAGTATTTACTTCTTCCTAACTAACCTGGCGTAAATTTATTCAATAATTTTCTACCGTTTACTTTCCTTATAAATTTATTCTGAAAATAAGCATGCAAAATGCATAAATCAATACTTATTACTACCTTGAACGAAAAAAAAAAAGTTTATAAAAGTCTATAATGACGGATCCTGCTCAGTAACATGTAATTTTCAGTAATAATCTCGGAGAATGCTGTAGAAGATAATCTACGTCTATGTGTGCGAGAATGTAAGAAATATACTGAAATTACAAAAGAGATTTTTTTTCCTCTCGACATTCTAAAATTTTAAATTAAAAATATTGTTTTCGTAAGAGAGTAAAACTTAGAAGCTATGATTTATTATACTCATTTTCGTCAAGGAACAAAGCGAGTGGATAGAAAAATACCCTTTATTCTTGAGTTTAAGAGTCATTATATCATATCATCTATAGCGATTTTTTTTTTCCATTGGTGGTGCATTCTGATTTATTCTAATGTCAGTATATGAAGTTATCTTAGTTACTTCAAAAAGGAAGCATTAGCTATTTTGCATAATGTTGTTATTCTGAAGTTCTTACTGTCTTTTGGTTTAAAAAATATGGATTTAATTTTACTTTTATTGTAAACAAACATGTATAGTAAAACAGGAAAATCTATTTGTATAAGTAATTTTGAATAAGACTCATATATAAAATTCTGTGCATTTTTCCATACAAATATGTGTATAATTACTCAAGTATATATGGAATTGCAAAATAATAAAATTTAATACGGCAGAAAATAGAGATTTTATTAAAATGAAAAATGGTCTAAGTTTGATAACAAATATATAAGTATAATATATGTTCCTATTACTGACACTTTTTTTTTTTTTTTTTTAGAATTGCAAAAACAATGAGCTTGATATTCTATTGCATTCTTACATAACAAAAAAATGAAATAAAGTTTCTAAAAATATATTAAGCATTTTAAATGTAAAGTTATTGCAATTTAAAATTACAACATCCTAAAAAAAAGTTAATCAAGCAATTAGTACACTTTCACAAACAACAATTTACATTTTAAAAAATGGAGAAAATATAAGAAAACATCCATAATACTAAAAAACAGACTATATATATATATATATATATCTTAAACTCTTAACATATTTTCAAAACTATATTAGTTTTGTAATAATTTTTACTGCTGTCTTTGGCGATTTTTTTATAAAATACACTTTAATTTATATGCTATTAATATATATATATATATATATATATATATATATATATATATATATATATATATATATATATATATATATTAAATCTTAATATATTATATATTAATTATATATGTAATACAAATTTATATTATGTATATATATATATTTATATATATTACATTACTACTATATGTTATGCTACATATATGATAGTATAGTATTATATTATAATACTAGATTATAATACTACCATAATATATATGTATAAAGGTTATATATATATTACTTTTACTAACAATATATTTGTCTTATTTAACCAACACAATGTATAATTTTAAATATTTTAGAAAGCAGTTTGAAAAGGATAAATCTTTTGGATTTGACTTTACATTTAGAGAAAATCACGAATCATTGAAATTCTATGCTCTTACAAAAGATTCTAACAAACAAATTGCCTACTTTTAACCAAAAATACTTTTTAAAGACATTTTTTTTTTTACAATATCACAGAGAGACATAAAAAGAAAAGAGAAGAAAAAAAAATCCATACACAAATTGGCTACGCAGAAATTTACATATCATTTTAAAAATAAAAATGTATAAATATATAAAATGTTCAAAGTAAATTAACTTATTTGTCCTTTAGTTAATTTTCAAAGATTTTTAACAATTGAGAGAATTAAATTCGGAATATATTTGTATCGATAAATAAAAAGGGTTATAATGGTGTATGAAACAAATCTTCACGTGGCGAATATGTTTTCTTAAAAGAGATTTTATAAAATTTTTCTTCGTTGCATAATGCATATTAAAAAAAAATGTATATATAGTCGCCTACACAAAATATGATGTAGATGATCCGTTAATATTAAGTGGGACTGCAGTAGCTGGTAATGATTTCTCAAGCGGGACACATATGAACCGACAAAATACTTGATGGGAAACACCTACCATCGCTCTCATATTTTCCCTAAGATTTAAGACCAGAAAATTTCTAAAACAATTATTTATTTACTTAACCGTAGGAAACGATTTTCTCTTCAAAAAAAAAAAAAAAAAATGTTGTGGAAATTTTGATTTAAAATTAGATATGTTGGCCGTCATGGATTTTAAATTTATTTTATATAATCAAATGTTACATATATGAAATGTATTATTGTGACACAATCTAAAATTCGTATTCACAATCATAGGTTAACGTTATGCTTTTTATGAAGTTGATAAAATTTTTCATACAATCTCAATATTTTTGTAAATATAGATTGTTAGAAGGCTGAAATTTTGTACATCTGCAATTTAGAGTTTGTGTTTTACTTATTGCATCTATTATTTTTAATGCATGCTATATCATAAATTAAGTGATAGATTTTATTGTTACTGCATTTTTTTTTTTCACATTCCACGTTTTAAAAATTTCGGTTGATTTTATAATATTTCCTAAATTTTACGGTTTATATATATATATATATATATATATATATATATATATATATATATGGATATGTCTAAAAAGCTTGGTTCTTAAAAAGGCAATTTATTGTAATTTTCGTTCAATGATAGCAAAAATGTTTTATTTTATTTTAATATATTTTATTATTTTAAAATATTAACCGATCAGTATAGCTGTCTTAAAGATGACTAATCATAAACCCTATCTCTTCGGAGTTTTCCGTTTTTTTTTTTTTTTTTTTTTTTTTAACTTCCGTAAATACGGGCTAAGACGCCTTATAAAGACCCCCCCCCCCACACACACACAACGGAGGACATTCTTATTCAGTCCTAGGGCCATAGTGCCGCCAATCGGCCTTAATCCCCAGAACTCGATCCAACCCATAATCATAAAATAGTAAAAATATATTTGAATAAAGTACAGGATCGTCTGTAACCAAGCAACAGGATAACAGGACGAAAATAAAGTATACACCCAGAAATTCAATATTCAACACTTTTATATTATAAGGAGACTTAACATTGGATTATTAAAACCAGAAAATCATCAACATCTTCAACTCGAAAGTTTAAAATTTGAAAAATAGTCAGCTGCTTCGACAGCATTTAGTGCACCGTCACCAGTTTATTAAAGACTGCACGCTGAATGCTACCTAAACAGGGGTCTGCTTTTCTGATTTTTCTCTTTGACGTTCAAGTCCTTGATGATTTTTCTGGTTTTAATATCACACTTATATCATAGTGAAAAATTATCTAAGGTAAACTTAAATCTCTTTACAACAAGGACTATCATGTTGAATGTCTAGCTACTTAAACATATTTTTATTTGTGCGTTGTTTTAAGTAAATTCTATTAAAATTATCTCATTAAATATTTTCCTTTATCTCACCAAAATTTAGCCGAAACCTAAAACTTGCAAATTCCACTGAAGGCATGTAACGTCTATCGCAGTTACTTTAAACGAGTTCATTTCAACTTAATACCTTGCTTTAAACTGCAAATCCGTTTAAACTAAGTAATTCATTCTCAAAATTTCTCAATTATTTATATTCCTACGAAAAACTCAGTATGAGGTCTCTCTTAATACGTAAACACGTTTAATAAGTAAACAAACGCAAAATAATGAAATCCCTAAGAGAAAAATAAATCTAAAAATCCAAACAAAATGTTTTTGCCACAGTATAAAGGTACAGTCGGTAACAAAAGTATCCGGACACTAGCAAAAATTCCTATATAAAAAAAGTAGAGTTATTACTGTTTTGTTAAATAAATCCTTGTCGAGTCTTGTTCTTAGACTGATAAAGAACATGATTCGACAATGATTTATTTAATAAAACAACATTAATAAAACAAACATACTTTTGTTACCGACTATATACCATATTTATATTTTACCAAAATTTTCTTAACACCTCGTAAAATCACATAAACATCTTAACACACAATAAACAAGCGCGATAAGTGTTAAATATTTATTGTACATCAGTTAATTTGTAAAATGGTACACTGAGAAAATAAAATATACCGCCTTAATCTAGAGAGATTAAGTAGTAATTTTTTGAATATCTAAACTAGAAATATGGATTTCTGATCTTTGCGTATTAAGAAAGCCAATAAATTAAATGGACGAAATGATTGAGAATTTATAGTCTATAAATTCCTAGATGGTGAAACAATAATATAAATTTTATAAATATTATGAATCCTTTCTATTGCAAGAAATTCTCACTTGATACCCTAGAATTGGATCATACACTTGAATTATAGTTGCTAAAAGTCACCTCGTATGGTCGCATTCATTTGTAGAGGTTTTCAAATAAGTGTGACCTCGATAATATAAGCTAACGTTCCATATATGTATTAGGGTGTACTAGTATTCGCTTTCATATGGGCCTAGAATTATAAGAATGCTATTGATCTATTTTTATCAGAGCCGCCATTTAGCTTCTTGATGTTAGTCACATATTATTTTTTTAGTGTATGCCGTATACAATGAAAAAAAAAAAAAAAACAAATCCCGTAAGATTACGGGGAAAGTCCGGCAGCAGAGATTCCAGACAAAGCCCGTAAAAAAAAAAAAAAAAAAAAAAAAAAACATTGGTTTTACGGGCAAAATGTTTTTTTACAGGCATGTGACGTAATTTAAGGTTATTATAAACTTAATATACGGTCTAAGCCTTTCTTTTTACGAGCTTTATCTAGAATCGCTGCTGCCGGGATTTCCCCGTAACTTTTCGGGATTTCTTTTACAGTGTAGCATGACAAATTATTTCTCAATTATACATATTTTGTTTGCACAATGTTTCGGCTACTTATAATTGAAAAGCTATCAGATGTGAAAAAATATATCTCAATTTGATCTCTGGAGTTAAAATTAATTTCACTGCGTAAATAGATATTAATTAATTAAAATAAATTCACATTATTGGATCATATTTAAAATAATTGACAAAAATATTTTGAGTTTTATTTTTCCTTTAAATAATAACTTTAGCTTCTTTGAAATATAAATATTTTCTACATAATTTACATTTGAAACTTAAAAAAAATAATAATAACTTTAAAAACTCAATAAAAAATATTGATAATATTTTCTAATTATACATGTCAAATTTAGCATAAAATTTAGCAAGTAATGCCTTCCATTAAAACTATTCAAGCGAATAGATGAAGTATAAAAACAAGAAGTGACAAAGTTTTGTTTCTTAATAAAATAAATGTGGCAAAGAGTTGAAAAAAAGTTTATAAAAAGCTTCTTGTGTAACATATTGTCATTTCGATTTTCTTCACGGCAAATAAATCTTGACACACATATTTTCCTTTATAGAAAAAAGCTCGTGTCTATATTTCTTTCGTCTGTATTAGTATTACGTGAATAAAAGCTTTTGTTAGAAGTTATAACGATAGAAAGTTGGACATAATATTGGCTAATTTTGAAAAAAAAAAAAAAAAGAAAAAAAAGATATACATATATATATATAAATACAATAAATACAATAAATTTTACTTAAACTTCTTATTGATATTTTTATTGATATTATTACTCAGTTTAAAGTTAACTGACGTAGGTAAATATTTTATTATTATTTTTTTAATATTTTATTATTATTATTATTATTATTATTTATTTATTTATTTATTTTGTATTCTACGTATTTTATGGGTATACGATTCTATTATTTCAAGAAAAGAGGAAAAAAAATAGATTTTAAGCAAACTTTTTAAGGAAGAATACAAGAAAGAAAAATCATGCAGCATGCATTGATTAGTAACAATTTCCAACTGTACGTAATTGTTGTATTGAATAACTTTTTCATATTCTATACAAAACATTATTTTAGAATACTAAAAATACATGTGAATGTTTTTATGATTTTTACAATAGAAAGATTTTAAAAATAACTTTTAAAAAATTCTGTCCTAAAACTTAATCCATTGACTTTTTTTTGTTGTTGTTGTTGTTTTCTCTGTAAATAAACTAGTTGCACAGGATCTATTAATTTCATTTCAAATAGGGAACATTCCATAGTGAACATGATTGTATCAGTTTTAAAAAATTCTAAAAATATTTACCGATTCTAGGAGTCGGAAACAGATAGAAAGCCAGACAATCGGACAGACCGATACACAAATTGAAATCATATCCCCACTAAAAATATAAGAAAGTGTTAAAACGCTTAATGTAAACGAAATTGCAATTCGAGCAAATTTTTATTAATAGCTCTTAATGTAACTAAATATTTTTGTGTGGCACTGTAAATCTAATGATAATCATACTACATTATATAGAAGGCACTCTTTTGTGCATACCAATGATTTATTTCAATTGCATTAAGCTTTGCGCAAACTAAAATATTTTAAATTTTGTTTATAAAAATAACTCTCAAAGAACGCAATGATTTGGAATACTTTCAAGTGCCCCTGTACACAAAAAAGTTAGAAATGTACTTTATTTTACATAAGGAACATCCGAAAGGAATCTTGAATAATATATTAAAATTTCATTAAAGTTTCTATACAGTAAAGGTATTAAAATACGGTTTATAGAAACTCCTCTCATTGAACACAATGCTTTCGAATATTCTTGGGTGCCCCTATACACAAACCAGTAGAGTTTAAACTTCATTTTCAATAGAAAACACCCGATAGTGAACTTGAGTAACCTATATCAGTTTCAAAAAATTCCATAAATCTTTACGGAAGTTAAAGCACGGACAGGCAGACAAACAGACGGACAGACGGACATAAACACAAACTGAAATCATATTCACACTTGGCAAATGTTAGAAAGTGTTAAAAACGCTTGATATAAACGAAAATACAATTCTAGCAAATTTTTATTAATAGGTTTTAATATAAATGAATATTTTTGTGTCGCCCTGTAAATCTAATGCTAATCATGCTATATTCTATGCAAAGCATTCTTTTGTGCGCACAAATAATATATTTCAATTTCATAAAACTTCGTAGAAAGTAAAATTATTAAAATTTGATTTACAGAAATATCTCCCATAACACGCAATGCTTTGGATTACATTTGAGTGTCCCTGTACATAAACCAGTGGTGATATTTACTCTATTTTCTACAGAAAACATTCATTAATGAACTTGAATAACGTATTTCACTTTCATTAAGATATGTGTACAGTAAAGATATGGATATATGGTTTATAGAAATACCTCTCATAGAACACAATGCTTTAAAATACTTTCGGGTGCACCTGTACACAAACCAGTAGAGGTATAAACTCCATTTTCAATAGCAAACATCCGATAGTAAACGTGAATAACATATATCAATTTCAAGAAATTCCATACATATTTACGGGAGTTAGAGTGCGGCCAGACAGACAGACAGACAAACCGAAGTATTAAAAAATTGAAAAAATGGATAAGAATAAACAAATATAACTACTGGAATGATTTATGTTATATTTCACCTACAGTTGATATTTACGGTATAGAAGTTACATTTACAGAATAATGTTGAGATGTATCACAAATGAAGTATAATATGATAATTTTTATTTACTACTGGGTAATTTAATGGTAAACGTTCTGTAATTCATATATATCTTTATAGATATCTTAACAGATTACATTTACAGATTGTTATTATTTAATGTCACAAACATTACTTACAGATATTTTCGCTTCCACTAATATTTTCTAACAGTAATCATGAACTTAAATAATTAACAACCATATCCTGTAAATGTATGAAAAAGGCATCTGTATATCAATAAGTGGTAGAAAATATTATACTTTTGTTCGACTGACGCTGCATTTTTCCATGGTATTAGTACTATTTTTTTTCAAATAATGTATTAGTGTCTAATCTACCTACAAAATATTCTACACAGAAATTATGACTGTAATATAGTTCGTAATTGGAGTATTGTGAGTATGATATTTGAACCGCTGAAGACCACTGTTTACACTATGGTGGCTGGCGCACGTAATATCAGTCATAGTCGCACTGTTTACCATATTCTACAATATATGGAGTCTTTTCAAAAACCTCGCTAAATCTATGGTAACAGCTTTCGTAATGCTATTGGAGGAACTAAGCTTATACAATAAAAGAGAAGACTCAATGGCCGGTTCCTTCTGCTAGAAATATCTTCACACCCTTGCGACGTTGTGGGTATATAATAATTTCTATCGCCAAAATCTAATATTCTTAAAGTATTAAAAAAAAATAAACCATATTCGATAGAAAAAGAAGGTTATCTTGGACACAAAAAAATTCAGAAATCATCTAGGATTTACAGATTTTAATACATCTCTATGTACACTATATCATAATCCTTTACACGCTGGCAAAATACCTTAAAAAACTATTTCGTTGTGAAACTGTCGAACTTTGTATTTGAAACATACGGTGCATGTGTACGTATAATTTAGGATTATTATTATTATTAGTATTATTATTTGAAAATATTTGAAAGTAAAATATACTTCATATAATATGAGAAAGAAAAATCGATGTTTGGGATTTTTTTTTTTTTTTTTTTTTTTTTTTTTTTTTTGTAAAATATACGTGCAGTTTTCTCGTTTTTTTTTCTTTTTTTTCGATTGAACAGGTTATATGGTGGACTTTGATTACTGTGAAGAATGTTTGGGATAGACTTAGAGTTTAAATGGATTTTACTCATTTTGAAGTCGTTATGGTTTTAGTAGAAGATTTGCTGTTATACAAAGTATTTGAGGTGAGATCTTTTTACGATAGCTATTCAGAGTTCTTCTTTTATATGATTTATTGAAGTAGCAAGAGTAGCAAAGTAAGCATAGCATTTTTGTCGGAGAGTTTTCAAATCATAATAGAGGAGACTACGAGCGCGTTCTTCACATTGGAGCTATTTTATTACAAAACTCCAATTACGTTATAAGTAAAGCTTTACAATATTATGTGTTGTAAGATTTTATATGTTGTATATAAAGTCTGAATAAGCAAACGACAGTGAATTTTACACACTACATGCAATGTTTGAGCTCACATGCTATAAATGGACACTTAACTTGTCGGGTAGCGATATCAGCCCATATTTAATTAAAATTATATGTGTTTGTTATCTGTTACAGGAAATTTATATAGAATTTAATTTGATAAGTCAATTTTATGTCTTCCCTCCACACTATCTACAAACATTAATTTATAATATGTGCGTTTGTGGATAATGTAAGTCGGGTAGTTGTTACGCGCATTTTTTTTCTTGTTTATAGTTTCCTCATATTTTATGCGTAATATTAGGTAATGATTAAGCAAAAGTATATGTCATGTTGTGAAATCTTATACGTTTTCAATTTTAATCCCTATAACGTATTATCGCTCCTGATATATCGCACCCTATAGCCTATTATCGCGCGTGATAAGGAGAATTTCAGACTTTTAGAAGTATACTTTGCTTTTTGTTTTAAAATTTATGGGTAATTTATTAACAATTGTTTCCCACTAAATTCAAATTAAGTTTCATTGTAAAGTGAGAGTTGTTATGATGGTTGACATGTTTATATTTTATAGATTTAATTTATCTCAATAACTACCTAGTGGATTTATACCTTATATGTCGATTTTTTTTTTGTGGTTTCTTGGAATGATTTCTGCTTTTTATTGACAGTTTATAGCGTCACTCTAAATGATCCCTGAAAGTTTAATGTGCCTACTATTTATTATTATTTCTTAATTTGGATAGCCATTTTATGATTTTTCATTCGTCGCATATATATGTGCTTTTTGCGCAGGTATACTAATTTAAATCAAGTTGAATAATAATATATATTATAATACTTTACATTCGAGATCTTTCTCAACTTATAATAATAAATTAATTTGTTATCTCAAATTTTTTCTATCTCGAAGTTTTCGCGCTAGAACACTAATCGTCAATAAATGAGGATTGGCTTTAAATTTAAAACTATCATAATATATCGCACCCTATAGCCTATTATCGCGCGTGATAAGGAGAATTTCAGACTTTTAGAAGTATACTTTGCTTTTTGTTTTAAAATTTATGGGTAATTTATTAACAATTGTTTCCCACTAAATTCAAATTAAGTTTCATTGTAAAGTGAGAGTTGTTATGATGGTTGGCATGTTTATATTTTATAGATTAAATTTATCTCAATAACTACCTAGTGGATTTATACCTTATATGTCGATTTTTTTTTAATCGGTTACTTCTGTATTTGTATCATTAGATATATATGGCCGGGGATTTGTGTACGTGTAGGTGTGAGCGTAATTCCCTGTGTTTGGGTGCGTTTATGTAGGTACGTGTGTGGTTGAGTCTGTCTATATTTATATATTATGTCTTCCATTCTTATAATTTTAAGTATTCTAAAGCATATATTAGGAAATTTATTGCATCTCAGACAAGTATTTTTTCCTTAACCCGTTAGCACCTAGTGTCCTCATTTGAGGACAGCTAATAAAATGACACATGCATTTTTTATGGTTTCTTGGAATGATTTCTGCTTTTTATTGACAGTTTATAGCGTCACTCTAAATGATCCCTGAAAGTTTAATGTGCCTACTATTTATTATCATTTCATAATTTGGATAGCCATTTTATGATTTTTCATTCGTCGCATATATATGTGCTTTTTGCGCAGGTATACTAATTTAAATCAAGTTGAATAATAATATATATTATAATACTTTACTTTCGAGATCTTTCTCAACTTATAATAATAAATTAATCTGTTATCTCAATTTTTTTCTATCTCGAAGTTTTCGCGCTAGAACACTAAACGTTAATAAATGAGGATTGGCTTTAAATTTAAAACTATCAGAATAATTGTTTAAGCTAATATATTTTACTGTCAGTTGTCTATCTTAATTTAGAAGTAAAATAAGCAGTGAATGATATTTTTTCAAAATTAATTCGGGCGTTAACGGGTTAATCATAAAACTGAATGCAAAGAAAATGTAGGAAGTTTTTTTCCAATATAATTTATAACGTAATAATAAACTATTTAATTGCGAAAGGAAAATATTTGGAATATCTAAAAAAACTATTATTTATAATATGGCAGTTAATATGAAAAATTTAATAGATCACATATCAATTCTTTAACAATTGCTTTAAAAATATTGACGAGTACTTTTGAAAGATACCCGTATTGAAAATTCGCTTCCCCTCTGAGAATACTTCTCCCTCAGATGAGAAGCGTTGCTCCCACGTGTCCATACTTTTTCTAGTTTAGTATTACTACTAACAGTAATACTTTTTGAAGCCATGAAAATTCTTAGAAAAAAAAGGCAATTGGTCAAATTTATTGCAAATTTTGTCCCATAACGTCATGCTAAAAATTTGTTAGACGATTTTCACCAAATGTTTTTTGGCACTAATTTAATTGAGTTGCAACTATATATAAATTTGTATGAAATTCCATGCAGTAGATCCTGTGATAACGTCCCCACATTTTTTTTTTCTCTCACACACAAAGAGGTACGCGGAGAGACATTTTTCTAAAAATTGACAAATCATGTTCTACATTTGTCAACACGAGTAAATTCATCGAAAACCAGAAATCGAAACTTTTTACTAAATACTTTTAGAAAACACTTTTAGGAAACACTTTTACAAAACCAACATTTTCTTCTATTGAATATAGATGAAAGTGAAAGTTCCTTTTCTTTTCTTTTCTTTCTTTCTTTTCTTTTCTTTTTTCTTTTTTTTTTTTTTTTTTTTTTTTTTTTTTTTTGTAAATTCATACGTAATTAACTGGTAAAAATTATTTAATGTCTAATTTTAGTCATGTAAGCATAAATAGATAATTGTCAATAAATTATTCAAATGTTTAAAATTATAGTGGATTATTCTTTAAGTACATAAGTTATTATTTAAGTACATAAAATGTTAATCCGTTATAAGATACGTTTCTATGTTTTGCCCTATTGTCCAAAAACGAATTTTAATATACTTTATCATGAAAATGATAAATTAAGAAATGATGAAAAAAAAAAAAAAAAAAAAAAATGAAAGAAATAATAAAACGTGAACTGCGCACATATTTTTAAGTAACTATATTGAAATGAAGGTTTGTGAAATGGAATTTTTATTATATATGAACTCATAAAAAGTTTAATTTGTTTCTTGTAATTTAATTTCAAATAATTCTTTAAATGGCAAATCAATAAAAGCTAATTTTCCGGAAATACGTTTTAGAACAGAATTAAAGAAAAGAACAAATTATACTTACGAAAGTCTGGACCAAAACCTTTTAAGTCATTTATGTAGCAGAATCAGTTTTATTGTCCTGATGACATTTTTATGTCTTTCGGTTTTATTTCCCGAAAGAAATTTTATTTAAAAGCTCCCTAAAATTGAAAAGGATTTTTATGCTTTAAATAGCCATTAAATTGGAAATATTTTTTTCTTTCTTTTTTTTTTTTTTTTTTCTTTTCTTTTTTTTTAGCTTTAATAATTTATTAATATTTAAAATTCTATTAATGTTATAATTCTCTTTTTAAGATTTTTAGGTTGATTTCTTTAGAAATCGACCTATTGCTATCACTTCGTTTATCTATCTATCTATCTATAATGAAAATTTTGTCATCCCGATAACTCCCGAAATAATGCTCCAAATTGAACCAAATTTGGACAGTGAACTGATCTTATAAATATCTTGGATGAGTTTGTTAACCAAGTTGCTCTGACTTTTTGTTCTCAAGTGGCAACCACTTGAAAATTTCAAACCCACAATGTAAAAAGCAGGTTTAAAGCAAGTTTTGCTTGAATTTTGATGTAAATACACGCTACATAAAGGTCTCGATGAAGTTTGTTAATGAAGTTCATCCGCCATTTTTAATAAAGTGGCAGATATTTCAAGTTAAGTGGGGCCACTTGAAATCAGGCTACAACTTTAAAATTTAAAATCACTATAACTTCCGAAATAATACTCCAAATTGAACCAAATTTGGACAGTGTCTTAATTTATTATGTAAATAACTTAGATGAGTTTGTTAACCAAGTTGCTCCGCCATTTTGTTTTCAAGTGGAGACCACTTAAAAAAATCAAATTCAAATTGTAAAAAGCGCATTCCATTTTTTTTTTTTTTTTTTTTTTTTTTTGATGTATACGTAGTTTATACAAGTGTCTCTAAGATTTTTATTAAGGAACTTTATCCGCCATTCTTAAGAAAGTGGCGGATATCTTAAGTTAAGCGGGACCACTTGAAATCAGGTTACTACTTCAAAATTTAAAACCATGATAACTTCCGAAATATTACTCCAAATAGAACCAAATTTGAACAGTGTCTAAACTTATCTTATAAAAATTTTATGGTACATTGTTTAACCATTTAGCTGCCGACGAAAAATTACGAGATTGTCTACTAGGTGCAACCATTTTTCACACAGGTGCGTGTAGTTATGCGTTCACTGTTCATAAATCTTTCCGATTATTGGCACTCCACATATTCTCTGAAATAAGTAAATATTTCGAAAACACTGTCATGATCATTTAAGTACACTCCGAAGCCGTGAGACTAGATTCAACGGTAGCACCGTAATACGAAGGACCGTACTAAGGCAAGACTTATATATACGGCCGGAGCAGTTAATGCTATGGTGTAGCGAGGTGAATATATACCCCCTGTAGCAGGTAAGGGGTTAATATATGTTTTTTTTTTTATGCAAATCATTATCTTTATTATCATTCAACCTTTTATGTGAAAGATTCAAAATCAGGATCGTATACATTTTTATGAATCTAGTAGAACATTGTATATATAAAGTAAACGAATTATACCTTATATACCCCGCGACAAAAAGATAGGTACAAAGGTTTTTTTTCTTTGATTTTCCATAAAATAACATTATCTAAATTGTGCTTATCATTTATTATTATCATAAAATAACATTATTCCCGGACTAATTTTTAATTTAAGTCTAATTTAGAAAAAATTTAAGACTAAAATATTTCTAATTTAAGACTACACACCGCGACAAAAACATAAGAAGAAAAGATTTTTTTTTCCTTTTTCTTTCTTTCTTTTCTTTTCTTTTTTTTTTTTTTTTTTTTTTTTTTTTTTTTTTGTAAAAGCCCTTTGTACCTATCTTTTTGTCGCGGGGTGTATATTCCATATGTTTTTCTTTCATGTAGTATTATGTGATTTTATTTAAATAAATGATAAGACTGATAATTTTGATTGAATAGTTTAGAAAAAAAAGAGGAACTAAGCTAAAATAATCAAGTTATGCATACAAGTCGTCATAAACAAGTTACACATACGATAAAAAGTTTTTTAAGATTGACCGAATAATTTGGAATAAGTACAGAGTTGTTGACCATTATTACGTTAAGTTAAATACGTATATTCAATTTTAACCCTATTTACTGTATGAAAATGTTTAAATTTTTCAAAATTTAGTACTAAAAAAGAACATAATCACCTCCAGCACAGCGGTTGATGGGGATGTTCTGTTGATGTAAGGAAGGAGGTTGCTGGATTAGAACTTAGTCCATGATCGTAGGCCCAAACGTTTGAAGTTTTTTCCTTCAAAATTTACAAAATACGGTCTAAGACGCCCAAGAAATATCACCACGAATGACGTCTTACCAAGTGTTAAGACACTCATGTTGTCAATCAATCCCAACCACCACATTATTTAAAATAGTATAATTTTTTATATATATATTAATATTGATAGAAATTATTTTGGAAATTTCCAAATACGTAAATTTAAAGTTAAAAATTTATTTTAAAACGAACTTCTTTTATAACTATCAAAATAACTATACTTTTTTTTAAACTAATAATTCTTATATGCTTAAAAAGAAAAAAAAAGTTCTTATTTTATATAAAAATAGTAATCTTAAAATAATTTTTTACATAAACAACTTGAACAAAAAGTAAATAATAATAAAATATGTCAATTTAACCAAGAAAAAAAAATAAAGAAAAAAAATAATTTATTGAACACAAAAATGAAAAGAAAAGAAAATAGAAAAACAAGAATTATGCATAGAATAAGTATTTTTTCTCTTTATAAAATTATGTTTTATTTTTCACTCAATTTTTTCTTGTAGTAATTTACACTGCCAATTGCTCATTTCTTTTTGTTTACGAGAGATTTGAGGTTTCGCACATACATTTTCTCCTTCAGAAAGAAAAAAAAAATATAAGTGAAATATGTTTTGTTATTCTGTCTTCTTCCCTTAGAGAAGTTATTAAAGAAAAAAATAATATTTTTGTTTTGAGTTATTGTGTGCGCGATAATTGGACTTGAAATTTCTTGAAAGGCAAAATTTAAAAAAGATAGTTGTTTAAAGACAACATTTTTTCTTACTTTTTCATACACATAATTTTTATTATTAATAACGAAGCTTTAAATTTAAACTAAGATTTAATGGAAAATATTTTATCCGTAATTTTTTTATATATTACTAAGGGTTTAATATTTTCAAAATATAGAGAAAATTATATTTCTCAATCTCAAATGATATACTTTTTATTTCCTTTTAAAAATACGTAAAAAGAAAGTTTAGTTTTTGGGTTTATTAATGAAATTCAGATTTTTATAATTTTACACGATTTGAGATCCCCTAATTTTAAAATTAGGTTTTTATACAAGTTGATCTCTCTGTCTATGTGTCTGTATATCTGTTATCAGCATAGCACAAGAACAAATATTAGCCGGAACTCCAATCTGTTTATTCTAAATGTCTATTATATGAAGTTGCTAAGTGAAAATTTTTGATAAAATTAATCATTTTGTTCATGTACAGAGATATCCACCAATATTTACAATATGCTTATGATCTAAGTTTCTAACAGGTATAATGAAATACATTTAGACTGCATTAATCATAAGGAAATGAAGATGTATTATTTTTATATTCATAAAGACATGTTTCTTACAGAAAGTGAAACTAGAAGGGTTTTAAATTCAGATAGAAAAATGTCTGAAATCGAAATTCAGATTAAAAAATGTCAGAAAAACGTAAATATATCAAATTGCAGACCACACATGAGTCAGAATTTAAGACATATAATTGTATTGAAATAAAGAAGCTGAGATGAGTGTCTGAATAAGGTTTCTATACCTGAAATTAAGAAATGTTACAGTTTAGACACTTAGAAATTAAGACATTTTAAAAATTAGGCACTTAAATGTTCAGACATTTCTCACTTCAGACACTTAGAAATTAAGACTGTTTTTTTTTTTTTTTTTTTTTTTTTTTTAATTAAGGCGTTTAGAAGATCAAAAATTTCTTAGTTCGGAAATTTGTATTAAGTTCAGACACTTGTATTAAATAACAATTCTAAATAGAGTCCACTTTAAGTAACATGCATGTTTCAATACTATTTTTTCTTTTTCACATTCAATAAATTTTTATATTGTTTTAATTAATGTGTTGTTAAGCTATTTAAACTACTTAGATACAAGGTTTATCTGGCCAAAAAGATAATTAATTTTTATTTAAAGCTCTCTTATGTAATAAAATTAAATATTAGTAAGGTAAACTAAATCAAGCAAAACACGTGTAGCTAAGACATCGAATATGTAACTGAAAATCATTAAACATTTCATGTATAATTGTTTTTTACTTTTCGAGCATACATATGGAAAGTAAAAAGGAAAAGTTAATAAGCTAAATATTGTAATTATTATTAAAATTCGACATTGGGATTTTAGTCTCCCTAGCAAGAATCCTAATAATTTATGTCAGTCTAAAACTTATAATTTTTTACAGGGAAAAATTCTTTATTATTATGGTTTATAGGCTCAAATTATTCAAAGTGTGATAGCGTCTAACCACCTCATTCGAATAAACTGAAAATTAATATACCCAATTTAAATTACCGTAACACGCAATGTATGAATTTTGGAGAAAAATGCATTTCATTTATGTATATATATATATATATATATATATATATATATATATTGTTTTTCAGGGACGCATCAAAATATTTTTTATCATTATGGTTTATGGGCTCAAACTATTTGAAGTGTTATAACGCCTAAATACCTTGTTTAAATGAGTTGAAAATTTATACACATGTTATAGGTCAGAGTCATATATATACTGGTGGACTGTTGCTAAGGACGGATGCCAATAGATTAGTTATTGTCATCCATCCTCAGCAATTGTCCACCAGAATATATATATATATATATATATATATATATATATATATATAATTTAAATTATTTAGTACCATTGTAACAATCAGCAGACAAAAGATAGACGAAGATACCAACTTAAAATAAATTTTAATTCAGATTTATTTCGTTTAAAATTATTCACGGTATTAAATTAATTTGAGTACCAATGATTAGTAAAAACAAGTTAAAGTACTTACGCAGAAGAGAAATGAAACTAACATAGCACATAAGCCTAACGATGAGAGAATTTGCAAAAACTATGAATTATTAGTAACAGTCAACATTTGAGAGAATAGAGAAAGGAAAAATAAACCAAAGCGTTCCGTTAAAAGAAAAAAAAATGGAATTCATGAATTGAAAATTGGAATTTTAAATGCTGAAAAATAGAAATGTGCTCATCAGGAAACTGGCATTTCTATCAGCATATGTAAGACTTCGTAAAACTGTATAGCTAATTCCAGCAAACATACAGCTCAAGTAGGTATACATACACACACACACACACACACACTTTCGGTTCAAATTAATCGTAATACAATAGCGTTAAATTATAGAACATGCTATATGAGAAGAATTCTCAAACACACTATTAAAAATTTCTCTTTTGTTTATTTAACGTCTTCTGTTTCTTTAATTAGCTTCCAATCATACTGTAGGTATGGGGAACTTAGGTAATCATGAAAATTTTCGACCTCGGTTTTTTAACTTTTTTGAACGTTTTCAGGTGTTAGAAATCAGAAAATTTCAAAATGAGTATGGTATCTGTCTGTCGGGTGCCTCTTAGTTTGTTAATGTGTTACTTTCTTAGTATGTTCGTATGTTAGTTTGATAATCTGTGTGCGCAATACCTCACGAACAAGTGATCGCAGAGAGGTCAGACTAGTTTTAAAATATTATTTAACATTGCCAAAAACCCTATTTATTTTCAACATTCTAATTTAAAAACTTCAAAAGTTATTCGAAATTTACGTTTTTCTTGATAAGGGAAAATACAGTGGTGGACATAATTATAAGACACCTATCTAACTTATAAATGATTTATCAAATACGTCAAAAACATAAATTTATTCTGTTATCATATATAATTATTTTATAATAATGATAGTTTCATACAATTTAATGAAAAAACTTAAAAACATAATCGACAAAATTAAAATAATAATAATAATAATAATAATAATAATAATAATAAAAGCCTTAATTAGTTTTATGTTTGTACGTACTATATAAACACGTGTGCTTAAGGAGGACACACCCTCAAACAGAAATTTATTCAAAAACCTGTTTGTAAATCTATTGTGTATAATGAAAATAATGAAATTGTGGTAATGGAAATCGACTCAGTTTTAGTTAAAAATGTTATAATGTAACTAAATGATATTTTGTAAACTTATCTGGAATTTCTTTTTCAGGCTTCTCGATTTCTTTCTTTAATCAAATTTCTGGAAGCTTTCTTGATTTACAAATAATGTAATAGGTAGATTTAGTTTTTTTTATTTAGAAATTGAATGTTCAAAGTTATTAAATACAAAATTAATTCATAAATTTAAAATTCAATATATCACTCAGAAATTTATTAATACATCTACAAATTTGTCAACAAATACATCCATAATGTAATTTATTATCCAGTAATTCATCTTTGAAAAACATCACAAATATACACTTAATTTAGGATTATTTTGAAGAATTCTACAATTTAATTTATAGTACATTCTGTTCTTTTAATAAATGAAAAAAAAAAAAGCATTTATCTCAGTTATCTGATTCAAATAACGTTTTGTCGTCTAAACAGGCAGTCGATGAATTTGCCTGCCAATTTATTAATTTATAATTTTGTACACTAATCCCTTCGGAAATCGATTTATCAGTCGTTACATATAAAATTTGACAGCAAAGTTTGGGTTCAATATATATATAGTGTTTCATTCATTTTTTCCATAATAATGCCGACATTGTTAAAAAATTTTATAAATTGCATCTCAACTGTATTTTATTTTATTTTATTTTATTTTTAATTTTATTTTTATTTTTATTTATTTTTATTTATTTGATATTTTATTCATTGAAATTTTTATCCAAAGTATCTGTAAATTTTCTACAATTCTTAATTAAAATTAAAAATTTGAGATTCTATATCTTTGTTATGAATTTTATTTAATTATTATATTTATCTGTAATAGGTAAAAATGTCTGTTTCTGCCTTAGAAAAAGTCCTCTAAGTCACAAATATATTGTCGTCAATAATAAATTAAATTAATATTTCCATTAAAATATATAAATGTATTACCAGTAGATTTTTTACAGTGTGTAAAATTACTTTTTTTGTATAATTAAATATATATGCAAAAAGTAACTATAGATATAAATTATTAGAGAGCATGATGTTGATCTTTATTCTAAGAAACAGATGCCTATGCCAAATGTATATACAGGCTTCGTACAATTACATAATTCCTATTGTGTTTTTGAAAAGAAAAAAACAGAAGTTCATTTATTATTATTATTACTATTACTATTATTATTATTTTTATTAAATAATGATACTGTAATTATTTTTTTTTATATCCAGCATACTTTTTATGAACATATCTACGATAACAGATGCAAAATTAAAACTAAGGATAAACATGTGAGATCTTAAAATGATTATTACATGGCACTTTTTTGCATTTCAGTTTTTATAACATATAACTACATAAAAAGTTTAAAATTTTACTGTGGGTATACAGTAAAATTAGTGTCTTGTTTTTATCTCAAAATGATAACACGTCTCTTATAATTTGAATAAATACCGCGTTCATTAGCAATATTTGAGGTTAATTTTGTAAATGTGTATTAACAATTAACTATTTTATAAAGAAAATACAAAATACCTTGTAAAATGAGTCCTATCTTTCATGAAATATCTTTTATCTTGATTTAAAAAAAAAATTCACTTTTATACAATTTAGTTCCTGGACTTCAGAATTAGCTTTTGGATATATTTTCTTTTTTTAATTTGTTTTATAGTGTTACGAACTACACACAAACACAAATATGTGCATTTAGTACAGTTAGAATAAAAATGAGATAAAAATAAAAAACAAAAAATAAAACTACCCTCCCACTAATTTCATTACAAAAGTCCTAAAAATATGCGACTGCTGCCAATCGATTAATAATTCTGTTTTTTTTTTTTTTTAACGATATAGTTATATTTTGCTTAGGAAATCATCTACATATTAAAACTGGCAACAACGTCATTTGTTTTTCAATAGCAAGCCACATTTTTGACATTCTTTAGGAGTTTTGAATGAAATCAACCTTGATGAAGGTATATATATATATATATATATATATATATATATATATATATATATATATATATATATATAAAAAATATATAATTTTCTCATAGTATTATAAGCTGTCAAAATATAGAAATGCTAATGTTAAATGGATGTGACGCACATTAATTCATATCTTCCCAAAAAACTATTATATTCATGTTAAATTTTTGAACGTTAGAATGAAGTGATTCAATCGTATTTAATGCATATTTTTTGATTAAACAACATTTTTTGAATTATGAAAATTATTGATAAATTCATATTAAAAAAAAAATATATATATATATATATATATATATATATATATGAATCATGACCTATATTAGTTTTTGCGCGAGTAGAACGGGCATCACTAAAAATTTGGATTTCCAAATTCACAGCTAACCCCTTTTTTTTTTTTTTTTTTTTTTTTTTTTTTTAAGTTACAGATTTTTTTCATTTTTTAATCATTTGTTATAATTTGTGTCATCTATAATCTTTCATACACATTAATTAAAATAATTATTCAAGTAAGTTTAGATACATACATCATTTCTTAATAAAAATCACATTAGTTTATTTATCATTTAAAATTGTACCACTTCTTTTGTGGTTATTATCTGAATGCATATATAACTTTTCTGTGTGATAACTTAATTTGATTTCTTTTTTTTTTTTAATGTAAGGATGAATGTCTAACATAGTTTCGTTTGTAACCCTATAAAGCATTAATTATTTAAACTAGACCTTTTTTCGAACCTTCTTGACCTCAGAAATTTGAATATAGAGTCAAAATTAAGATTTTTTTTTTTTTTTCGAAGAAACAACTTTGAGATATATTCTAATATGTAGACCCTTTAATCAAAATTTAACTATTACATTAATAACTGAATGTTATTATAAATCTATTGGCACCCGCAGATTTCTACGATAATTTACGACGAAATCATTCGAGGGGGGGGGGGGGTGTTAGTTCTTTTATTTTAATTAATTAATTAATTTTTATTTTAATTTATTTATTTATTTGCTGACTGTATATACTGTTAAATATTTTATTATTTTTTTAATATGTGTTTACTATCTGTTTTATTTTCTTTCTATAACAGTTTTATATTTATTCTTGATAAGTCATTTCTATACTTTCTTTGATAAATTTAACTTACATAACGTTCTTAATGAAATATCACATGTAAACTGATATTTAAATGCACTATTCCTTTTAATTATACAAATATATGAAACTATGATTATTTAATGACATGTATTTATTAAGCCTATCTCCTTTAAAAGTTATCTTAATTATTTCATTATAAAAAACGTTAGAAGAGAGAAAATTACATATATTAGAATAAGGTTGTAACCTAGGTACAAAATTATTCATAATTTTTCTTAGTTTTACTTATATTACTGCTTCATTTTCAAAATTAGCATACAAAATACATAAAAGCATTTTATAAAGTTTAATAAAGGGAAAAATAAAAAATCTAAAGCAAGACATAATGGCAAGAATAAATGACTAGTTTAACATGCAGTCTTACCAAAAGTCATTAGCAAGTATCACAAATGAGTAAACATAATATTAAAGATCGTAAAAACACGTTCACGTTATGAGAAAAATGTGTTTTTCCCACTCCAGAAACAAAACTTTAATTTAAAAAACTTTGTCTTTTAAGAAGAAGAAAAAGAAAATGCAACCTGTGATATATGAAAGTCATTTTTGTCAAGGTGTACAAGAAGCAAATGACAGAAAGTCATTTATCATATAGCTTAACCTGCACCAAATGCAGAATCTGTGTAACATATTTTTAGAATCGATTTTGCATTATATCTCATTCTAATGTCATAGAATAGAGACCGTTTCTATTCTTTGAGATAAAACAGTAGATCATTAGATGATTATATATATTCTCACTATGTAAATATATATTTTTCTTTTTTTACATTTTAATTTAAAAAAATTACATATTTTGTTGATATTAATTTTGTAGTTCTTAAAAACAAGTCTGTAAATTATTATTTTGAATGATATTAAAAAATTGATAAATAAACGAACAAATATTATATTTATAGTATTTAAAATGTGTCTTTGTATACGTAAATTTTTAATCAGAAGCAACAGATGTGAATTGTACAAAAAATCCCTTTCTGTTTTATCTTTTGTATACTTAGAAGACATTAAATATGGAATCCAAAAGAAATTCTGCGTTAAGCACAGCTTCGGTATCTTAATATGCAAATGATATATTGTTATTCTTTAATATGTACTAAACACCCTAGATACATGTATTGAATGTTATAATAATAAATATAAGAACTTAAACGGATGAGTTTTTAAACCCGTTTTTTAAAATTTAAAATATTAAACTAAATAGACATTTTTGTAATTATGTGTTACGAAAAGACTTTATGTTAAACCAATGTATTTTATTTCTACCAAATTAAAAATATATATATATATATATATATATATATATATATATATCCAATAATATTTATTTCAGATCGATAATAAGAACATTGCTAAATATAACGCATAGAAAGCATTATAAGATATTTTTAATTTGTTTTAAGTACCAAAAATTTTAATTAATAACAAAATGGATTTATAATAGGTGTTTTATACAATGCACTCCAATGTATAACTTTTTAAAATTACCCTTGAAGTTTTTAAATAAGATATGTTCTGTTTTAATAGATTATGTTGAACACATTATGTGTTTTTAATTTGTTTTAAGGGCCAGAATTATTAAGTAATAACAAAATTAATTTGTATTGAGATGCTTTACAAAATGTTATTCTACTGTATAATTTTTAAATAGCATCTTTAATGTTTTGTTTGAATGCAATATATTGAATTAATTTAAATAAATAAATTGGAAAATTTTCAAGAATTGAACTTAATATCAAAAATAGATAGTAAAAATTGCAAGTTAAAAGGGGGAAAATACAGTTTTATCAAGTTATATGTTCCATCATCATTATTAACGATGAAAAATTTGAAAATTATTTTTTCAGTTTTTTTTTTTTTTTTTTTTTTTTAAGTGATACATATAACATGACTTTAGATAACGCAAATGAAATGCAAAGTAAAAATAAAAACACCCACCAATATATATATATATATATATAATAGTAAAAAAAATACATATATATATATATATATATATATATATATATATATATATATATATATATATATATATATATATTAATATACATAAATTCTTTTTTTTTTTTATGTGAAAATTTCTAAAGGAAATATTAAACAAAAAATTATGTTTCAATGTAATTGAAAAAGAAGCATGTCAGTAAACAAAAGATAAGCAACGTCTTCTAAAACAAATTGTCAAATGATGTTTCTTAATGACAATTGGAATTTTATCACACGTGTTTTCAAAACAAACAAACAAACAAAAAAAGAGAGAAAACGTTTTTTTCCCCCTTTTCAAATGAACATAAATGAAGGAAATTTTGTTCTTGCTAGACATTTTTATTACTTAAGAAATTAGTTAATAAATGATAACAAAATATTATATATAAATATTATATTGTATAATAAAATACTATATTGTATTGAGATGCTTTACAAAATGTTATTCTACTGTATAATTTTTAAATAGCATCTTTAATGTTTTGTTTCAATGCAATATATTGAATTAAATTAAATAAATAAATTGAAAAATTTTCAAGAATTGAACTAATATCAAAAATAGATAGTAAAAAATGCAAGTTAAAAGGGGGAAAATACAGTTTTATTAATTTATATGATCCATCATCATTATTAACGATAAAAAATTTGAAAATTATTTTTTCAGTTTTTTTTTTTTTTTTAAGTGATACATATAACATGACTTTAGATAACGCAAATGAAATGCAAAGTAAAAATAAAAACATCCACCAATATATATATATATATAACAAATATATATATATATATATATATATATATATATATATATATTTTTTATGTGAAAATTTCTAAAGGAAATATTAAGCAAAAAATTATTTTTCAATGTAATTGAAAAAGAAGAATGTCAGTAAACAAAAGATAAGCAACGTCTTCTGAAACAAATTGTCAAATGATGTTTCTTAATGACAATTAGAATTTTATCACACGTGTTTTCAAAACAAACAAACAAACAAAAAAAGAGAGAAAACTTTTTTTACCCCCCCCCCCTTTTCAAATTAACATAAATGAAGGAAATTTTGTTCTTGCTAGACATTTTTATTACTTAAGAAATTAGTTAATAAATGATAACAAAATATTATCTTTAAAGAGGAAAAACAATACGCCAGTCATTTTCCTTTATAAATATTTATTTAAAGAATAATTGTTTGACCAGAGCCTCCTAAAGTAGATGCCTGTCGCGTAGCTCGGAAACTAAGCAACAGTTGAAGCGGTAGACAGCGCCACCTATTACAGATTACGGGACTTATTTATTCAAATGTCACCAATAATTTAACGAAGTGATACACTATATATATAATTGGCGTTTCTTTGATTCTGTTCGCCTTTTATGTATATCCTATCCCACTTTTAAAAATTTTTGGTGGCTGTTGCATAAAAAAGTCGCGCAATCTGTACCAGGTGGCGCTGTCTTCCATTTCAACTGTTGCCTATTTTCCGAGCTACGCGACAGGCATCTAATTAAGGAGGCTATGATTTGACTCATAGAGTCTTCTTAAATCGCATCTATAAGCAATATTTTTTTTTTCTTATTTATAATATAAAGTTTCTGAATTTTATGCTTTAACCCTTTAAGACCGGGAATATTTTTACCTTAAAGCATTACATTCTTCTGTTTTTGCAAACTGGTAGAATAATATGGATTATAACCAACATTTGTTGATTGAAAATTGTACTTTACACTTTCTGCTAATTAGCTCGATCATTTTTTTTTCTGATTTTATTACATACGACTGTTCCAGATGCGAAAATGTGATTGGATTCGTGGATGACTAACCCGTACAATTGTACGCTTTCGGTCTGAAATGGATAACTGTAAATGCATGAAGGCTAGTCAGTTTACCTTTACGCATTTTCTTTAAACTATGTTGTTATTTTAATTTTAAATAGCGTAGTAGTTTATATCATCGAGAAATTTGTTGGTATAGATATATACTCGTATTTATATAATTAATATATTGCTCTTTAATATATTTTTCCATTAATAAATAAATAAATAAATAAATAAATAAATAAATAAAAATAATAATGAGATTTATCCTCTGGAATTTGACTATTTGTTTAATTTTAAACTATTATATAATCTAACGGGTATATAGAAACAAAATGGATTTTATTTTATTTTTTTTATAAACAGTAATACACATCGACAGAAAAATATTTCATTTTAGATAATTCTTTGTAGTGTTAAACAATTATAAATGAACAAATTTCTACGTTAGTTAAACGCCTATATAAAGTAAAAACTACATAAAAATAATAATAATAATAATAATAAATTAACCAATCAAAGTGCAATAAAATCATCGAAAAAAAAATTAAACGAATAAATCGACAGAAAGAGTAAACTTTTCATTTAATGCACACAAGTATAATAAAAAATGAATATACAGTCAAATCTGTCTAAAACGGAACAGAATGGGACTGTTAAAACTTTCCGTTTTAGACAGATTTCCATTTTATGCAGATTTTCCATGTAACTGCCGTAAATTTGCCGTGTCTAACAGAAAATCAACTTTCTGAAGAAATTCTTAACTTTTAAATCATCAAATTACTACCAAATTAAATTCTAATTATACAAAAAATAAAATTGATAAAAGTCTTTATCTTGTATACTATTTTATCATTTATATATGTTTTAGTAAAGGTTCCCGTAGACTTTTGAAGGGACTGAAAAATTTTTCCGTTTTAAGCAGGTTTCCGTTTTACACAGATTCCGGTTTAGGCAGATTTGACTGTATATATACAGAAAAAGAGAGAAAATGAATCATTTAATTTTATTTTTTTTTCTAATTTATGCAACACTTTAAAAATAATTTTAGTAAGATGTATTATCTCTCTCTCTCTCTCTCTCTGTCTGTGTGTGTGTATATGTATATATATATATATATACACTCATGTTTGTGAAAATTGCAACACAAAGAAGGAATGCGAATATAAGAACGATATTTATTGGGCAAATATATTATAGTAGGAAGAACAAATTATTAAATTTTGAGGAAGGTTTGAGTAATATATCCTGAGAAAAAAGTACATAAAGCAGCGACCTCTAAGAGCAATAACTACAGTTATTTGCCTTGGCCTTGAATCGAACAGCAGTTGGATGCCATATTCGGGTACAGCACTTCATGAAGATTCAACAGGATGCTACAGTTCATAGACCGTATTTTCTGGTGAGTGGTGGCGGGCCACTTGTTTTTCAACAATTCAACAGTCATTTCCATTGGTGCGAGATCAGGAGAAGAAGCTGGCCGGAACAACGATTGAACACATTTTGTATGAAGGAAGATCCAGACAATACAGACAACTTGCTGTCGTTCATTATCCTGCTTCAATATTGCGCTACGGAGATCTTGAATATAGAGCAGATGGCGGGCCTTAACTCACTAGAAATTTAATGGCCGCTATTCAGATATCCGTGAATGCGAACAAGAAGTAATCCAGACATGTATCCAATGGGATCCCATACCATCACTGCAGGTGATGGATAGTGTGACGATGTCGAATCGCAGCTGGCAATGTACATCATTCACAATGCCGTTAAATGCGGATAAGGAAATCCTGATGCTGTAAACAGGATTGTGATTTGTCTGAAAAGCGACTTTACGCCATTCCTGCATCCAGATTCGTCATTGATCAAACATTAAAGGCGCTTAGAACAGTGATGCTGTTTTGACGGTAATCAAAATTTCGGTAGTCGCATACTGGGTCATTACCTGGAATCATGGTATGCGATACCATTTGATATACTATCACCTCTAGATTTTATTTCCGCCACTCTGAATACCAGCCATTACATCCCTGACAAGTTAAGGCCCATCGTTCTGCCCTATATTCAAGGCTGACCGATGCACGACCGCAAAGTCCGTATTGTCCGGACCCACTTTGATGCAGAATGTGTTCAACTGCTGCTCTGGCCAGCCCGTTTTCCTGATCTCGCACCAATGAAAATGAGTGTTTAATTTTGAAAAGCGACAAGCCCTCCCCCCCCCCCCACCCACCACTCACCAGTGACTACGATCGAGGAATTGTGGGAACGTGTGTACGCTTCATGAAGTGCTTTACCCTAACATGTCAAGTAAGGGTACACATTGTACCCTTACACATTGTACCCTTACTCCAATCGCTGTTTGATTCAATGCCTAGGCAGATAAGTGCTATCATTGCTTACCGAAGTCGCTGCTTTATGTAATGCTTTCTCAGTACCTTTTACTCCAAATTTCCTGAAATTTTAATCAATTGTTCTTCCTACAATAATATATGTACCCTATAAATACTATCCGGATATTCTCATTCCTCCTTGGTGTTGCAATTTTCACAAACATGAGTGTATATATATATATTTTTTTTTTTTAAAGCATACTGTTTTTTTTTTTTTAAACTAATAAAGAAAACTTAAAAATAAATAAATATATACTTTATACAAAAAGCATGTTACATTGATACATAAAAAATAATAAATTTAATAAATTTAACACATGCATAAAGTTAAAAATAATTAGTAAACAGGTCTTTTTTTTTTTTTTTTCTTTTTTTTTTTTTTTTTTTTAATTCAGATAGATCATCTGTTACATGAATAGTTTGGTGATGTGTACCAAAACAAAAATTTTAAATACAGTCATCGGGTACTCACTTTTTAAAAAGAATATTTAAACGAAAAGTTACTTTCGTAGAAAATTTCCCTTAAAATATAAATACATTGAAATTAGATATTTGAAATAAAATAGTCAATGAAATCTAATAGTAACTGTAGCTAGAAATTTAAAAAAATCGATAAAAATAAACAACGAATTGTCGATTATTATTATTATTATTATTTTAATTTCTATTAATACTTTATCGCATTTGTTCTCTATTATGAAAGAAAAGAAAAAAAAATAATTCTAAAAGAGTTAATTCCCTTTTTTTTAAACAAATATTAGTAAGACAAAAATCTTTATAAAACTTTATAATATCTTCAAAGTATTGTATAGTTTGTTTCTCATAATGTAATACAGTTAAGAAATGAACATCAATCAAAATAATAATAATAATAATAATAATAATAATAATAATGAAATGAAAAAAAAAATGAATATTCAAAAACTAAGACTTTTTAATCGAAAATTATTCTAATTAATTAAAAGGTCATTTCAAAATAATTAAATAACTAACATTTTAAATTTAACACCAATGTGCAAAAGTGTAACATCTTGCGGCACATATAGTCAAATCAAATATTTTGAAACAAAATGAAATTTTGTGATTTGTATACTCCCGTCTAAAGAAAGTAAGATATACTAAAATATAATATTCTTGAAAAAAAATCTGTATGTCCATCATTTTCTTGAATAAATATTTATTTCAGTCAGAAATTTATTCTATTTGATCTGTGTTGTTATTCATTCATTTATGTGTAGCATATTAGTACATAATAAAAAAAAAAATATATAAAAAGATTTTTAAACTGGCGTTTTTTTTTTTCGCATTAATATTGTTAATATTATTATTTTATTAATTACACTTTTATATTTGTTAAAAATGAAATACATATATGTGTGTTTATGTGTTATAAAAATATATTAGCGTTTTTAATGACTACATTGTTTATAAAAAAAAAAAAATCTTCAATCATATTTGCATCAGGTAGATTATGAAAACTTTCATAAATGTGACACATGAAAGAGAAAAAAGATACATTTTAGAAACATTCACATTTTCAATCTGTTTTAAGTGGAAAAAAAAATAACTAGTAAAAAATACATTTGTCTTACAGGTTTTATGTAAAGTATTCTAATGTAGAAATTTTGAATTTAAAATTTTCTTAAAATTTTTTAAGAAGAAATTATATGATTCAAGGTAGTATGTTGAATTACTTTTAATAATAATAATAAAGTGTAATTTGAAAAAATGGAGCTTAATATCTCAAACATACGAGGGCGGTCCAATAAATACGCGAACTGGTGGCATCTATCGGCCATGACGCGGACTATAGCTTCGTTCACTAGCGGCGCTAGTTGCCTGAGACCCAATGAACCATCAGTGCACGGCGGATTGTCGAGCCGTGCGTATTGTGCCAGTTGTGTTAGTTTCTGTTGCCCTTGTTTTTACTGTGTGTCGAAAATGGAAATTGACGAAAATAATAAAGTATTTTTCTTACAGTTCTCAAGCGTTTGAAAGATCGCGTGCGTCGTGTGCGACGAAATTTGACTCAAGGCGATGGATGAATCCTTCACCATTACAATGCACCTGCACATTCAGCATTGATTGTTCGCCAGTTTCTGGCAAAAAATTCAACCACCATTCTTGATCATCTTCATTATTCACCAGATCTCACCCCATGCGACTTTTTTTATTTCCAAAGTGCAAAAATGTGATGAGGGGACTTCACTGGGAAGATGTGGACATAATAAAGCAAGAAACGACGATAAAACTAAAAGGCCTGGCTGCCGAGGACTTTCAATTGTGCTTTGAACAGTGGAGTAGAAGATGGAATAAGTGCATAGCAACGAATGGAGAGTACTTTGAAGGGGACAAAATCGATGTAGACTAAATTTTGCAAAATAAACATTTTATGGCTTTAGTTCACGTATTTATTGGACAGACCTCGTTTAAGTAAAAATTACAAATAAAAATGCGGAAATACATTTTTAATTCTTTGGCCTTAACATTCAAAAGCGCTCTGAATAGTGTTTCCAAATTTAAGGTCTCTTTCATTCAACTGCCACCAATAATTTTGAGAAGAGATATTTCATATACATAATGGATGAATAAACTTCGAAATGATTAGACAACCGTTACAGTTAAAATTTAGTTGTGGGTATTAAAGAAAAAAATGTCCTAAATTTAGCAACACTAGCAGAGGAGTGAAATTATGTAGGATTGGAAAGGACTAATAATTTATGAGTTCCATTATACAGGGTGACAAGAAATAACTTGGGCGAAGTTTCAAACCAAATATCTGTAACTACCACTATCGGAAACTCATTTTGGAAGATGTTGTCTTACCTTGGTCTCAAAAGTTCTTTGGAAACAAAAGATGGACTTTCCAACAGGATTCCGCACCTTCACACAGAGCTAAAGGCACTCAAGATTGGTGAAAGATAAATTTTCCTGACTTCATTGGAGCTCAAGGTAGGCCATTGTATTCCCCAGATTTGAACCCGATGGATTATCCTGTTTGTTGTATCTTGGAGACAAGGGTCTGTGCTAAAACTCATAAAACTTTAGCATCCCTAAAGTAATTCTTATGCAAAGAATGGGATAAAATATCAGTAAGTGAGTCGCGGGCCCATAGCCGAAAATTTTGTGACACGTTTAAAGCTCTGTATTAAGGCTAAAGGTAGCCACCTTGAAAATTTGTAAATATAATAGACAAATAATGTATTCATATTTATTGAAGTTTGGTCGTAATATTTTCATTAGCATTAAAGTTATAATGTATCATGTGCGTCCAAGTTATTTCTTGTCACCCAGTACTAACAATGAAATAAAGGTATATTTTCCCCCTAAATGAATTACTTTAAAAATAATATTATAACTTTTTCAGGCAATGTTTATTAAAAAAAAGTTCAAAATTTCTAATGAAGAAAAAATATATTTAATTAAATAAAACGTCTTTTTAAAATATTTAAATGTCATCAATTTGAATTTAACAATAAATAAGAAACATTTTCAGAAACATATTGTCAATTTATATTTCATAATGGCAATTGAAGTTTTGTCACATATGTTTTTCGGTATAAAAATGTAGAAGAAGCATTTATTTTATTTTTTTCAAACTAAAATAACTGAAGGGAACATTTGTTTCTTAGAGCCATTTTAATTTCTTAAGAAATTATTTAACATTAAATATAAAATATTATATTGTTATTTAAAAAAAATCTCTACACTCATTATTTTCATATATAACTACTTATTTATTCATTGAGACTATTTAACGCATATAGTGCTTTGTATTTTGTCTATAGAAAACAGGTTTATGTGGATAGAAAGTTTCTGGTTTTTTTGCTATAGCGCCGGTAATGTGTCTTTAGAATATATATATATATATATATATATATATATATATATATATATATCTGTACTTATAAGTATAAAGGATTTAAGTCCAAAAATATAGATTTTGGGTTAAGTACATAGTCAGACTCAGAAAAAAAAAATTCTCAATCGATTAGTACAAAGGATTTAAGTCTATGCCATTTAGTCTTTCAGAAAATTCGTTGGTAAAAAAAGATTCAAGTCAGAATTTTACCATTCATGTCTGTTATAAAATATTTAATTCAATTTTTCCCGCTATTAAATGAAGGTTGACAATCACTGAATGGTATACAAGGTATAATTCAACGAAATCCCTTTTTCCTAATCGATTTTTCTGATTTGTTTTTAGTTAGTTTAACTTTATTTTTCGTCTCCTGAAAAACAAGAATATGGACTTAAATCCGTTATACTTATCAGTACAGATATATTAAAAACAAATTTCGTCATTTAACCCTTTATAACGCAAATTACCTTATTTTTGGAAAAATAGTTCGAAACAATTTATTATTATTATTATTATTTCTTTGTTGCATGAGAAACATCTCATATTAAATTTAGCTTAAACTATAACTTAACTATAGGGAAAACTTAAACTATAGTGACTTTGAAGTTCCGATGAAATCCTGTAGTAAATTTAGGCTATATTAAAGAAATTTTTTGATGGGACATTAAAGTCCCGGTAGGATGCAAATGGTTAAACTCTAAATAGTGTATTTATTGAAATTTTATTTTTCCGACTGAGTGAAAATAATGCCTGGACCGGGAGTCGAACCCCGGAACTTTCACTTACAATGTCAAGGCTCTACCAATTGAGCTATCCAGGCCGAGGCATTATTTTCACTCAGTCGGAAAAATAAAATTTCAATAAATATGATTTTCTTCCACAATTGATTGTGTGATTTTAATAAAAATTGTATTTCTAAATAGTATAGTTGGTTAAAATGATAAACTGAATAAAAATCTGCAACTGACATCCAGAAAATAAATTGTGGTTATCGTAAAAATAGTTACATGCTAATTTCATGTATTCCAGTTCTCTTCTCTAGTTAGTGCTTGGCATCCCATTAAATTTCTTGGACGTTTTCTTATATAATCCATTTCAAACCAATTTAAAAGTCACTCTAAATAATAGCGAACACAAAGAGAACTATAGTAACTACAAGTAACTGTAAATAAAGTTTAGTTATAGTTTTTAGTAACTATAAATATAGTTTATAAATTAGTTCTCTAAATCAAAGAGTTTCTAGCATTACAATGTATTGAAAATATAGTGTAACTTTTCACCATCTAGAAAAGTTTAGACTAGAAATTCTCAATCACGTTGCCTATTCAGTTTATTTTTACTTTATTCGTACATCTCGCTTGTAGCTTAGAGATTCAGAAAATGACTAAGTATTCGTTCAGGATGAATGAGGTATTTTATATTTCTTAGTTTATGAAATCTATATTGATAGATGTATAATTATAAAACATTCTAATTAATTTTTTTTTTCAATAAAATGAATTTTCTGAGAGTTATCTTCAATTTGTTTTTTAGAACTGGGGACTATTAGTCTCAAACTACGGTTTTTACGATACCAGTTTTACGATAGTTAGAAATTTATCGAGATCGAAAATTTATCGAAAACTAATTATATGATTGAATAATTTAAAAGCGATGATAAAAAAAAAAAAAAAAAAAAAAAAACTATAATAATCCTCAGAACTAAAATAAATTCTGCTTTTGCCAGAATTTCTTTTTCTTTTTTTTAAGAAAAAAGAAAAGACAATAATAATAATCAGTTTTGAAACGGACAGTATCGAAAAAGTCTTTTTTTTTTTTTTTTTTTTTTTAATAATTTTGTATTAGGAAATGGAAAGCGCGCGTGCAAAGTTAAATGAAAAGAAAAATGAGATTTACAAATGGTGAATATTTTAGCTCGTGGACTCAGTTCAATGATATAATTAGAAAAAATTACGTCATTAGTCTAATGAGATATTTTTATTTATTTATTTATTTATTTTATTATTATTATTATTACTATTATTATTATTATTATTATTATTTACAGATTGAAAGGAAATTTGAACTGAGAAAAATTGCAACTGCAATCCTTTTTTCTTCTTTTCCCTTCTTTCTTTCTTTTTTCGTTTCTTTTCTTTCTTTTCTTTCTTTCTTTTTTTTTTTTTTTTTTTTTAGTCAATGTGTATAATCTAAAAGTTATATGAAGAGAAATAAGTTTAGTAATAGGCTTTTTATCTTTCTTAAAGTATGATACACAACAACGAAAAGTATTCCATTTCACATAATTATCGATAGATTTAAAGTATTATAAACGAACAAATTTCAATACTTATTGAACACTTATATAAAAGAAAAATTATAGAAGTATCTTATGCTATAACCATTCAAAATTGAACAGCGGCAAAGGGGAATATCCAGAAATGAAAAAATCTTATACATCACCGGAAAGAGTAAGCGTATTATCTAAAGAAAAGAAATGCAATATATATATATATATATATATATATATTCAGAATTAAAAACTACAAATATATATATAGAGAGAGAGAGAGAGAAAGAAAACGACTCATTCAGTTACTTTTTTATTTTATTTATTATTTTTGTGATATTTATATTTCAAAATATTAAAGAAAAAAAAAAGTATTATTTTTTATTTTCGTGTGTTCTACAAATTTCATTTTTATCAAAACATACTGTTTTATTCATATTGAATTCCTAAACTAAAATAATTAAATCTTTGAAAACTAAAAATACTCTATAAACAAAGTATATTGCAATAACATTTAGAGTGGAATAGAAACCAATTTAATATATATATATATATATATATATATATATATGAAGAAGAAAAGCTTTAGGAAACAGATAGCTTTTATGGATTAAGTTCTTCTATAAATTCCGATGCAGAAAATCTAATGATGTAATTCTGAAATGATATGAATTAAGTAAAGTTTAAAAAATATATAAACTATATATTAGGGTGGGTCGAAAAAAAATAATTTCTTTTTTTCGAAACGCTATACAGCGGAAAACTTGCCTCTGGGGTAGTTAAGTAAAATGCAAATTAAAAAAAGGAATTTTATTGAACCCCCAGCTAGCGCATTGTACTTAAAATTTCGATTTTTTTCGAAAATCAAGTTGTTTTACTAGCTTTTTCAAAGTACTCAACCAATAACATTTTAAACTGCTCTAGTGAAAATCCTTTATTAAAAGAGTTAAAAAATACAAACAAAATTTAAAACCATCAAAATCTTTCAATTTACGGTAGCGCAAAAGACTCAAAAATCGGTAAATTATTGCATTTAAGGTGCATACTATCCCTTTGTAGCCAAGCGTGCTGAGTTGTGTGTTAACGCTTACGAGACCGCATGTTTTTGTCTTTTTTACAGTAAGGTCCAACTATGGGAGTTATTCTCCTCAGTTACAATATTTCAGAACAAAATTTTACATATTCACATTTATATTACAAATGGATATACATTGTAATTTTGCTCTTTCTAATCAAAGTATTTATATCCGTAATATATTGATATTATAAATATAAATATTTGGTATATTTTTAAGAAATAAATAGCACATAAAAATTGAGAAAGGAACGCCCACTGGTGGAGTTAGAGGTTTTCAAATGACGTGAATCTATGTCATCTGTGGCGAAAATATTAGTAGCCCATTACATTTTTTTTTTTTTTTTTTTTTTTTTTTTTTTACTTTACACTATAATTAATTGTAATAGAATGATCATATAAAGGATATAAATAAAAGAACAAATCAATGTTTATTTTTATTATAGTAACATATTTACTAAAAAAAAAAAAAAAAATTGCCAGCAAGTACAGCTTCAACTTACCTACCCAAACATAGGGTGTAAATTTTGGAATGCAGAGCAATTTTTTTTTTTTTTTTTTTTTTGTATTTTTAGTAAATATGTTACTATAATAAAAAGTAAAGATTAATGTTTTCTTTTATCTATATACTTTATATGGTCTTTCTATTACAATTAATTGTAGTGTAATGTAAAAAAAAAAGAAAAGGAAATGGGCTACTAACACTTTCGCGACTGCTGACGTAGATTCACGTCATTTGAAAATCTCTAACTCCACTATTGGGCGTTTCTTTCTCAATTTTTATGTTATTTATTTCTTAAAAACATACCCAATATTCATATTTGTACTATCAATACATTGCCATTACTACAGAGGATCCGGACAAAATATCGCGTCAAAAAATAATATGATCTATTTCAAAATTTGTATTTGTGTCACGTGGGATCTCTGGTTAAGGCTACAGGACATTAGAAGTCTAAATTAATTAATTAATTAAAATAAATAAATATATTATAGAATGGAATTTTATTATTTTATATACATTTAGTTTTAAGTAATTTTATCATTTGCTTTTCACCATTCAAAATGCATTTTAAAAATATTGAATACCACTGCTGATACCAAAGCTAAACACTGTTCAGAAACCTTTATTAAAAATTTTAAAATAGATAAGTACGCTTGAAATCTTTATGACTAATCTTGACAAAGGTTAATTAAAATAGTCTTTAAACTGTTTTAAGCAAAATTTATAACAATTTTGGAAGTGGATTTTTCAGTATGTGAGTGCTCTGACAGTGGTAAGTGTTGTCATGAAATTTTATACATTTTTATTAATAATTACCAAATCCTTTGTACATTCCATTCACTTAGGTAGGCGATATTTTGTTCACGCGATATTTTTTTCTCGCTAGATTTTGTCCCCCTACGGTTATAAATGCTTTGAATAGAAAAAGCTTTATTACAATCTATATCCATCTGTAATATAAATGTCAATATGGAAAATTTTATTCTTAAATATAGTAAATGAGGAGAATAACAACCACAGGCGGACCTTACTGTAAAAAAGACAAAAAACATGCGGTCGAGAAAGTGTTAACACACAACTCAGCATACTTGACTACAAAGGTGCTAGTACGCACCTTAAATGCAAAAATTTATCAATTTTTGAGTCTTTTGCGCTACAGCAAATTGAAAGATTTTGACGGTTTTAAATTTTTTTTTTTTGTGTTTTTCAACCCTTTTAGAAAAGGATTTTCACTATAGCAATTTAAAATATTATTGGCTGAGGATTGTGAAAAAACGAGTAAAATGACATGATTTTCGGAAAAAATCGAAATTTTAAGTGTAATGCGCTAGCTGGGGGTTCAATAAAATTCCTTTTTTTAATTTGCATTTTACTTAAATACCCCAGAGGCAAGTTTTCCGCGATATAGCGTTTCGGAAAAAAAAAAAAACATTTTTTTTTCGACCCACCCTACTATATATATACATATATATACTGGTAATCAAAATTAAAAGATAATGTGAAAAAATGTTCTTACGAAGTAAATGTTACAACCCAAGCCCAATGTTGCAATTATCTATGTTAATTAAATAGTGAAGGTCAAAAGTGCTGAGTATTTGGTACAATGGAAAAAGACCAAACACAGTTGAAGGCCGCCCAAGATTTTAATATTTCTCAGCGGCATATCAAAAGTTTCAAGCCGCTTTTTTAGCATTGGGTAAGTTGACAGAGAGCCTGGTCAAGGCGAACAAGGGCACAAACTGCACCCGTAGTCAGTTTTCTGCCTAATCGACTTGGATAAACTGCAAAACTACTACAAAAGATTTGGTTTTTCACTTTTAGGCTGCTACGGAAACTAGAAAAAGCCACTTTACTGCTGCACGTAGGCCTGACGAGGTTGGACTCTATATGAGAAAACCAATTGTTTGTGTCCCGTTAATACTTGCATACAGAGGAGTTTGTATCGTCATTTGTCATGCCCCCCCCCCCCATTGCAAATGCATTCAACAACGGTCCTAGAAAAGGGATATTTTACGGACTAGGGAAGGTAAATTCCGATTTCTTTTCTCTCTCCAAATTAAAAAAGTCTAGAATCAGCGTTTAGACTGTAGATTCTTCAGTAAACAATACTCGAGCCCATCCTTCCTTGCTCTATTGAACGGTACGACGGCATCAGTTTCAACGATTCCCTCTAAACGTTGGAGTGAGTGGAATACAAACCATTGATGTTCACAACACAGATTAACCTCATGAGGACTTTATGCAGCAGTAGAACGACTCATTGGAATTCCTAGTCCAGCCTGAAGGTCTAAAATCAAATATCTTGTAATCGCTTGGCAATGTCGTTGGACCATTAATGACAGAAAATGGTTTTCGGATGAAGTTTTTGCTCTTGGACGTCTTTTGACTGGGTTGTCTGTCAATCGATCCTGTGCTTAAGAAGCAATTTCAAACTTTTGATATGGCACTTTGTGAGGTTGAGACATTAGAACGTCACCACAGTTGTTTCAATTAAGCTGGATCCAGCAAGATAGGAAGTGGGGACGGTTAAAATCACTCCGTCGCCAGTGGCTCGGTGACGGTTGAGGTCGGAGTAGTTTTGCGTCGGCAGGGTGCTGCATTAAAAGACTTAGATTTTGAATATTAGTTAAATTAGAAGTGATTTTTAAAAGTACGGATTGAAATTTAGTGAAAGGAGGGTGTAGAAAGAAGTATAAAAATAGAGATGGTTTTAGTAGATGTGTGGATGTTGGAGGATCGATAGTGGATGTTGGAGGATCGTATAGAGGATGTTGGAGGATCGTATAGTGGATGTTGGAGGATCGATAGTGTATGTTGGAGGATCTTATAGCGAATGGTGTTGATTCTTATTTTGGATAATATCGGAAGTTGAGTAGTGGAGATTTAGTGGCGTGAAGTTAAGTAGCGTGGAGTGTTGGCGAGTGTATTAGTTTTCGGAAGTTCAAGCTGGGATAGAAGGGAATCCTCTATCCCATAGTGAAGCCGTATTAGTGAAGTACGAGTGCAATCGTCTCTACACTTTCGACTATCTGCTGTGGTGAGATATTTAAAGTTATCTACTTAATTTGTTGATTCATATATTTTGATTAAGTAAAACGCTGGCTGAGCTATATAAATTTACCAGGCCGCCCTCCCATTAATCTGCTCAAATAAACTTTAGTTATTGTTATTTAAAGTCTTGTGTTCTCTTAGAAATCTAAGTATCTAGTTAAGATGGAGTTTGCAGGAGCGAAAACTCCACAGTGGCGCCCAAACCAATTCGACACCCCCCCACTCGGGTTTATTTTACTGGCTCAAACAATGTACTTAAATTTTTTAAAGATCTTGAAGAGTATTTTGATATATGTAAAATTGACGAGGATGATAAATTTAATTTATTAAATTAAAATACTCCTTAAAAGGAGATACCAAAATCTGGTATGAAACCATTGCCTCTAGAGCTCTAGGCCAAAATCCTACGTATGAGGATTTGAAGCTCAAAATTAAAAATTCATTCTCTTCTATTGTGGATAAAACCAAACTTCGTCAAGAACTTTATACCACAAAGATGTCGTTTTATGACAAACCTACAACATTTTTATTACGTAAATTCGACATTAAAAAGCAGCTGGAATTAGTTTTATCTTTTGTCGCTGCAATGGAAATTATAACCCCGCTATTGACTATTCCAATTCAAGATTATCTTGATCTGAAACCTGTCACTACTTACGACAGCCTGTTTCAAACCTTAGCCAAATACCAAGAACGACATCCTCCAAGGGCGGAAAACACCTTTAATCGCCAACGGGGTAATGGAAATATGCAAAATTCTAGGCGTGAAAATTTCACCCCCCCTTTAAAATTTAAATCGCTATCAACAAGAACGTCAACCGCCGCAGCCAAGGCGTAATAACTTTCAAAATTCTCGGAACGATCGTTCTAATCAAAATCAGTCTCAAAACTTTTCTCGAGCTGATAGAAATAACAGAAATTTTCGTAACACTCGTAATAACCAGAGTCGTCAGTTAAACGAGTAAGTGGCTCTTGTGAGGAGGGTCAACAGCCACTGAATAACTCAACCCCCTCCATATGTTTAGACACATTTTGTATCAGTCCGGTGGACCTACCTAATTTAAATGCAATACCTACTTATTGGGACACTGGCGCTGAACGCTCCTTTCTAGCGTATGAAACTTATAAAAAGTATTTTGACTTTAAACCTTTAAAGCGGACAAATTTAAATATTACAACGGCTCAAGGCAAGTCCTGTGTTAATAGAGGCGAAGTCAGCCTGAATGTTAAAATTCATAATTTAAGTGTTAATTGGCCTTTTTACGTCATCGACAATCTTCAGCATCCCTGCATTATAGGGTTAGATTTTATGAAAGCAAATAATGTTGAAATTAATTTTGCCAATAAATCTTTACATATTGATGATTCTAAGTCAAATTCTAAACCTGTCGAGCCGACAGAGTTAATTGTTAATTTAGAGGAAAGTGCCCTCACTCATATTGAAAAAATTGATTTTGTTAATTTTCTTAAGCAGTTTAAACAGTTATTTTCTAATACACCTGGCTTAACCCATGTTGTTTGCCATGAAATTGACACTGGAACTAATAAACCAGTCTTTAGTAAGCCTTATCGTTATGATCAAGCCAAACAAGATATTATAAATTGGCATATTGATAAAATGTTACAAAATGATATTATTATGCCTGTAACCTCTCCTTATGCGTCTCCTGTTGTTTTATGTCGTAAGAAAAATGGTAAACCCATTACTGACCCGGAGGCATGGAGATTTGCAATCGATTATCGTAGGCTAAATTCGATTACACAATATCCTCAGTATCCCTTGCCTATAATTGATGATTTGTTAGCACATATAACAACGACAAATTTTATGTCTACTCTCGATCTGACATCGGGTTATTTTCAAATTGCAATGAAACCCGCTGATATATCAAAAACAGCGTTTATAACTAAAAATGGCACGTTTGGTTTTAAACGAATGCCTTTCGGATGTTCAGGGGCTGTAGCGACATTCCAAAAAGCCATGGAAACTATTCTTAAACCTGTTTTGAATAAATTTGTACATGTTTATCTCGATGATATAATAATCACGTCCTCATCTTACAATGAGCATTTAGATCATTTAAAAACTGTTTTTACTCTACTGCAAAATGCAGGATTAACTTTAAATTCTTCAAAGTGCCATTTTGCACGGCAGGAAATTAAGTACCTAGGCGTCAAAATAACGCCTGCTGGTATTTCTGTAGATAATGAAAAAGTTCAGCCAGTTTTAAACATGCCCCCTCCTACAACTTCCAAACAAGTTTCGAGATTTCTAGGCATGTGTGCTTGGTATGGGAAATTTATACCTAATTTTGCTCACATATGCGAGCCCCTCTTTAAACTCAAAAGGAAAAGAGTTAAATTTCACTGGTCAAATGAAGCACAAGAAGCATTTGATAACTTAAAAACTATACTTAGCGCTCCTCCTGTACTAGCTCATCCTAATTATAATATTAAATTTCAAGTAGCTACTGATGCTTCTTCGTACGGCATTGGTGCCGTTCTAAGCCAAGAAGGCCGCCCAATAGCATATGCATCCCGTACGCTTAACACTGCAGAAAGAAATTATCCAGTAACTGAACGTGAATGTTAAGCAGTGCTTTGGGGACTGCAAAAATTTCGTTTATACTTTACGCAACTTCCAGTAACAGTTGTTACGGATCATGCGGCATTAACTTGGTTAACAACTGGAAAGAACCTCTCCCCTCGCATGATTCGATGGACTCTAAAATTAGCTAACTTTAATATAGACATCACACACCGACCTGGTTCGGACAATATCGTAGCTGACGTTCTATCACGTACTACTCAAACTCAAGAAAATAAGATTGAATCTAATCTTACAAATCAATCCCTTGCTTTAAATGAAAAGAATGATCAGTTAAATTCTACTTTAAAGCCTCATATATTCATCGTTCGCATTTCAAGGCTGAACCGTTTCAATCCGAAATATTAGTAGACGTGACTGAAACTTGTGTAAAGGAAATTGAAAGTGAACAAATTAACCCATGTGCTTCTACAAATCTAGTCACTACTTTAAACAATAAATTCGTATCTGATCAAGAAAAAGTAGCTTTAGCGCTTATGCCAGCATCTGTGTTAAATTCGAGAGATCAATTATACCAAGAACAAAAAAATGATCCCGAATTTGGATTAATTTATAAGTATTTAGACGATCCTGAGTCAGTTTCATTAATTGAATCAGCCATTGCCTTAAACTGGTCCCAATCTTTTTCTTTAATCGATGGCTTGCTTTTTTATTCAAAATTATTATCATCTTATGGCGAATTACGAGTTGCAATCTCTTCGTCAAGCCATCCTATTTGAGTTTCATGACTCTCCAATTTCGGGGCACTTTGGCATTAGGAAAACTTATAAAAAAACTCAAAGATGCCTGTTACTTTCCTAAAATGAGGAAGTTTGTTAATGAATATGTTTCGAGTTGTCGCTTGTGCCAGCAATATAATTATAAAAATGTAAAGCCGGCCGGTAAATTAATTCCTATTAAAGTTGATTTTCCAAATCAAATTCTTGAACTTGACTTAATCGGTCCTTACCCCCTCTCTAAACCAAATAGATTTCGTTATGTGTTAGTTATGGTGGATTATTTTAGTAAATGGGTTGAATTTGTGCCTTTACGTAAAGCTTCGGCACAAGCAGTGGCCACTGCCTTCTTTAATAATTATATTTCTCGTTACGGCGCCCCCCTTCAAATTGTAACGGACCATGGTCCTCAATTTATAAGTAATGTTTTTAAGGCACTTTGTGATACACTCGAAATTAAACATGTCTTCACGGTTCCATATCGGCCGCAAGCTAATCAGGCCGAACGTGTTAATAGAACTCTAATAAACATGATTGCGACGTTCATTGGTCAAAATCATGAAAATTGGGATCAGTTTCTCTATCATTTTGGCTATGCGATTCGTACAGCGGTAAGTGATGCCACAGGAAAAACTCCCGCTGAATTGTTTTTGGGCAGAAAGATTCTGACCCCCTTTCAAAAACTGGTATTGGTACAGCAAAACGCATCTCAATTTATTACGCAAAATATTGAAGAATTGCTTCCAGAAGTTCAGAGAAATTTGAGAAAAGCTCAAATGCAGCAAGCTCTATATTATAACCTAAAACGTAGAATTTTAGAAGTAAAAGTGGGAGATAAAATACTCCTAGAATCACATTTTTTAAGCTCTAAAAAAGATTCTAAAGTAGCTAAATTTGGGCCAAAATTCATTGGACCTTTCTCTGTTTTAAAAGTCGAAAATAATAATCTGACAATCGATTTTAACGGCACCCCCACGACCATTAATGTGGATCAGGTCCGAATATTTAAAGAGCGCACTCTAGCATATACTGAAACTCTTGATAGTGATAGCGTGCCGGGTTCAAACCCACCTGACGAACAGTCCGTCCTTACGCCTAACCTCACTCCCCAGCCTAGTGCTCCTGATACTTGTACAGCTGATGAACTACCTACTCCTACAACACCCGAACAATCTGTTCAGGGCACTTCCGCTGACCAATCTAGTGTTAGCAGACCCGTCGCACAAAAACGAGCTCGTAGTGGGTCATCGAACCATTCTAATGTGAAATTTCCTAGGCAAACTGGTCGCAAACGCGACTATTCTTTTACTAATGGCTCTTTTATACCGCAGAGTAAAAAGAAACATGGTTGGAACAAGGGTTTCAAACGCCCTCAAGCCCCCTCTTTAAAGTCCTCTGGAACACATCGCCCACAGAAGGTACTAGCAGTTCCAGATTCAGTGCACACAGACTCGTTCCGACCTAAGAAAAAGGCAAGGGTTCGAAAAAGACCTCCACCCTCTTCATCAGCTAGCGGACGGCACTTGGAAAAATTCCTAGCAGCTCCTGACTCAATCGACAAAGCCGAGTTCTCTTCACACCACCGATTTAATACTCGGCGTCAAGCCAGACTTCGACAACAGGCTCAGCCATATGAATCACCTGCCGAACAAGCCTTTGTTCAAGCCTTTTGGGATAGCCCTAGACCCCGTTCCGAAAGCCTGCAACCCTGTGGCCTAGCTGACGAGCACATCCACCAAGACCTCTGACCTTGCTGAAGTTACAGCTGCAAATTCACATCAGGTGATACCGTTCTCTATTTTTTTTTCTATTACAAGTGCATTTCTGTCAGAGCTGTACAAAATGTTCGACGTACCTTGAAGCCTTTTTGGGACTTTATATTTTAAGAACTCTTACGAAAGTTATGGACTTTCCCAAACTAAAAATACAAAATTTAACTTAGGCATGAACTTTCAAATCAAAATTAATGTTCTGCTTCAATGTCAACATTTTTGTTCTCTCTTAAATATCTATTTTATGTATGTATTAAGTCTTTTACCTTGTAGCCATCTCCTGCAGAAAGCTGGTAATATAAACTGTTTTTTTGGCCCCTTTGTAAATTTCCCCCCCTTTTTCTCTTGTATTTTTATAAATGATGTATTTATAAACTGCATGTTTGTAATTGTAAAATTTTTTGAATATTTGTCTAAAAGTTTATCTGTATATACTTTTAGAGGGGGTAAAATGTTTTTTTTAGCTATAAGCATAAAAGTCGTGCTTAACTATATAACATTAAAAAGACTAACTACTCAGTTTTTTCCGCTTATGCTTTAGCTAAGGAGGGGGAAATATTTCAGTATGTAACCTATAAATTATGTTAATAGAGACGAACATGTCTCAGTTTCTTCTAGAGATAAATTGTCACTTTTTTTACTCTGCATACTGTAAAGGTTTTCCCATTTCAGACACTCTGATGGACTATTCTCTTAAGCTGATGTTAAAACCCTTTTTATCTAAAGTGAAAGATCTTAATTTGATGTCAAAGTTCCTTTTCCTGCATATGGACAGCCTGTGGATTCTGACGTCTGCTCTAGGGCGAAAAAAGTTCAGACTATTCCTGGTTTACTCAGCTACCTCGCAGACGTACCTTGCTAACAGATACCAGTCAGCCAGCCAAATAAAGACTTTATCATTTTTTTCTCTTTTTATTTTAAAGACACCTACTCTTGTGTTATAACAAACTCTAAATGTCGCATTTTGTCACAAGCGACTTACATTGTAAAGCCAAGATCAAGTTGAATTTAATATATTGCCTTCCTGGCCTAACAGGGAGACGTTTGTTAATCCTAATGTAAGCCTGGTTTTAGCTCAGTCAGTCCCGGAGTTCTCGGGATAAACGTACGCCTTTTATTTAAAATTTTAAATTCATTTTTTTTGCGTCCCCGAGTTTTCGCTCAGGGATTTAACAAATTTTTAAGTTTTTCTCACCCAGTTAAAATTTAAGTGACGGCTGCACTCACACTTCAGAGATTTGAAATAGTTAGAGAGGGAATGAAGCTATTTAAATTTAATCGATCAAACCCGTTGGGGATTTTCCCGACTAAATTTTTTTCTAGGAGGGGGACTGTGAGGTTGAGACGTTAGAACGTCACCACAGTTGTTTCAATTAAGCTGGATCCAGCAAGATAGGAATTGGGGACGGTTAAAATCACTCCGTCGCCAGTGGCTCGGTGACGGTTGAGGTCGGAGTAGTTTTGCGTCGGCAGGGTGCTGCATTAAAAGACTTAGATTTTGAATATTAGTTAAATTAGAAGTGATTTTTAAAAGTACGGATTGAAATGTAGTGAAAGGAGGGTGTAGAAAGAAGTATAAAAATAGAGATGGTTTTAGTAGATGTGTGGATGTTGGAGGATCGATAGTGGATGTTAGAGGATCGTATAGAGGATGTTGGAGGATCGTATAGTGGATGTTGGAGGATCGATAGTGTATGTTGGAGGATCTTATAGCGAATGGTGTTGATTCTTATTTTGGATAATATCGGAAGTTGAGTAGTGGAGATTTAGTGGCGTGAAGTTAAGTAGCGTGGAGTGTTGGCGAGTGTATTAGTTTTCGGAAGTTCAAGCTGGGATAGAAGGGAATCCTCTATCCCATAGTGAAGCCGTATTAGTGAAGTACGAGTGCAATCGTCTCTACACTTTCGACTATCTGCTGTGGTGAGATATTTAAAGTTATCTACTTAATTTGTTGATTCATATATTTTGATTAAGTAAAACGCTGGCTGAGCTATATAAATTTACCAGGCCGCCCTCCCATTAATCTGCTCAAATAAACTTTAGTTATTGTTATTTAAAGTCTTGTGTTCTCTTAGTAATCTAAGTATCTAGTTAAGATGGAGTTTGCAGGAGCGAAAACTCTACAACTTTGAGGGATATTGAAATATTGAGCCATCTCCAGTTGTGTTTAATCTCCTCCATTCTACGAATTACACACCAGTTTTAACTTTTACTTAAATGATTCCTTTAGAACACAGCTAATGAATACTTATCACTCTCAGAAATCATATTCACTTTAAACAACACTACCGACTGGATTTCAACCATGCGTCCATTGTGTGCACATAGTAAAATACGGAATTTACATATTTCCTGCACTCACCTATGCGCAGAAGTTCAGTTTTGTATTCAATTGTTTTAATTAACGTAAATAATTAGAGCATTGGGCACTGATTGCAACATTATATTATGGAGCAAATTTTAACTCAATATCTTTTAATTTTCATGACAAGTGTGTATATATATATATACGATACATTGCAACTAATTTTATTTGAAATATTATATATATATTCATTTATATATATAACCTTATACCAGATTAACATCAAAAATAAAATAAAACAATTATAATGTTCATATAATTTTATTTATATTTAAAAATAAGGAAAAAAAACTGTAGACTAAAAAAAAAAAAAAAAAAAAAAAAAAAAAAAAAAAAAATTAGACAGAACTGAAATAATACATGAAATAATTAAATAACATGCATCAAACAAAAAATTGTAAATACGACATCGAATAATATCAATTAAAAAAGAAAGTTTAAAAGAAAAGTTATTTTTCGTAAGAATATTTTAAGTCATTAAACAAATATCGCTTAAAATTTAACCCAGGAGAAAAATATAACCTGCAATTTTTTAAACACATTGTCGATACATTTTTTTTCTTCAATCAATAAAAGTTTTGTCACATCTCTTTTCTTTACTGAATGTTTTCCTTCTAATGAGCATTATGGAGAAAAAAAAAAAAAAAAAAAAACTGTAATTTTGGTTCATTAATGAAATTTGCTGAAGACGAAATATAGCGTAACATAACATTTAATATATATATATATATATATATATATGTGTGTGTGTGTGTGTGTGTGTGTGTGTGTGTGTATGTCCACAACATTTTTATTTATAAGTCTATAAATCAACAAATAGATTGAGAATATTTTACTCATTGTGTGGTGTGCATATTTTAAGTACACAAAAGTTGTCATTGGATTTAAAATATCTGAATTCATGTTTTCATTTTATAAATTTAAGGCATATGTTTGTTTCTAATATTTTACCTACAGGCAATTCAGAGAACATAATGCATATTAACATTAAAAGTTATTCGTGTGAGAAATATATTTATAAAAACTATATTTCTTTTGTAACATTTTTCTCCTTAAATTCAACCTAGTAATTACTTTATAAATGATTTTAAATAACTTATTTAATATGTATATATATATATATATATATATATATATATATATATATATATATATATATATATATATTTACTTTAGAAATAATTAAAATTTAAAACATTTTAATGATTATTTTACCAAAGAATTTATTTTTAAATATAACAAAAATGGTTTTTAAATGAATACAAATTGTTTTTAACTGAGTAACGTACGTACCTACGTTTGATTACGTTATCATTAATGTTTAAATTCATTAAAAAAAAAAAAAATCGTGTTCATCACAATTTCGTCTGAAAAAAAAAAAAAAAGGTAAAATAATAGAATATATTTTATTCGTAAAATATATGTGTTAAATATACTTTACAATAATAATTATTATAATTATAATTATAATTTAATTGTTATTGTATTGAGAATTCATGCCTTAATATTTATGTCTCTCATCTAGTAGTAGATGAATTAAATAATTTTGAATACATTAGGTTATGTGTCAAATGCCTGAGAAAATGTTATTTGAAAATATGGTTTTGCACTGATTCCATCGCAACCTATCTTCCATAATTTTGATACAGTATAATTTGCATGGTAGAAGACGTAGATTTCAATTTTAGAAAGTCATAAACATAACTATCGAATTGATATTTAATTATAAATGGCATATTAGGATGCCCGATTTTTCTTCAGATTTTTTTAGGTTAAAAAAATAAAAAATAATGGTTTATTATAAAAGAATCTTCGGGTTTCCGAAGCGTTGATTTCGGAATATAATTGGGTTACAACAATGAGTTATACATGAAAATAAATTGAATGCATCCAAGATTGTCGTCCATACTATAGATGTTCAATATGTGCTCGTGTGTGGGTGGGACTACGGATGAAATTCTCTCTAACTCTGTTCACTGTTTCTTCAGTAACGCTTAATCAGCCGGAACTTTTGCCTTTACATAAACAACCGGTTTCTTTAAACTGTCGATACCAGCGCAGAATACTTTTTTGGGTTAGTGGTTTGGACTTTTTTGGACCGCCGGAATGCTCTCTGAACGGTTATGAGCGATTCACACTGTGAAATGTCTAGTACACAAAATTTTCTGATGTCCAGTCGCCATTTTGAATATGACGTTCGCACAGCAACCATGGCAACCACACGCACATTGCACATAAGCAGCGTGAAACTGTAGGTTAACACCCTCTCATTTGCGTTGTCATGGAAACATATAGGTTTCCAAGTTCGGACGTAGTAATGTATCAAAACCCGATGACTCATTTGTAATAACCCGGTATGTATATTACACGTGTATTATGATATCACTCGTTTTCAAAATACTGGTGAGTATTACGTAAAATGCTTGTATTAAAATTTACCGATAGAAGTGCTACCCACCAGCGAAGCAATGTTTCTACGCCCCACCAGTGGCCGAGCGTTTCTGCGCTCAAAGCTGGTAGATGGAAAGTGCCGGGTTCGATCAAACTTCTTGTTCGTCGACCTAGTCTTAAGCGATTTTCGTGGTTTTATCCGAAACTCGCGTAAATACGGCCTAGACATACTTAGAAAGACCCCCACGCAGGACAACCCATTTATAGTCCTAGGACTCTCGTACATTAAATCGACCTTAATCCCAACAACGCAATTTTCCTACAAATGAAAGAAATGTTCTGAATACCCAGGGTACCAGGATTTTGGGAAAAAAAAGAAAAGAAAAAGAAATGGTCACCAGCAAAAATCTCTGGTAGCAAGTCAAAATTACCCCCCTGCTTTTTTTTTTTTTTTTTTTATTGAAATTTACTTGAGTATAAAAATTAAAATTCTATGCATGAAACCAAATATTTACTAAACTAGAATGATATATGAGGAAAACCCGTTTAAATTTAACATCATGTAACCGGTTTTAATATTTCCACAAACACATACACCAAATCGCATTGATACATCATCACGACGGCTAACCATCCAGCTCCAGGCTGCTAAGCGAGCACAAATAGGAGCAACATAACACACTTCCCTAAACCCTTGTAATAACATAACACAGAATTTTGAAAAATGCATGAAAAAAAGAGGTGTAAATCTAATGGCGTATTCATCCAACACACTGTCTGAAACCATAGGGTGAGGAGTGGAAATCTAAATGGCAAGAGTTAGGCTACATCAAGAGTGGAATAGGAATCAATTTTGCTACCAACTTTTTAACCAAAATGCTTAAATAATAATAATAAAAAAAGTCGAGTTTTCTTGACGTTGAAAACATAGTCACCAGTTAAAATATATTGGTCACCAATGGCGAACAGGTGACCGCATGTCACTAGCTCTGGTTATACCTAATATTTAAAAGATATTTTATATTACTGTTTGTTAAAAATAATATTTAGTGAGAACATTTTTTTTTTTATATGTTTTTTTTTTTCTTCTACTGGAAAATTATAATTATGAAGGAATTATACATGTTCAAAAAGTATCCGATCATTGACAAAAAAAAACTATTTTAGTTACTTTGTCGGATTGGAATCCTAATCCATGAAGCTAAAGTAAATAGGAGATCTAACGCCGTATTACGAAAATGGTCTCGATTTTGACTGAGGCTGCTATCACGGCTGACCCTCGCGCCATCTATTGACGACTCTCCATAGCAACATTAATTTTTTTAACGAAGTTGGGAATGACAAAATTTAAATATATATGAATTATATTAGACTTAATGGGTTCTCATAAAACTCACGTGGGAATATATATATATATATTTGTAATATTTTCCAATATACTTACACTTTATTTTCTTACTTTTCCTAATTTTATTTAACATAATTTTCGAAGTTATGGATAAATTTCAGCTATTTCTTATATATATTTTCCTGTTCATAAATACTTCCATATTTTATTTTAAAGAATTTTATTCCTTGATGTAAAAACTTTAATGAATACTTTAGAAATATGCAAAATATAGAAAACGCAATAAACTATGAAGGAAAAGAATTCATTAGAAAATGATTAAGGCAGTTTTAATATATACATTATATAAGATATTTATACCCCACCCCCTGCTAATTATGTTTTATTTGGAGGTAGTAATGTAGAAGTTAAAGCTAATTGACTGTAATTAAGCCTAGGTGCATTGCCACCGTAGTAGTCTTATTAAGAAAACGTGAGGTGCCGGGTTCGATCCCAGGTCACGCTCGTCAGTCTAGCCGTTCGGAATTTTCCGTGGTTTTCTCCGAAACTTGCGTAAATACGGGCTACGATCCCTTAGAAAGACCTCCACGGAAGGCACTCTCCTTCAGGCCTAGGACGCAAGTGTAGTCAATCGGCCTTAATCCCAAACATCAACACCAACACTTTTTTAACGAAACCATATTTACGCGAGTTTAAAAAAAAAAAAAAAAAAAAAAAAAAAACGGAAAACTCGGAGCTCTTAAACTGCCGATCGTGATCTGGGATCGAACCCAGCATTTCCCATTAACCAGTTTATTTTGAAGAAAGAAATGTACCTGATATATATGCCTTGTATGCAATGTAAAAGTGCCTTAAAAAGTTTTATTTGAAGCAATTTTCTTTTATTCCTATGTTAAAACTATTATAGTTATCCCAACTTCAACTCAGAAATTTATACTATTATTTAAAAAAAAAAAAAAAAAAAAAAAAAAAAAATTAATCAAAAGGTGAAAAGCGAATTTGTAAACATCTGTTTTAAGAAAAAAAAAATCATAATAAATAAATAATATGTATAGAATTAGCTTTTTGAATGAAAAATAAATAAATAAATAAAATTTATAAATAATGGTTATGCTTTAAAAAAAGAGAAAGAAAAAAAGTCAGTTTGCAAAAAATTTAAATCCATGAACTGAATACTTGAGAAATTTATAAAATAAAATAATTTAATTATAAATTTATTTAAATAATTATCAAAAATAAAATTAATTTAATTTTTAGTGGGATGAAGATAACATTCTATTTGCAAAATAAACAAACTTATATTTCATTCCCCACCACACGCTAAGAATGATTTATCTGCACTTAGATCCTAGACAAAGGTGAACTGACTCCATGTTGGTCTTTTTAAAGGGACCTAGCCTGTATTTAAGCGAATTTTGATGTGAACCATGGAAAACTCTGAACGGCCAAGTTGAGGAGTGTGACCTTGAATTGAACAGGACTTCCCACATGCATGTTTTAGTTTTAATTTAGTTATTCCAATTTTAATTCAAAAGCTTATCCTTTAACTTTAGTCAAAAATTTTAATCATAAGATAAACAATGCCATTTCGAATCATTAACATTTTTTTTTTTTTTTTGTTAAATTCATTAGTAAAGAATAATGTATTTCAGTTTTTAGAATGTAAAAAATGAAATAACTAACTAAAATTTTCAAATAGTGAAACTATTTCCTTTTTCTTTTCTTTTCTTTTTTTTTTTTTTTTTATATAATTTTCATTTTTGAAAAACATATAATTTTAAGTGATTTGGATTAATTGCAGCTATCTCTTGTATAACAATTCTGCATTCATACTTCTGAATTCTTCTTGCTCCCCCTCCCCCCAGATTGTAAGAAAATCTGTTACGTGAAAATCTGAGAAATTTATAAGGCATATTTATAAGATTTATAAGAGCTGAAAACCTGAAAAGTTTATAAAATATATTAAGCGTAGTAAACTCGGTGGGATGAAGATAAAATTTTCCTTGTAAAATAATCAACACATTACTCCCCCCCTGCTAATTCTGTATTTTCTGCTAAGACCTAGCCTAGTGTATTTGCTCGAGTTTTGAAGAAAACCACGGAAAACTGAGAACGACGAAGTTAACAAGTGCAACCTGGAATCGAACCAGGCACTGCATGTCAACCAGTTTATTTTAAAGTAAGAAATTTATTTAACTGATAAAATGCATGCCTTGTATGCAGTCTAAAAGTTACTTCACAGTTTTATGTAAAACAATTTACATTATTTATCTGCAAAATTATATTTTTTTCACATTCAAAAATTAATTCAAAAATTTGTACCATTATTTTTTTAGAAAATGATAACGATTTTAATGAAAAGGAAAAATGCGGTTATTTAAATCGTTAGTCAAAATTTATTTTTTATTCTTACAATAATAATAATAATAATAATAAAAGTTTTAGCTTTTAGAATGCTAGGATCCACTAACGGCCAAGTGGTCCTGTCATTGAAGCTGTAGACATGAGTTGCTGGGTTTGATCCCTTGTTGCGCTCGTCGGCCTTGCCGTTCGAAGTGTTCGGTGATTTTCTCCGAAACTAAGTTAAATACGGCTAAGATCCCTTAGAAAGACCCCATGTAAGGCACTCTCACACAGGTCTAGGACCCTAGTGCAATCAATCGGCCTCAATCCTAAAACTATCAACGACTTTTAAAATGTATAACCTGAAAAATTAATAAAATATATTAAATGCAATAAACTTACTGTGGAAAAATCTCTTGCAAAATAATCAAAACATTCACCCCCCCCCCTCATGATATTGTTTTACTTAACTTAGGTCTTAAACCTAGGTGGATTGCCTTCATATTGGTCTTTTTCAAGGGACCTAGCCTGTATTTACTCGAGTTTTGTAGTCAACCACGGAAAACTCCGAACGTTTATTTTGACGACCGTGACCTGGATTCGAACCAAGCACTTCCCACTGACTATTTTCGAGAGCAGACACATACTGCTATAGTTGGAGCATGTTTTACTTCGAAGAAAAATAAACTTATGAAATATAGGCTTTGTATGTGATGTAAAAATGATTTTAAAATTTTATCAGAATCAAAACTTACATTATTTCCGTGCTAAAATTATTTTTTCTAGTCATTTCAATTTTAAAAATTTATACCATTAGCTTTTAAAAAACGAAGCATTTTTAATCAAAAGGTAAAAAGAGGCTTTTTAAATTACTATTCTATTTTTATTTATTTATTTATTTATTTGATTCATTAATTTATAAAAAGAAATGTTACACCCAATTAAAATTTTTAAATAGCTACAATTAATCTAAATCATCTAAAATTATATATATAAAGATAAAAAAAAGAAATGAAAATTAGAAAAAAAAAAAAAAAAATCAGTTTAACTGTTTTGGAAAATTTTATTTATTACCTATTATTTTTTAAATCATTATTAAAAAAACTTATGTATCTTAGTTTTCAAAATTAATTGATTAAAATAAAAATTATAAAATTTTTAAATAATTTCTACAGGAAAAAGTAATATATATATATCTTAGCATTTAGAGTTAATGATTTAAAAAGTAATAATTAAAAAATAAAATAAATATAAAAATGTTCAAATAATCACTTTATTTCTCTATATTCTCACATTAATGGCATAACAATTTCTAGCCATTTTTTTTTTTTAAATAAGTGCCTAAAATTACTTAAATTTTATTAAAAAGCAATTATTTCCATAAGCTTTCAATGCTAATCTGCTATAACGGCTAATCTTTGCGCCATCTAGTGACCTGTTGATTAACTAAATTTTCTGGTCCGTTTTTCTGCCGAATCCCCTATCTTGTTTTCCCTCCTCCCCTCTATCTTCATGTCCTAATCCCTTTCAAAATAGGCCTTTTGCGCCTCCACATACATAGTTCCACTTCCGAAAACACTTCTGGAAGGCTACTTTTGGAATGATGCTCAATTCTGCCGTTTCTTTCTGCATTATCTCATATCTACTCTGGAAACGGAAGCCTTTCAATGGCATTTTCGATTTCGGGAACAGCCAGGAGTCGCAAAAAGCCATGTTTGGGGATTAGTGAGTTTCGTGGATGAATATAAATCCATGCTTCGGCAAGAATGTCTGAATCATGTTTGATGAAACCATGGTGCATTATCATGATGCAACTGCCAGTTTTTCGCCGTCCATAGGTCTGGTCTTTTGCGCCGAAATGTATCACGGAGATAGTAGTCACCGTTTGTTCTTCCGGTCCATTTGTAGCCTTCCAGAACTCTGATCAACACTCTACCGACGTGTGGCCACTTTTGAATCCGTTAAACTACTCCTTAATTTGTGTAACTCCCATATTATCATCTTCAAACACTTACTGAATCTTACGAATTGTTTAACTTTGAGAATCATCAAACTTTTTACAAAATTTGATGGAGTATCTCTGCTCAAGTCGTCAATTCATCTTTAGAGAAATAAAAATCCCACAAATACGAATAACAGCACCTTAATCGACTGCCTACAGTAAATGACTGGAATTCTGGGACGCGAGGAAAAAATTAAAGGTTGGATAGTTTTTGAACAGACCTTGTACTTATGGAACACAGCGCAACATGTTGTTAATGGCCACTGTTAAATGTAAAGTTGTAAATAAATACGACATTCTGTCTCTTAGCCCTGTTTACACGCATAGACATGCATTATTCTAAAAATAATGTATATGAAATTGATTTATAGAGCGTACAAAATTGTCAAAGATTTAAAGTCGATTTTTGTTAAAGACAGAATTTTCTTAATATGATAACAATAGATTTTAATATGTAAATATATATATATATATATATACAGAGAGAAGAGGGAGAGAGAGAGGAGGGGGCAACACGTTTTTCTATTTTGTATCTACATATGTATTATTTTAAAAAATAAGTAATTATATTGACAATATTTATTTATTCGCTTAGAAAAAAAAAAGGGTAAATAAAATAAAAGTGAAAACGTAGATATATTGTACATACTAATGATGATAAAGTTATAGTTCCGACGGAAAAAATAACGTACACAACTTTCGAAGAAGCAACAATATAACTTTAAAAAAGTTTTTTGCACATTTATCAAGTCAAACTAAAAACCCTCGTTTATTTTCAATCCTGTTTACTGTTCGAAACTGTTGGAGCTTTTTCTTTTGTTCAAAAATAAAAGATAACTTAAGAAGAATCTGCTCGAGAGAATCTACTTTCATAGCTGGTAGACAGTAGGTACAAGGTTCAAATATATTTCGTGCACGTTGGTCTAGCCGTTCGGATATTTATGTAGTTTTTTTTTCTTTTTTTTCTTTTTTCCTGAAACATACATGAATATGAGCTAGAAACCCTAGAAATACTTCCAAGTAATGCACCCCTACTAGAAGTAGGAAACTTTAGTTGTCAGTTAGTTATAACTTGAATAACACTAAAAATTAAGTTTATCATTCAGGATTTTTTCAGAAACTGTTAAAGAAAGAAAATATTTTGAAATATGCCATGCAAACAAAGAAATTATATAGTTATTGACGCCTACATAATTATAAAAAATAAATACACATTCTTCTTTTTAAATTAATATATCGTCTAGGTATAAACAGAAAAAAATGAATTCCATATTTTATCTTAAAGTAGATAATATTAAAATTATTTTTGCAAAAGCAACCTGGAATTAAAAAAAATAAAAAAATAAAAAAATGCCATATATATTTAAAAATAAAAACACTGGAAAAAAGCAGATAAAACATATACTATAAAAAAGGTTACAAAATAATAATAATATGGAAATCTCCGCAAAAAATAGCTACTTTTACCTTTCTTGTCATTTTTTTTTTAATAATTTGCGCTTCTAATTGCTCATTCATTATCGTTTACAAAAGATTTAAAGTTCCACGCATATATTTTCTTCACCAGAAAGAAAAACAAAAGTCAGGTAAATATTGTTTTTATATATTCTTCTTTGGACAATTATTTGAAGAAAAAATATCTCTTTGTTTTGAATTATTGTGTGGGAGATAATTGGACATAAAATTTATAGAGAGAAAAATATATTTAAAAAAAAAGTCATATAAGAGATTAATATATATATATATATATATATATATATATATATATATATATATATATATTCAGACCATGTTTTTTTCATTTGTATGTTTTTTCTGTTGGATTACTTATACTTTATTATTTATAATATCTAAACCCGGCACTGAAAAGCCGAGTAGATACTATTCAGCTATTAGCAACAACAAATAAAATAATAAATATTCTTACTGTATAGACACACGTTTAATTTACTGGCCTTTTGATGGATACAGCAACGTCAATTTATCTATTAGCTATATGAAACTATCATGAGCCGTAGTCTGCCATTATTATTAAACAAATGTAACATACATTTGCTCACACAAAAACTAAAGAGCATTCAAATGAAATTATCCATCATTTAAAAAAATTTTTTTGGTACCTACATTAATTCTTCTAGATATTTACAACGAAAAATAACGAGCTGAAATAAAGATATTTTACATAATTTGTTTTACCTATAATTTCTCAAACTTTCACATTTCATCTATCAGGAATAACATCAAACGTTCTTCTAACAAAATATGTCATTGAAAGGAATTCATATTATGCAACTATTCCTCATGTCGTCGTTATAAAGAAGGAAGTTAAATGACATTCTGTCATAAAAAGGCTTCGTGTAACCTGCTTAATGTATTATAACATTAAAGATTTATTTCCCTTGAATTCAGTAAGTTTTGAAACTAGAACTTTTCTTTTTTCTTTTTTAAGAAAAAAAAAACTTTTACATAAAGATTTTATTCAGGAATCAGGCATTAATCGCGAACTCCTCTCCATTGTATTTAAGACTAATGACTTTTTTCCAGTATTAACTATTCTTTGTAACAATGTCTACTTTTGTGCTTTGAAAATAACTTACTTTCATCTTTTGCTTAGAAATGCTTAAGTATTGTGTATGTGTATAAATAAAATCTTAGTTTTAAAAAATACCTTACTGTATAAAACTGATTGTTACACTAGCTATAATATCTTTCATTGTTAATTAAAACAGTACTATATGTTCCGGTTTCATAAATATGAGTTTGTTATAACGTTTAGTTTCCATTACGAAAATATAAGTTTTTATATTTCATTATTATTGTGTAATATAGGAACTGAGCAGGAATAAATAATATTATTTAACATGCATTTTATAGTGAAAATGTGTTAAATTCAATTTATTTATTTTATTTATTCATTTATTTATTTTATTGCGATAATGTACTTTAATATCCTTTATTATCATTTAATAAAATATGTTCCATTAATTTAAAATTCGTTTGATTGATTTCTATTATTGCCTATGTAACAGAGAATAAAGCCGAAAAAATGTTGTAGCAGTTTCAGTCTGAGTGTCACCCAGGATACCCAGTTTTACACTACCATAAACTTCCGCAGTTTCTTGAATTTTCAAACACATAGGAACAATGCCTGCCTGAACGCAAAAAATATCCTAAGAAATCGTACGAAATTCCTTTATTATACGTGAAACAATTAACCTCTAAAAAGTCATTAACATACGTTGGTTATAAGTTAAAATTTCAGCCAACAAAGAAACTCATATTTATTGAAACTTATTTTTCCGAATGAGTGAAATTAATGCCTGAACCGGGAGTCGAACACCAGATCTTTTACTTACAAGGTCAAGGCTGTACCAATTGAGCTATCCAGGCCGACAATCGGTAGGCATTTCTTACTCAGACAACTTTTAGGCAGAAACATCTGGTCTATCATGTAGATAGTTCGACAGAATTAAGCCGAAAGTAAAGGAAAACACCATTAAACAATGGGAGAAAGAAATACAGTATGTTAAAAATCACACAATCAAATGATTGGGAAGAAAATCATATTTATTGAAATTTATTTAGAGTGAGTACCAATTGTCGGCCTGGATAGCTCAATTGGTAGAACCTTGACTTTGTAAGTCAAAGATCTGGGGTTTGACTCCCGGGCCAGGCATTATTTTCACTCAGTCGGAAAAATAAATTTCAATAAATATGATTTTCTTCCCAATCAGATGATTGTGTGATTTTAATATATCACAACGAAACTGCATAAGTTAACAAAGGAAAAATTGCTCCATCATAAATAATTTTTAAAATCTTTAACCTAATACACCCCAAGTAAAGTCGCAGTCTTTGATAGCTTATAAATAGTGAAACTTTCTTTTGTATATAAATCATTTATAGGTATTTTCTAACGAAGTCTTGTGAAAACTCCTTCAAAATGTTTCATTTCATGAATAGCTTTTATAATGCTATCATCTATAAAAATATTTCAATATTTTCTTCTTTCCTTCAAAATTAGATGTGTGTTTGTGCGATGCTGGATGTGTCAACATGACTTTAATTAGTCAGTCTTCATAAGTTTCATCGCATCGACAACATTACATTACATCTCAGTTCACATTTTGATGGAAATATTTATTATTTCGTTAAATTATAATTTTATTTTAGTTATTTATTTTTAATGATTGTCTTTAAAATGTTAAAATATGCAAATTTTCTAGTGTCATAATTATGATTATGATATATGAAAAATACTTTATTTATATTCGAATAGAATAATAAAAGAATGTGCAAATTAATATGTTAAACTATAATTTTATTTAAGTATTGCAAATAAATATTTGTAAAAAATAAAAGAAAAATAATTTCAAATAATTTTACATACAGTTAAACTATATTTATTTGAAATACATATCGATTTTCTTTACTAAACGCATTCAACTAATTTCCATATATGCATAATAACTTAAATGTTAAAAGATAATATTTTTAAAGTTATGTGATTTTCATCATTACATATAATAACGTGCATGTATACATACATATTTTAATAATTGCATACTTTTTTTTTTTTTTTTTTTTTACTTTCTTCTATATTCAATAGAAGTAAGTATTGGATTCGTAAAAAATTTCGACCTCGGGTTTTTGATGGATTTACACGTTTTGAGAGATGTAGAACACGATTTGACCATTTTTAGAAAAAGTCTGTCTGTCTTTCTGTCCGTATGTGTGTGTGTGTGTGTGTGTAACAAAATTTTGTGGCAACTGTAACTCAGGAACTACTGCACAGAATTTCATACAAATTGGTATGCCATTACACCTTGACATAAATTAGTGCCTATCAACTTTTGGTAAAAATTGTCTAACAGGTTGCGTTGTCATTCCGCATTTTCTAAATTTTTAGCATTTTGGTATAGGACAGAATTTTGTATAAATGTGCATAAAGATAATTATTTTCAATAATCATTATGAAATGTACAAGAATTATTTGTAATAGAGATAGTGAACTAAGAAAAAATATTTTTAGGAGCATCGCCTCCTTCCTGGGGGGGGGGGGGAAGTCATCCCTCGATGGGAATAAAGTTTCATTATGGGTATCTTTCAAAAGAGTTCGTCAATACATTTAAAATGAATGGTTGAACCATAGATTTGCGATAATTAAAAAAAAATGATATATATATATATATATATATATATATATATATATATATATATATATATTTTTTTTTTTTTTTTTTTTATCGAGAATAAAATGAACTTTTGTTTTTGGATGTTTAGTATTATACTAATTCTCTAGTATGGAAATCGTACTGCATTATCGTGGAATATAATTTTATTAAATAATGATTTTAATAAATTATTTTTTCTGAGTGAATTTCATGGCAACATATAGAAGAAAGTCATGTGGTGCCACAACATTCTAGTTTTAACTTGATTATTATTATTACTATTATCTGTAGGATATTAATTAAATCCTACATTTTTTTTTTTTTTTTGAATTAATAAATTTAAATATTATTAAAAACAAAATAAAAAATATTAACCATGATTTTACATAGACTTAAATTATATTTTAAATAAAATATACCGTGTGATTCAAAATAGATTTTACAGCGATTATCTTGTAAATATAGAAAGATAGAAACGTACTTGCGATTACAAAATTGGTGCAAAATATTCTCGTCTGTATTCACTAGGGGAAAGAGAGACAGGTTAAAATAGCCGTTTTTCCTGAATGAATATATTATTATTATTATTATTATTATTATTATTATTATATTTTTTCCCAACGCTGATCAATCTATGCCTTATTACAAAAGCTATAGTAATTACAATTTTCCACTTTTGATACAACCCCTTAAGACTTGGCGAAAAGCGCTAGAATTTTCAAATTACAATAACTCAGCGAAATTTTCACTTAGAAACATTATTTTTCTTTCCTTCTTATAATGAGGAGAATATTTTTCTAAATATAAGTTATATGATACGAGGGAGTGTATGGAAATTAAATTTCGTATTTAATATGTATGCAGCCCTTTCTACAAAAAAAATGCCATATCTGAAATCCGCTCTTAATTTGCACCAATTTTGTAATTGGAAGTAAGTTTCCATCTCTCTTAGTTTACGAGATAATCGCTGTAACATCTATTTTGAATCACTTGGTATATTAAAATCTTCTACTAAACATATTCAACTAACTTTCATATATATCCTACTTATTATAAAATATTATCTTTCTAAGTCTACCAATTTTACTATAATTGCAAAATATAACATGCGTGTATACATGCACATTGTAATAATTGCATGCATTTTAACAATTACTTGAACATGAAATATTTTATCACATAGTACAAAGTAATATAATTTGTGTTTCTTGGGCTTTTTATTATTAAGTTTTAAAATTTACCGTATTTTTTTTCTATTAAATTTTAACATAAGCTGTTTACTTATTCTAAATTTCGAAATTTTAAAATATAAGAATAAACGATTTTTTAAATACCATTAAACTTGCTAAATTATTGTACTTTAAAATGTTTACAACATTTGATATTTTTAATACTTTAAGAGAGCAAAATATGTTTAAAAATTTTATGTTTTTGATTACACCAAAAGAAATATTCTTTATGTATAATCATATATACTATCAAATTCTTTACTACATATACCTAATGGAAAAAAAATATATATATATATATATATATATATATATATATATATATATATATATATATATATATTATCGTTCTTTGAAAAGGGCTTGCTGTGAATACTTTCATTTATTATTTCTTAATAAAGTAAAAATTTTCCAAAGCTTCCTACTTATTTTATAAACGTATGTATTTATTTTGTCAGAGAAAAAATTTCTAAATAAGGGAAGATCAATGCATTCATCAAAACATAAACATTTAAAAATTTTACAATAATAATAATAATAATAATAATAATAAATAAATAAATAAATAAATAATAATAAAAATAATAAATAAAATTAATTAGTAATAAATAAAATAAAATAAAAATTAACCCAACAAACGCCACTATATGAAACGCACCGAAAACATTTGAATTTTTGTATTCTTTGAGATTCAATGTACGTCTCTAATCATATGTAGTTTAAAGTTTTAAAAAATATTTATTTGTTTAGAAGATATGATAGGGTCCCAAAATGGGAGACTTGGCGCCTAATGGGAGTAACATATAGATATCGGCGTCACAATGTCGAGAGTTGAATATTTAATTTAATGTATTGTTAAATCGAGTTAGAAATTATCCAAATTATTTTCATATGATTAATAAAGATAAATATTGATCCGATAAATGCATATTAATTATATTCAAACTATAAATTAAAGAACTTGTAAATTTTCTTACCTGTTTATTTATTTATTTATTTTTTCATTTAAATTTTTGTATGAAACAGAATTAAGCAAATTTGTGTAGCATGACTTTACATTTCTCGCACCATAGGCGAGTATCCTTTTTACAAAGTTTACATTTTAATTGTTTGCCAGCCTATGTGAGAAAATGGTTCACACCACCAAAGCGTATATTAGGATTCCCTGCCCTAACAGCACAATTATCTATAGTACATCCTAAGGATGTCCATTGGATGTCCTTTAATCCATAGGATATACTATGGATGACATGTGGATGAAACGTGCTGTTACGGTGGTGTTTGTGATCCAAGACGAGGTATTAGCAACGATTCCAATTTCTCCGATTTCATCAGACACATCACAATGTCTCGTAAAAATGTTAATTGAGACATTTTTCCATTAATCTCGCGAGGGATTTTCTAAGCCGCAACCACAGCCATGTTCAGTGTGTTGGTGATGAATAGCCACCACCTTTTCTTACCCTTTATTCTCTGTCGGTAAGAACTCAAAAATCGATCAAGGAGATCTACGCCAACCATATTTTTGTTATAAGATCCAACTATTTCTGGTTGAGTCAAACCAATCTTCTTTTTAGAGTTTTGACACCATTTTTTTGCTAGCCCCATTGGCTCCATACACTCAAAATTGGATAAGAAGTATACACCTTTGTTGTCTTTCCATTTTACTATACTAATATACTTTGTTATAATGTAGTCAGATGTCATTCTTTCTTTTTTTTACCAAAACTTTCCTATCTTGCAAAGGGTAGTTTTGAAGTCGGTCCTCTCTCACAGGTCTAGTGAGACGGAATTCCCATTGCAGCATTTCTTCAAGCAATGGCACAGAGTTGAAAAAAATGTTAACATACACTTTATGCCTGTGAGAACAAGTTCACACATATGTTCTTTTAAATATTTATTTCTTTTCTAAATAATTCAATTTAAAATTTTAAATAAAAAAAGTCAATTTATTAAGAATAGTTATAAAATTAATTAGTTCTTTTAACAAATTTAATTTTATTTAATTTATTCCAATAAAAAAAGAACATTTTATTCTGTAATATCCTCTGAAATCAATTCATTCTATTATAAAAGTCAATCTCTATTTAATTTAATTTGTATTTTTACTAAGGGACTTATTCGTTTGTAGATAGATACATTTCCCCCTTTTCAACAACGTTATGTTCAATATCTCATTTAATCATAGATAGAAAATAATTTATTTGTCTAAATTACTTTATAATATAAACAGAAGTTGCAAAATTTATTTCATTTCCGGTGATTTGTGCTATCATAATGACTTTGTTCATCTCTTAGGCGTCAACAGGAGCTGGATACGTTTCTTTTAATAATAATAATAAAATAAAAAAGAACAGATAAATTCTTAATGATATATTGGTGGCGCCGATAAAAAGTAATTACTTTGGCATAATTTATGTTGCCAAGCTTGGCTTTGTCTTTTGAATAACGGATTAAATTTTTGAATTAACCAATTAGAACATTCTTTTGGCGCTTTATTTGGTATTAGTTTATTAATTTCGGGTTTGAATTGGAGAATGCAATTGAGTACACCTTTCGCATTAAAACAGTTAGTATCTCTTGTTTACTGGTTTAAGAAACAACTGCCCTCGTTTGCTCTCCCTCTCTCTCTCTCTGCCCTATAGATCATATGAGGACCATTGTAAGTGATTGCTTGTCAATTCATGTTTTTAACATAAAAATAAAAATCAGTTTCTATTGCAAGTGACTTCTATTATTTATGTCAAGTGACACTCTTTTTGAAAGACTATGGATTTTCAGCCTGGGTATTTTTGGTAAGCAATGTACTATGATGGATCCACCAAGTTCACGGACAATAATCCTTCTTTACAAGACTTGGTCTCCGTGACCATTGGTTCTTCATTTTTTTTCTACTAGGATCAAGAGAGAGGGAGGGGCTGTTACAAAAACTTTTATTCGTTGCATTCTCAGTCGGACTATTAAAAAAAACTATTACTTTGTCTCATTCGCCATTCGACTATCAAATTTGTTTTCCTTAAGACTAAAAAATGGTCAGTACTGGATTCTTTTAAAACTTTATGAATCTAAATTTGTAAAGACTTCTACAGATCATTGAATACCATCTCAGGCAAAGCTTAAAAAACCACGTGTCTGCGGGAGTCCATTTGCCGGATCGGAATTAGATATTTCCCATTGACCACTGCACTCCCCATGATTGATAAATGCGGAATAACGGATTACCAAGACAGTTTTATATAAGATATTTAGTGGTATAGCAAGTGTGAATTATTGTGTTTTTCTTTACCGTTTCTTCACATACAGAAAAAAAACCAAAGGAGAAAGTATGTTGCGTGAATTATATCTTCCTTTCTACTTTTCTTTTCTCATACAGGAGAAAAGCCGGTCATGTTTATTTAATTAGTATTAGTGTCAAAAGCACATGGGAACATACTGTGTGTTGACATTTTTCTGTAGATCGGCATGTATCTGTTTTTTTTAGAATATATTACTTCAGAATAAGAATATTTTAGAACTAAAGAGGACAAAATAAACATAATTTACTCTCGGAAGATCCTGAGGATTGTTACATTATGTGACGTCTCAAGAATTTCTATTTTGGGATAACATTTTTCCAGATAAGATTTATTATATATTTTTTTCAGTATATAGATATATATATAAACAAATGCACTTATATTTCAATGCAAATATTTAACCAGAACTAATTTAAAATAAATAAATAAATCTTTAATTGTACTTTTGAATTTTAAGTACCATTTTTTTTTAAAGAAAGTAATAGATATGTGTGCATTTGTTCTTTTAAATAAACAATTTGGTGATGTTAGAAAAAAGTTGAACTCTTCAAAAAAAAAAAAAAAAAAAAAAAAAAAAAAAAGATTGAAAATGTTCCACTTATAACTTGCTTTAATATGATTTTTAATAATCTATTTTTCTTTGTTATGTTTATATATGTGTTTATACTTATACTTGATATGGTCAATTTTTGTGTGAAGAGGAAATTTTATTAAGGTTAAATTTTTCAATACTATTGCTTGAAAATGGTGTGCATGAAGATGTATTATTGGAATTTAAATTTAAAATTTTGTTAGGATTTTGAATTTCTACAAATGATTTTTTTTTTTTTAATTTCTCGATGGGTTTAGATAATAAACATACACATTTTTTTTTTTTTTTTTTTTTTTTTTTTTGTAGTTTTTTTTTTTTTTTTTTTTTAGGAACTAATGTAAATAATGTGTTAAATATATTAGAAAATGCACATTATAGTGTTTGAAATAACTTTACACCGATGTTTCCTATTTTTATTTTGCACTTTCACATACACTTTTAAGCAACGTATTTGAGAAATTTTGAAAGGTAAACTTAATAATTTAATTTACATAGATGTAAAACTCATTTTTTACACTATTATTGCAAACAAACTATTTTTAGGGAAGTGTATAATTGTAATATGCTTACAACAAATGTGTACATTTGTACTTCCCATTTAAATTCACATTTACAAACAATTTCCTAAAAAGTATACTATAAATTTATAACTTATGGACCTTTTACATAAATTTACATAAGGTAACAATTTAAAATTATAGTGGAAAAAAAATTGTGCATGCACTCTGATTTTCAGTAATATGTAGTAATATATTTATTTTCTCAAAATTATTTTGCATAAAATGATTATTGTTATTTCTTAAATAATTTTTCTATTGACATGAATATTTATAGATATTTGAAAATTATGTTTTTGCCCATGTCATTCTCAAATTTACTCAATTACATGAATATTTACCAGGGATTGATAACGAGAAAGACCTTTTTTTTTATTTCATTGGTAGATAATGTTGATATATACATTGATGGATGATTTTCATTGTAACTCATTACTGAGATCATAGCTTAGGATTAATTTTATTTACTTTAATTAAGTTAGATACGAAGCTTTTACACTGCAATATTTTTTTTTTTTTTTTTTTTACAAATTAACAATCTGAACATTATAAACGTGTATCACATTGAATTGATAATATTCACATTTTTTTAAAAGAACTATAATTTTGAACTACTATTCATAATTGCATTTTATTTTTTACGTTGTGTATTTATGCCCCATTGCTGTGCTGATTGTCGACTTAAATATGGAAATGGTATTTTGATGCTCAACGCATATTTCTTTCTCTTGATTTCTGTCCAAAAATGGTCTTGAGTAAGGGTGTACTTTGAGTAACTTAATTTGCATAATACACATTTTATTACACTTACATAAAATAATTTTAGCTATAAACATTGTCATTTAACATTTATAAAATATCAAGTAATTCTAGCCGTGTCAGTTGCTTGAAGCTGTTTTGCTAGTTTTGATTTCTTATTTTACAAAACAAACTATGCATGTTTCTGTAAATCTAGCCTGATCTGTCTTATTTAAAAAAAAAGAAAACTTTGCTAGTCACAGTGTTATACATGCATAGTACACACAATCTAAAATATTTTCTACAAAAATTATTACACCATTTTTTTTACATGCATATTTTTTTTCAGTTGTACAAAATATCTATTTGCCCATTTTTAAACCTTTAAGGAAACACAAAAGTTTATAATTTTATTTACACAATTCATTTATATTTTAAAAATTTAAGGTTGTATTGCAGGTATTGGGTCTTGAGTAAATTTTCAGGAAAATAATTCATCTTCAATAGAAAAAAAAAAGGAATATTAAATACTTTGTACATTAAATTTATTCAAACAGTTACAAATCGTATTCAGTTTTTTTCCCCTCTTACTGCATAATATATAATTATTTTTGGTCTGCTCAGATATATATATATATATTGATATGCTATTTTTTTTAAATAAATCATAATGCAATTTTGTTTTCATACAGGTATAAGTTTATCACCTTTCATATTTTTTTAACATTTTTATTTTTTTATTTTGCACATTACAATTTTATTTATGGTATTGGCACAGAAATTGCATTTCTTCAAGACACATTTTTAATTTTTTTTTACATTATTTTACAATTAATTGTTGTGCCAAATGTGATTTTGGTTACATAAAGTTATTTATAAGGTTATTTTGACACACACAAAGATTAAAATTTTACTTATGATGTGTTCACATAAACCTGGCTGGGTCATCGAGATCTTGAAATATGTCAGTCGTGAATTAAACACCTCATGTCTTAAAATACAATCACACATTTACTCATTTTAAAATACATTATTTATTTCAATTGTCAATTTACCATGTTTAATAATTAATGCAGTTAACTGAAGGTTATCTTTTTAAATGATCAAATATTTTGAATTACACTTTTTTTTTTTTTCCTCATTTACCTTAATTGACTATTTTTGTATAAACACATGGTGATAGCAGTTGGATGTTTGATGAAGAAGAGAAATAATAAGATAAAAAAAAGGGGGGAATTGGTTTATGATAAATGAGATCAACTGATTTTTGGCAATGAGAAATTCATGAATAAATATGCTAGCAGATTCAATCATATGAATCATATTTTTGTGTACACTTGTTGAAGGCAAATATAATTGCCGTTTCATTTTATTCCAGTTGATGATTTAAATTGTGTTCACGTATTCTGTTGAAAAGGTCAACTAATATTTATATATTTTGCATATGCACTGATTTATTTGAGTTGACGTATTCTGTTGAAAAGGTCAACCGTTATTATTATGCCCATGTTTTACATAATATTTGCGCTATTTTAAGAGGATCCTCACACAATAAAAAAAATAAAAATAATTAATTAAAAAAAGGCCTATATATTTTTTTTTATGTGTACACTAATAAACATTTTTTTAGTTCCCCATCATACTATAGGTATGGGGAACTTAGGTAATCGTGAAAATTTTCGACCTCGGTATTTTGACTTTTCTACACGTTTTCAGGTGTGAGGAATCCGAAAATGACAAAATTTCTATGGTGTCTGTCTGTAGGGTGTCTGTTAGTGTGTTAGTGGGTTAGTGGGTTAGTGTGTTAGTCTGTTAGTGGGTCAGTCCGTTAGTTTGTTAGTCTGTGTACACGATATCTCAAGAACAAATTGTCGCAGAGAGGTCAGATCAGTTTTAAAATATTACTTTAGACACTGGCAAGAACCCTATTCAATTGCAACATTCGATTTTTAAAACTTCGTAAGTTATTAGAAATTTACGATTTTCTTAACATGGGAGAATAGGACAAAAATTCACTTAAACGTGCATTAAATGAAAACTTTTTACTGTAAAAATGTCAGACCAGTTTTAAAATATCAGTTTTGATGCCGGAATGAACATCAGTAACTATAAATATGCTACTTTGAAAATTTCGCAAGTTACTGGAAATTTACGAATTTCTTAACATGGCAGTATAGGGCAAAATTTCACATAAACGTCAATTTTTAGAGATATTTTCATCGTAAAGATGTCAGGCTTCTTTTGAAATTTTATGTAGGACACTGGTATGAATATTAATGACTATGAATTTTCCAATATAAAGATTTCGTAAGTTATTGGAAATTTACGAATTTCTTAACATGTCAGAATAGAGCAAAATTTCACATAAACGTCAATCTTGAGGGATATTTTCAGCGTAAAGATGTCAAACCACTTTCGAAATATTATTTAGGATACTGGCATGAATATCATAGACTATGATTTTTCCAATTAAAAAAAATTCGTAAGCTATTTGGAATTTACGATTTACTTAACATGTCAGAATAAGGCAAAATTGATCATAAACTTCCATTTTGAGGATCCTAAATACATTAGACAACTTCAAAATTAAGTTTATGATATTTGTTTGAACATGATTGAATACAAATATTCTACTAGGAAATTTTCGTAAATTATTCGTAATTTACGATTTTATCAACATAGCGAAATTGTGAATTTTTCATATAAATATGAATTTTGAGGTTTATTGCATTGGAAATAGTAGTATGAAAACTAAACAACAGAATTGACCCTGATAAAATAAATTAATAAATTAGAATAAGATAATTATATCCAAGTGAACGGTGGATAGCCTATTAGGCGGGGATTTCATTCTGTCACTGTATCAAGCTTTGGTCAAATTCATTTCTTTTAACATGATTATAATATGTCTCGCACTAGAAATTTCTGAGAACATAAATATGATGGGGAACTGAGCAGAGTCCACCTATGCCAACTAGTTTACTTTTCTTTTTGTTTACATTTTAGTGCACGTTAAATTCGTGATTAGAGAGCTTTCACTACAGCTATGGTAATTTGTTTTTGTGGCAATTTATTTTAATTTTAATATATTGTGGAACACTTACAGACTTACACTAAATTATTTTAATAGTTCCAATTATTTCAGTTGATAGTTTACAAATCTAGTTAAATATTAAAGCATATCACCCATTTGATTACAAGTTTAATTACACATACACATTTTCCCTTTAAACACAATTCTGTTGCTCTGGTTGTCAGTATATAATGACTTCTATAATCTTTGGATTTCAACTATTTCAACACCTGTAATTGTGTAGGGGACTTCTAATTTTTACAATTTTTAAGGTTATAATTTAATAATTAATTCACACAAATAAAAATAGTGTAAATTTATATATTTTTGTTGCCAGATCTCTATGTGTGTTCCCGTATATGTTTTCTTTTGGGTCGGAATTTCATTGTATTATTGGCTGATTTATAAGCTTGTCAGTCATAATACAAATATATCCAATAGTATTATTTTATTCTCTTGTACACGCATGTTTACCATGCTTTTCTGCATTTTTTATCAGACTTGGCCTCACAACCCAATGTTTGACACACACACACATTTTCACAAAATTTTCTCTGACCTATTTAGTTGATATTTTATTGGTTCACATGTGATGATGTCGTTTTACATTTTTGTTTATTAAATTTTTACAATAATTTTTACACAAAAATGAAAAGAAAAAAAAAAGCTGGTTATATTAATAAAACACACATAAACAAAAGTAAATAAATAGATAAATAATTTTTATACTAAAATGACTTTAATTTTTTTATCGCTGCCAATTTTGTAAAAAAAAATTATATAAATTAATTTTTCAAATAATAATTACTTGGTTAAGTTCTGTTCAGGAAAAGGAAATTATTTCATAAGGGTATTTTTTTAATAATTTTTGAACAACACAATATATTGAAATAAAGTTTGTTCAGAATTTCTGCAGAGAAAATAAATTATAATACAAAAATAATTTTTTTTTTCTTTAAAACATTACTAGAACTATTACATGTGCGCTCTTATTTTAACATAGGGCTAAAAAATTTTTTCCGACACATTTTTACACATAAGACATTTCATTATGTCTCTTTGCAGAATGCTGGTTGTCATCTTTTGCACAACATGAAGTCTCTTCAGCTTCACACATATAGTTCATTACGCTATGTTCCGTATGGCATCACAAAACCATGTTGGTCATAGCTATTCTACTGTTCTACACTCTCTGGCTCATTTTGCTAAAATTTAGATTTTCACGTGTAGAATATAAGTTTTTTTTATATACTTTATTTTTTTTTCATATTAATGCTATATTATTTTATTTAAATTAACAATTAAAAATTTAAATCAGTTGATTTACATATTTTTTGCTACTGATTTCCTTTTCCTTTTCTCAAGCATATATGCCATTTTGTGAATGGGAACTTTGATATTTTCAACAAAATATATATTGTGTCACACTAGGATACTTCACTTATTAGATGGCTATTTCATGTTCAATACACAGTGTTATAACAATGATATGTCTTGTGAGTTGTTTTATAACTATGTATATTATTCGGATTTTCAAATTTATTCTTATATGCCACCTTTGTTTTTATTGTTGTTTAACAAAAGATTATTTGTATTGTTCTCGGCAATATTACTTGAGATATTCAAGTTGTCATGTGCTGTTTCTAGGTGAGAGAGAGCAAACCTTTTTTTAGGGCATTGGGGAGAAATATGTGAGAACAAGTTCACACATATGTTCTTTTAAATATTTATTTCTTTTCTAAATAATTCAATTTAAAATTTTAATTAAAAAAAGTCAATTTATTAAGAATAGTTATAAAATTAATTAGTTCTTTTAACAAATTTAATTTAATTTAATTTATTCCAATAAAAAAAGAACATTTTATTCTGTAATATCCTCTGAAATCAATTCATTCTATTATAAAAAGTCAATTTCTATTTAATTTAATTTGTATTTTTACTAAGGGACTTATTTGTTTGTAGATTTCCCCCTTTTCAACAACGTTATGTTTAATATCTCATTTAATCATAGATAGAAAATAATTTATTTTTCTAAATTAATTATAATATAAACAGAAGTTGCAAAATTTATTTCATTTCCGGTGATTTGTGCTATCATAATGACTTTGTTCAGTCTCTTTGGCGTCAACAGGAGCTGGATACGTTTCTTTTAATAATAATAATAAAATAAAGAAGAACAGATAAATTCTTAATGATATATTGGTGGCGCCGATAAAAAGTAATTACTTTGGCATAATTTATGTTGCCAAGCTTGGCTTTGTCTTTTGAATAACGGATTAAATTTTTGAATTAACCAATTAGAACATTATTTTGGCGCTTTATTTGGCATTAGTTTATTAATTTCGGGTTTGAATTGGAGAATGCAATTGAGTACACCTTTCGCATTCAAACAGTTAGTATCTCTTGTTTACTGGTTTAAGAAACAACTGCCCTAGTTTGCTCTCCCTCTCTCTCTCTCTCTCTCTCTGCCCTATAGATCATATGAGGACCATTGTAAGTGATTGCTTGTCAATTCCTGTTTTTAACATAAAAATAAAAATCAGTTTCTATTGCAAGTGACTTCTATTATTTATGTCAAGTGACACTCTTTTTGAAAGACTATGGATTTTCAGCCTGGGTGTTTTTGGTAAGCAATGCACTATGATGGATCCACTAAGTTCACGGACAATAATCCTTCTTTACAATGCCTTATACTATTTTTTACACATTCTAGTTAATCCAATACATCTGTTGTTCCAAGGGAGTTTTGTCTTCCGTTGAGCTTTCCTTTACTATGTAAACTTGTAAATTGAAAAGTAACCTTGGGAAGGAGCAAGTATCCAATATTTGTATCCAAATTTTATTGGTTTTCCTCACGTATACATTTTTGAAGAATGCCTGCCTGTATAAGGGATCATTTATTCGACAATGCTTAAAAATTCAGAAAACATTTCGAATTGCTGCATTTTATTACAAAACATCTCAATAAAACATCGAACTTTGACTAACTTGTCAGAGCAATCGATTGAATTATTATTACATAAACCAGGTACTTTTTTATATCTCTAAAACTTGGCCTACTAATGGTATTCTGTATGAAGGGCATATTGCAATCTTCTGAATACTTCTGAATAGCTCCAATATGAACCTTCTTGAGGCACGGAACGATAACCGGTAAATAATATAATTCCAATAAATTCTTCCAATAACTTTTCAGATGAAAATGTATAATTATTATTTTGCATAGCAAACTTTAAAGTTTCTTCTAAGATAAGATCCATGATATCAGAATCAAAATATATTTTGAATAGTTCGTAAGGAGTCTTATCTGCTAATTCTTTGTGGATCTCTACTAAAATTGGTGTTTTTTTTTTTCAGACTGAATCGCAGCTAAATCCACGGCTTTTTTCCAGACATATTTCTTTTTGACTGTTTTTTTTTTCTTGGTCTAATAACATCATTTACTTTGACCAGTTTTTTCTTTTTTCTCGAATTTGTAGGTTTTGTTTGTTGGTTTTGACTTTTATTCAAGTCATCTTCATCACTCTAAAAAGAACTTTTTTTTAGACATCTATTCCCTTTTTTTTTTTAATGTTATTTTCTTCTTTGAAGCATCTAGTGTCTCACACCGTTTTAAATTAAGTTGGACTTCTCCGAATACGTCCACTGCCACATTCATCTAAATTATTTTCAATAAAATTTTCTTCATCAGTTAGATAACCAGGATCTGGTGGCAAACAAATGATACTGCACTCATCTGCTGAGAAATCGTCAGAATCTAAAGTTTCCATATAGTCTAAGACTTGCTGCACAGTTAAAAACTTTAAAGGAAATTTTACTTTAAAAGTGAAATTAAAGAAACTTTTCTATTGAAAATGAAACTTGCTTAAATAATGCTTAGCTTAGAATGATGACCAAGAATTTATCAGACATTTATCTATAACATTCTACCGAACATAAAGAAATGGACGGTATGACTAATTCAACACCTGCCGGCAACATTTGTTTTTATAAAAACACCTATCCTTTAACAACAAAAGTGACAAAGGTATTAACAGATTTATTCACGCAAAAGGGGTGAACCTTTATTCTACTGGTCAGAACACACAAAGTCTGCCATTTTGCGAGATATCTAAATAAACAACTGTAAAACTCTTTTAAATTTTTTTTTTGAGACCTGTTTGTTATGACTTACAATAAGACCCATTGTTCTTCATATTCAATGTTCCAACACTCTAATTAATTATTTTTAGTGAATGTATTTTGTTATGAAGTAAAAAGAGGCAATTTTGCTTAAACTTGAACAGTTTTTAAAACTAGAATTTATATTACAGATATTTTGAAAAAAAATCACAAATAAACTAAGTACTTCAATATTTAATTAAAAATATATAAAACATTTGTGTCTTATTTACCTGTGGAGAAAAAGAAATAATGAAAATTTCCCATAATGGAAGACGGCGCTTAATAGGTTATATATATATATAGATATTTGGGAGAAAATTAATCATAGTTAATGTTTACATTCAGGTTGAATTATGTGCAATTGCTTTAACTCGAAGTATTTAATCCGTTATATGTTATTAAATTTACGTTTATTATGTTTCTTCTGCATTGGAGTGTTTAATTTTTAATTAAAGAGTTTCAGTAGAAATGCCATTAGATACTTACTTATGACAACTGACAATATTTAGATTAGAAATATATGTGTGAGAAAAAACAATAAAATGTACTAAAATATATTACTGCTAAAACGTATAACAATATTTACATACAAAAGATTTATGCATTTATAAATTTTCACTTGATTAAAAAAAAAAAAAAAAAAAAAAAAAAAAAAAAATCTTAACCTTTGTATTTAGAGTTCTATATGAAAATATGAAATAAAAATGACTATGTGTTGTTTAATAAATGCATCATTGTTAAAAATAACTAATTTATTTACCATGACAAATAAACGCGTAAAAAAATTATAAATTATTCATCATCATTATATATATATATATATATATATATATATATATATATATATATATATATATTTGTTTAAAGCATTTTTATAATATTAACGATTGATTAGATTCTGCAAAAGGATGTAATATATATATATATATATATATATATATATATACATATATATATATATTTTATGGGTAAATTACAACTTATAAATCTGTAATAAAATAATATAAAACACAGCAATAAAATACCAAAAGCAGTAAAATTTGTAATGTAGTAGAATACTTAATAGATTACATTACAATATGTTTAATATTAACTACATTATAAGCCATTTAACAAGTCATATCTATCTATCTATCTATCTATCTATATATATATATATATATATATATATATATTATTTTACTATTTTTTTTTTTATAACTTTCAAATAAGCAAATACAGATTTTAATAAATAATAAATATATGTTTAGAAAATATGTATCTTTTTTTTTTTTTTTTTTTTGGTGAGAAAAAATTGAGATTTACGTAATGAGAATATGTAACGATGTAATGATCCTACTGTTGTTCCTTACAGAACCGAAAAATCTTCTTGTCCAATGACACTAGAAAGAGATATAATGGAAAATCGATTCTAAAAATTTGTTCCGTACACAGATTCTGCATTTTATTCAGGTTAAGCTAAATGATTAATGACTTTCTGTCATTTTTCTCCTTGTATATCTTGACAATAACGACCAAATTATATCTGAAATTTAATTTTTATTTCTTCTTAAAAAGTAATGTTTAAAATTAAAAATTTGTTTCTGGACTGGGAAAATAGATTTTTCTCATAATTTTATATTTTATGAATCATTATGCTTATGTCTTTGTGTGTTTAGCTAATGACTTTCGGTGTAAGTACACTTACAAATTAGACGTTTGAGAACACGGCAATTGTCCATGTCATTATGTCTTACATTAGATTTTTTTTTCACTTAATAAAATATTACAAAATGATGTTATGCTTTTTGTATGTTAATTTGGAAAAGGAAGCTGTAATGCATGTAAATTTAACGAAAATTATGAATACTTTTGAACCTTAGTTATTTTTTTTTTTTTTTTTTTTTTTTTTTTTGTGAAATACAAATAATTTTTATCTGCTCAAATATTCATTCTGGTAATATAATAAAAATAATTTTTAACCCGTTAGTAGTCGCATATCCGGCTTTTTGCTGCCCATCGCTTATAAATTTCTCCTGCAGATCACCCCTTAAAAATAAAGTGGGGAAACACTGCGTATCTGACCCTGGGTGGATGTCCTCTAACATAGTATGTTTTCAAGTCATTCCTGCTATTTTTTGAGCAATTAAAACATTTTACTTCTTAAATCAGTCTATTTGACCGCAACGCGACCACTTACGTTGATTCATTTTTCTCCCCATTTCCGGTTTTTCAGACAGGTTAGAGTTTTGCGGGAAAAACATCACGTGAATTATAGGCACTTCACTTTTCTGTACTGACTTTCTTTCGACTTTCCCCAACACTAAACAGGGGGGGGGGGGTAGAAAGACCGACACGCGACTACTAGCGTTATTAAAAATGAAGCGACTACTCTCGGGTTAATAAGTCAAACACATTTGAAAATAAGAAAAATAAGAAAATGTTTGATCAACTTTCAGGATTTTTAGAAAAAGAATGAATGCAAGTACAAACATTTTGTATGTGTGTGTTAACTAGCATGACATTACTGTAATGATTGCAAATATTACTTTGGTTAACTTTAAAACAGAAAATTAATGTTGCTGTAGAGTACTTTGCTGCAGAGTAAAAAAAAAAAATCAAGTGTTTTTTTTACACTGTGCGTATCGTATTTCAAAAAGTATTTGAGATATGAACTTAACATTTCTCTTAAATATACATTTTGACATAATGAATAAAATGTATTAAAGGTAAGAATTCTGCTCAGCATAAATATATATATATATGATTGTAGAAATATAAAAATTTTAATTACCATTAAAAATTTTATATATCCACAATCATAATTTTTTCTGTTGTACAGAACTTCTTATCTCTACTTCATTTTAATCATTACTTCAAAATGTATAGTTGAGAAAAAATTTAAGTTAAAGGTTTGACTTTTTTTTTTAAATAAATGTATAGGTACAATAATTGAACGGGAGATTTAGAGGGCTAAAGCCCCCTCCCCCCCACCCCCGTCACGCACAATTGCATGTCAAGAAAAAATTCCTAAGCCTATTTTAGATTAGTTTGAAGTAAATTTAACTTTATTTCTTTTATCTTACTATTTAATCTGAAATATATATTAATATTAATGAAATAAGATATAAGAGAATGTCATGTGATAAGAGAATGTGGTGCAATAATAAGAGAATTTCGTATGAGTGATACACCAGTTTAGTTTTTCAGTTTTTGTAACAAATAATTACATCCACTTTACAAAAAACTAAGCGAATAATAAAGGGAAACTGAGGTCTTGCTTCTAATTAAAAATTGTAACACAACTCTTGCAACTTGATTACATGCTGTGCTCCTTAGTAGTATTTAATTTATGGGAAAATTATGCAGTGTTTCATAAAATATTTTAACTTATATGTACTAATAAAATTATGCGCATTTAATAAAGTGTATATAAAACAGCTTTAAAAGGAAAAAGTTTTACTTTTCATGATATATTCTTTTTTAGCAGTTTATAGTTTCATGAAGTTTTATTTTTATTTTATTTTTATTTATTTTTATGTTTATTTTTATTACTTATTTATTTATTTATTTATTTTTATTTTTATTTATTTATTTATTTATTTATTGGGGGGGTCTTAAATAGTTAGATTTTACATACGAATTTTTTATGCATTGTATAGCATTAGGACCCACACATAAATACAAATATTATGTACATTTATTGTTTGTAATTTTATCGTTTTTCTTAATTAATTTTACATTTATTCATCATAAATCAGCTCTATAGGTTTTTGCATAAATTTTACCTGAAATAAAATTCTATATAAAATATTTTACACTAACTTTTGATTATATATATATATATATATATATATATATATATATGTGTGTGTGTGTGTGTGTAATTGGATTTTCCATACGAATATTTTATTCATTATATAGCATTTCGGCCTACTCACAAACACATATATATGTACATTTACTGTTTGCATTTTATCGTTTTTCTTAATTAATTTTACATTTGTTCATCATAAATCAACTTTATAGATTTTTATTACATTTTATCTGAAATAATATCCTATTTAAAATATTTTAGACAAACTTTTATTTAAGTACAGTACATTTTTTTTATAATGTACAAATCATTATATATATATATATATATATATATACAGATATGTCTAATTAATTATATGTATTTATGAATAATAATTCGTTTAAAAACAATCTTAATAACTTTACTAGAAAAAATACTAAAGTAGATAAAAATTGCTTAAATTAGGATAAACATTATTCATAAGTTTACATACATTACAACTTCATTTTCCAAATTAACATACAAAAAGTATCAGAGCATTTTGTAATTTTTTATAAAGGTAAAAGTAAAAAATCTAGAGCAAGACATATTGGCTTGAATAAACGTCAAGTTCTCTAACGTCTAATTTGAACTTGTTGTGCCACTGAAAGTCATTAGCTAGACACACAAAGAAATAAACATAATGTTCCATAAAATGTAAGTACACGTGAAAACTATGAGAAAAAGATGTTTTGTCTACTCCAGAAACAAAATTTTAGTTTTAAAACATTGTCTTTTAAGAAGAGAAAAAATGAAATTTCTGATATATTTTTAGTCTTTCTTTTTTTTTTTTTTCAAGGGGCAAAATGGATAAAATCATTTATCATTTAGCTTAACCTATGTAGAATTCAGAATGTGTCATTTACAGAACAAATTTTTAGAATCGATTTTGCATTATATCTCATTCCACAATCATTGCATGAAAATATTTTTCGATTCTTTAAGAAAAAGAAAAAAAAAAAAAAAAAAAAAAAAAAAAAAAGGATCATTATATCATTATATATTCTCATTATGTAAATCTCTCTCTCTCTCTCTCTTTTTTTTTGTCACATTTGAAAGTAAGAAAATACATATTTTCTGAATACATTATTATTTATTAAAATCTATATTTGTTTATTTGAAAGTTATGAATAAATAAATGAAAATAATTATATTACGCTACTTATAAAGTATACAATATATACTGACATATATATACTGACATATAAAGTATTTCATATTAAAATTGTGCAATAAATGAACTATTCCGGTACATTACACTTTCCATTCAAATTTTAGTTTTCCTTTCAGTATTTTAGTGCTGTGATTCATATTATTTTATTACAGAGAGAGAGAGAGATAGAGAGGAGAAATATAAGTTGAAGTTTACCTGTAAGAATATATAAATAAATAAATGCATTTTTTAGAACCTATTTCTTTGTTAATATTATAAAAAATTATTAAACGAATTCCTCATACAAAATAATAACAACAACAACAACAATAATAATAATAATTTTTCTATGACTTCAATTTTTTTTTATATAATGTTGAATATTTTTTACTTTTATTGCACGCGTTATTTTCCATGGTAAATAAAGAAGACATTTTAAGCATTGGTGTTATCAAACGACAATACATGTTTTTTTTTTTTTTTTTTTTTTTTTTTTTTTCCGAAATTTCCATGTATAGTATATAAATAAAATAAAATAAATAAAATAAAATAAATAAAATAAAATAAAATAATAAATAAATAAAAAATAAATAAATAAATAAATAAAAAATCATTTCTTTGTAAATCCTGTTGTACATTTCAGTGGAAATGTATGTTATAGTACTATTAATTGTCTTTTGTTTAATTTATCTTATTTTTACATATTTCTAATTTAAATGTTGTCAGTTGCAATAACTAAATATCTAATGACATTTCAACTTAAACTTTTCAGTTAAACTCTCTTCTAGAAAAAAAAAAAAAAAAACATAAATTTAATTAAATAGTAAGGATTAAAATAGTTCAATTTAAAACAAAAACACATAATTTAACCTGTATGTAAATACCAAATAAAGATAAAATTCCTCCCAAATAAGGTTTTTTTTTTTTTTTTTCTTTTAACTATTAAAATAAAAAAAAATTATGTTTTTATTAAAACATTAATCTTCTTGTATTTAGAAAATTTGCTCTGACAAGATAAATATAAGTTTATAAAATATGTAGGTAACTTTTAAATTTTTTTTCACTTTATTCAGGAATATTAAAAAAAGATACAGAAAATCCTTTTCAAACAACGAAAAACTTTTTCTTTCTCTTAAGTATATGTAGTAAAGAGTTTAATAGTATATATGAATATATACTGGAAAAATAAAAAATTTTAATGTTTTAAACACAATTTACTCTCTTAAAATATAAAAAGTACGATAATTTAGCAAGTTTAATGATACTTAAAAATCGTTTGCTTAACCGTTTTTAAATTTTGATATTTAGAATAAGTAAACAGTTTATGTTGATATTTAACAGTAAAAATTTCAAGATATTTTTTTTTATTTTTAGCAAGACGTACTAGAAACACAAATTACATTACGTTGTATGTCTATAAAATATTTCAAGTTGAAGCAATTGTTAAAATACATGCAAATATTGTAATGTGTATGCATAGATGCATGTTATATTCTGTAATTATATTGAAATTGGTAGACCTGTGAGGTATAGCAAAGTGCTACAGTTAAAATTCGCACTTTGCGAGTAAAACATGAATGCGAAGAATTTAGGATTCAGTAGAGTAATAGAGTTAGTTCTCATCCTAAAATGAAATTGTAATCTGAGATATGTTAATTTTATAAAGTATTTTGGAAAGAAACTGTATAAAAGGAGTTTATACAGGAGAGTAAGAGAGTTAGTTAGAGGGAGGTAGCCGATTAGAAGGTAGGCTGTTGAGTTAGCTGCTTAGAGTAGTGTATTAGATGATGGTTGTCGAGTAGAACCGTGGTATACGGAATCCTCCCGTGTACGAAAGATTAGTAGCAGCAGTAAAAGTTAATGAAGTTAAATGTAGTAGTAGAAATTATTTGTGGTTAATTATTTAAAGTTAGAATAGTTTGTATGGCTGCCCAACTAAGTTTACAAGTTATTAAACATAATTAAAGTCCAATGCCCACCTTTTCGTTTAAGCTCAAAATAAAAGCTCATTTATTTTATAAATCTGACTTTGTCTTCACTTCATAATTTACTTAAGTATTTCAGTTTCAGCTTCAAGTTAAAGTTAAATTAGGATGGCGACGACATGTAGGTCGTCACAGACATAGTAAGATAAAATTTTATAATAACAGGGCTATATATGAAAATTAGTTGAATATGTTTGGTTAAAGATTTTAATATATATATATATATATATATATATATATATATATATATATATATATTATTTAAAATATAATTTACTTTCTGTAAAATTATTATTAACGTTATTAATATTGTTTTTAATAATATTTAGTTTTCTTAATTTTAAAATTGTATAATTTTAAAAATATTCGACAAATAATAATAATAATCATACTATTCAAGTTAAAATAAATAAGTCATAAAATGCATGCAATTATTAAATTCTGTATGTATACATGCACGTCATGCTATGTAATTATAATAAAAACTACTGTTCTTTTAAAATATTATCTTGTAACATTTAATATATATATGGAAATTAGTTGATTGTGTTTAGTAAAGAATATCGATATGTATTTAAAATAAATATAGTTTAACTGTATGTAAAATTATTTGAAATTATTTTTATTTCAAATTTTTTACAAATATTTATTTGCAATACGAAAATAAACTTACAATTTAAAATATTGATTAACACTTTTTTTTTTATTATTTTATTGGAATATAAATAAAATATTTACCAAGTATCATAAACATAATTATGACACTGGAAAATTCATATATTTTAACATTTCCAAGATAATTATAAAAAATAAATACCTAAAAATAAATTATAATTTAACAAAATGTTATAATAATTGATTAAAAGTGTTAAAGTACCTTGACTGAAACGTGAAGGGGATGCAAGGCTATACTGCTGATATGTTGAAACATATGAGGACAAATTAAAGTCATGTTAAGACATGGAACATCGCACAAACACACATCTAATTTCCTACTAATTTCGAAGTAACGAAAAAACGAAGATATCAATATTTATATGGGTGATAGCTTTATAAAAGTTATTCAGGGAATGAAATATATTGGAAAAAGTATTGATAGAACAATTCGTTGGAAAGCATATATATATATATATATATATATATATATATATATATATATATATATATATATATATATTTATTTATTTACAAAAGTAAGTTTCATTAAGATTTATGAAAAGTAGTTAAAATTCGGTTTTTAGAAATATGTCTCATAGAGCACAATGCTGTGGAATATTTCAGGTGTCCCTGTATAAAAACTAGTGGAGGTATTTACTCTATTTTCTATAGAAAATAATCGATAGAAAACTTGAATAACTATCAAAATATGGTTTATAAAAATACCTCTCATTGAACACAATGCTTCGGAATACTTTCGGGTGTCCCTGTACACAAGCTAGCAGGGGTATTCACTTCATTTTCAATAAGTAACATCCGATATTGAACTAAAATAACATATATCAGCTTCAAGAAATTTCATGAATATTCACGGGAGTTAGAGAGCGTGTTGACATACAGAAAGAGGGATGGACAGACAGACAAACCGAAGTCAGTAACACTTTTCAACCTTGTTGGAAAGTGTTAAACAGCCGAAGCCACTAAAACCTTTTAACCATGTTGGAAAGTGTTAAGAAATTAATTTTGAAAATTCCACACGGCTTTGCTAGTATGTTAATATTCTTACTCTCTTAACGTGTTTTAATCTGCAGGTGACCCCCTAATAAATTAAACTGTTAAATTTTTTAACAATACATTATAATATAAATGTACATTGATTTCTTAAAACTGTTGATTTCACGCGTTTAAATGCTGTTAGTTGCTATTTTAAAATAAAGGATTTTTTTTATTATTATTTTTTATCGTCTCATAGATAATTTCTTAAAGAGAACACTTTTGTGTCAAAGAATATATGCGAAAATAAAAAATAAGGTGGTATAAGTCATCATTTTCAAATTGCAATAACGCAGCGAGATTTTCACTTAAAATATTATTTTTTTCTTCTTAGACTGAGGAGAATTTTCTTAGACTGAGGGACAGTATAAAAATAAAATTTAGCATTTTAATATGTATGTACCCCCTGTAATAAAGTGAAAAATCCATTTAGAAAATAATAAATTTTAAAGATATCTTGCAGAAAAAGTTGTACATTGCGTAAATAAATCAGAGGCGAATTCATCTTAAAGTGTAGAATATTTATTGAAATTTATTTTAAAACAAATAATATTATTATTAAAAAATTAAAGGCAATAACTATGAAAATAACTCAGATTCAACATTTTAATGGAAACCGTTAAAAGTTGCGGGAGAGAAAGCAAAGCAGATTACGTCTTATCTAGTCGAAAAATTTGCGTAAGAGTGGCCACAAGACCAAGATTAATTTCATCTTTTTAATAGCCAAATCTAGCAGCCCTTTAAAATATCAGCGCAGAGCGCCAAATAAGGTTTCTTTGTCGTAATGATATTCTAATGGGAATTTTTAAATCTAAAAAGACGGTTGTAAAAAGAGCAACCCCAACTTGGCATATATCACTGCGCCAAAAAAGACGGTTGCAAACAGGTGCGAATAATCATGAAATATTATGAAATTCTAGCGACTTTATGTCTAAAGTATGAGTCATTAGTTTATTTCAAACAGCATATAAATATATTATATATATATGGAGTAAAACAAAAAATAAAATAAAATAAAATAAAATAAAAATATAACGGAAATTGCCTAATGAAACCTTTACAGCTATAAATATAAATAAATTTATTGAGAAACGCAGTGAAATACAAATAAAAAAATAATTATCTTCAGGGAGAATAAAATTAAATTGTGTTTATGATCCCCAATATATATTGCATTATGCTAAAAAGGAGATCAATGGATTTATTACTGAATTCATTCTTAAAACTAGAAAATGTTATGTATTTTAATTTCCAACAAAGAATTTAATAAATTTGAAATTAACCTGACAAATATAAAGAGGTTTATTAAAAATTAATAAATTTTAATTATGAATAAATAGATATTTAATTACAATAGAATAAATTTGATGAAATAAAAGCATATGGGAGCAACTCGCTCATACCCCATTGAAAAAAAAAAAAAAAAAAACCTACTTTTAATTTGTACCAATTTTGTAAATGAAAGTATGTTTATACCTTTATTAGTTTACGAGATAATCACTGTATCATGTATTTTGAATCACCTGGTATATATGTATGCATATTACATGTACGTATGTTATATATATATATATGATATTTATCGTAATAAAATTTAACCTTAATATTTAGCATTTAATAGATACAAAACAACACCAACAACATAAAAATAGAACTGATTGTAACATATAATTAAGACTGACACAAAAATTTTGCGATACAGATTAAGAACCAATAAGAGACAAAAACAATTTAAATTACTTACGCCGACATGAATAATTGTTGCAAACCTAGAGCAATTGGAATAGTTTCTTCCACAAGGCCAGCAATAGCAGCAGAACAACTAAACTCCTCTCCAGTTGAAACCGGAATGCCTCTGTTTACCGCTAGAAAGAATGTTCTGTTCTCATCGTTGTGTCGCTACTGTGCGAGTATTATTCGAATTTATTTTAATTTTTGGGCCCTCTGTATATAATTTGTTCCTATAGGATGTACATAATTATGTTTAGTAATATCAGTTGATCGTAAAATGTCAAGTGTGTGCAGTTTCATTAAAAATATTGAAATTATTTTATCGTTCTATGTTCTATTTCAAGACTCCAGCCTGATTTATTTATTGAAAAAATTATTGTAAAATCAACATTAATAATAATAAAAAAGGAACATTAAACTTAATGACGGAGAAAGTAAATAAAGGACCACAGAAAAAAATAATTGGATAAAAATGCTTAAAAATTAATTGAAGTATAAACTCCTCAGGGGGCAGGTACTTCATAATGCTGAGAGAGCTGCATTATATATATATATATATATATATATCACATACATATATTTTATCTTCATATATATATTTCGAAACTATCAAAAGTAATAAGCAGATTGCGAAAAATGCGGAGATAATGTCTTACTCACTAAACAAAAACATAAAATTATAACATCCAAATTATATATGTAAATAAAAGATTTTATTTATGCACAATACTTAATCATTTCTCAGCGAAAGATAAAAAGGAAATCTTTTTCAAAGCACAAAAGTAGACATTACTACAAAGAATAGTTAATACTGGAGAAAAGTCATTAGTCTTAAATACAAAGGAGAGCAGTTTTCGGTTAATGCAAGATTCCTGAATAAAATCCCAATAAAAAAGTTTTCTTAAAAAAAAAAAAAAAAAAAAAAAAAAATGGAAGTTCTAGTTTCAAAACTTACTGATTTCAAGGGAAATAAATCTCTAATGTTATAATACATTAAGCACGTTACACGAATCATCTTCATGACAGAACGTCATTTAACATCCTTCTTTATAACGACGACATCAGGAATAGTTACATAATATGATTTTCTTTCAATGACATATTTTGTTAGAAGAACGCTTGATATTATTTGAGATTGATGAAATGTGAAAGTTTTGGAAATTATAGGAAAAACAAATTACGTAAACTATCTCAATTTCAGTTTGCTATTTTTCCTTATAAATATCCAAAAGAATTAAATTAGATACCAAAATACCCCTTTTAAATGGTGCATAATTTCATTTTAATACTCTTTAGCTTCTGTGTGAATAAATGTTACATTTTGTTTTTAATAATAATGGTATACTAAGCTTCATGGTGGTTTCATATAGCTAACAGTTAAATTGACGTTGCTAATAAAATGAAAGTAATAAGCTAATGAAAGTAATAAGCAGATTGCGAAAAATGCGGAGATAATGTCTTACTCACTAAACAAAAACATAAAATTATAACATCCAAATTATATATGTAAATAAAAGATTTTATTTATGCACAATACTTAATCATTTCTCAGCGAAAGATAAAAAGGAAATCTTTTTCAAAGCTTCATTTTAATACTCTTTAGCTTCTGTGTGAATAAATGTTACATTTTGTTTTTAATAATAATGGTATACTAAGCTTCATGGTGGTTTCATATAGCTAACAGTTAAATTGACGTTGCTGTATCCATTGCAAGGCCAGTAACTTACACGTATTTTTGTACTGTAAAATTATTTACTATTTTATTTGTTGTTACTTATAGATGAATGCGTTAAATTCTCGTCTTCACTTCCTGGTTTAATTCCTGGATGAGGCATGAATAATAGAGGTAGTTCGGAATCCACTTTAATCCAAAGGTTCCGGTGAAAGGAGCTTTACAATGCACCACGGAGCAACACCACGGACCTCTTTGTTACCTTTAGTTTTGGTATATTTCTACTAATTCAACATACATTGTTAATAAGCTCTAAAATTCGTTGTTTTTTAATAATAGCAAAATATTTTTAAATTTCTTAAAAATAAATTTTTAAGCCACCTAAAGTTTTTATTGTGCTGCGTCGATTAAATTAGATAGCGTTAAAAATCAATTCGTTTTTTACTTTCTCATACCCATAAGGTAGAGAAACGATTGTTTTGGGGTCAAATTTTCGAACGCGAGATTTTGTTATATTTACACGTTTTGAGGTCCCCTAAATACGAAAATCATGTTTTTAGCAAATGGTCTGTGTGTATGTCTGTGTGTGTGTGTCTGTGTGTGTATCTGTCTGTTATCAGCATATCTCAAAAACAAATTATGGCAGAAAGTTCAAACTTGGTATTCTAAATGTGTATCATATAGGGTTGCTACAGTAATCTTTTCGGTAAGATCAAGCAAATGGTTCGTGTACAGGGTCAATCAAGAGAATTCTAATACATTACGTCTATGGGGGAAATTGCAGGTAAGTAGAGTTTAACGACTATAGACTGCACTAAACCAAATGAAACGAATATATATTTTTTGTAATAGAGATAGTTAACTGGGAAATTTTTTTGTGTATGTAGGAACTCCCCCCCCCCTCCTCGAGGGGAGTAAATTTTCATGATGAGTATCTTTCAAAAGAGCTCGCCAATACCTCTAAAACGAATGGTTGAACTATCGATCTGCGATAATTTAAAACAAAGTTATCGATTTTTTTCACTTTTAACGAAAAAAAACATATATATATATATATATATATATATATATTTTTTTTTTTGAGAATAAAATGGACTTGGATATTTGGTGTTATACTACTTCTCTAATATGGAAATCGTCTGCATTATCATAAAAGATAATTTTTTTAAATAATAATTTTAATAAATTATTTTTTAAAAACAGAATTGTTTTTTAATAACCGAATTAAATCTATATAAATGTAGGTGCATTAATGAAACGGGGGGTTGAGGGGGTGGCAGCTTCCTCGCACAGAACTAGTTACCATATAAAACTCTTCCGAAGCCTAATATGAATTGTTTAACACAGGTTTACATAACAGTACTCGTTATCATACCTTTTAATCTGCAACCTTTATTTATAGTATTAAATTTTATGGTAAGAGAAAGTCGTGTGAGTAAAACACCAGACTATTTATTTTCTTATACGGACATTCATAATGAACTGTATCACAAGTTTTAATCAGTGTTTGTCATAAAAAAAATATTGATTAATCTCTATGAAACCGTATTCAACTGATGAAAAAGAAAAAAAACTAATTAAAAAGGTGTGTAACTACAGCTAAAACATTTTTCTTACTCTTTTTACGTGATAAGCGAGAAAATAATTTCTAATTAGATGGTTACATGGGTTTCGTAGGTTTACCAAAATATATATTCTACATTGTGTTTTTTGTTGTTGTTGTTTGTTTCTTTGTTTAATTCCATTAGTAGTATTTTTCATACAAAATTATCAGCAGATAAATAAAGAAATTTTAAACAATATTTAACAAAATTTTCATTAAAAAATTGTAAAATTCATTCGCAGCTCCTAGTGTCCGGACATCTATTAGAAATGCACGGTACACGATTTCCAAAAACTAATGCACCAATCTTAATGATAATTTCCACTCTTCTTCAAATAGAATTGTCTAGTGTTTAAATGAAGACTATATTAAAATATTAAAATTTCAAATTTTGGCAGAGTTTCATGGAAAAACAGTACAATTATCGGTACATTACACCACACGTATAGCCTTGTAAAAATAGTTGCAATTAAAAGAAAAAAAAAACTTTGATTAAGCAATGCTGAATTCTACTTTAAAGAGGTGTCGGTGTATTACTTCCTGAAAAATTATGTCCTCTTTTCTGAAGGATCTCTGGAAACCGGAATACACCAGATATCCTTTCTAATATTTTTAATGAATGTATTGTGGGGCATTTTTTAAATATTGCTCTTACACGTGTTGAAAATTTTAAATATATATATATTTTTTTTATTATTCTAAAGAATAGAGAAAAAAAGCCTATTTTAGCCTTCGAAACCCATATAATTATGTAATGTTTTAATAATTTATAACAAATAACTTTACAGAGAGAAATCCTGTTAAAATATTTTCTGCGTATAGCATTTCTGCGCATAACAACGTTTATTAATGAAGATTTTTTGGTTTCATGGATCTTTAGAATAACGTAATCCAAGTTACGGAAAATATTTTGAAATTTTCGAAATTGAAGGTTATTTGGTTATTTAAAATATCACTTAAAGCAATTAAGAGTATCTTAAATAAACGTTCCAATTTTATTTCATTATATCAGTATTTCACTTTTGTGTAAATAGACGTGCCATATTTGTAATTAGTGAGGGACAATCATGCTCATAACAAGACAGAACGAATGACACTATTAGATGTATGATATGCGGGTATAAAATTAAAGCTGGAAAAAATCACCAGTTCGAATCGAGATCTTTAATTTTCAATCTAACTATTTGGTATTTTTTGTACAATATTCCTAAAATCTTATAGGTACACGCTAGGATCCTTTGTACCGTGGAGACCACGGTGGCGCGCAGTTTACCAGGCCTAAGATTGTCGTTTAGATAATCGTCTTTTATCTATATGCGAATGGGAACTATACATGCATACATGCCTTTAAATACTTCAGTGATTCATAATTACATAATTTTATTGTTCTTCTGCGTAAAAAAAAAGAGGAGAATTTTTACAAAAATAAACTATCTAAAAAAAATTCGTTTATTTTATTTTGTTCTCATCACTGCCAAATGGCTAAAAGTTGTGCATTGTACTATTTCAAGAATTTTCCTAATATCAGTGAACAAGAAAATCTCTTATATGTTTAAGTGTATATCAGTGTATACATATATGTATGTGCGTGTGTGTGTGCGTGTGTGTGTGTGTGTATTAACACAATTATTGAACCAAAATCTGCACAAACAAAAAAAATAAATTATATTGAACTAACCAGTACTAATTTTAGTATATATATATATATACTAAAATTACAAAAAAAATAAATAAATAAATAAATAAAATAAAATAAAATAAAAGTATAAAAAAAATCATAGTACTAACGGGAATAATTTCCTTCAAAATTTCGACAATAATTAAGAGAGTTTATATAAAAATTGCACAAAAATTTAAGAAAGAAAGTAAAACAGTGAAGCGAAATCTTGCGAAAAAACCATGCACTAGCTTAAACAGAATATTACCTGTTCATAAAAACAATTCTTAAAATATATATTATATATATATATTTGCAAAAAGTTGTATGGAAGATTTATTTTAATGAAATGATGGAAAGATCATGAAAAAATGTTTCGTGTAAGAATTACTTTGCATGTAATTGACAGTAAACGTAATGTTTAGAAATAATTTAAAGTGTTTAATATGGCTTATGGTCCCCCTTAACATTTAATACTGTTGCATAGATCTTTTCCACGCATGTAATGAAATTATCTATAAGGCTTTGTAGAAGATTGTTCCATTTCGCAAAAATTGTAAACTGCAAGTCTAGGATAGTAAAAGACGACCTTTGTCTCACTGCATGACGTCATTTTGGTGTGTTCCAAATATTCTTGATCGTACACATGTCAAAAGAGCATGCTGACCGTTCCATACACCGTATTGCTTCTGCTTCAAGCAAGTTCTCCACAAAACCATTTGTATAAGGTTTCACACTACCATGCCTAAAATGGTGTCGAATGCTCCTTTCTCTCTATTGTAAAATGCGTCGTGTATGATAGTCCAGACTGAAACGGAACTCGTCTGTTAATAAAACTTCAATTACGTTGTCTCCAAGCTGGATGTTTAGCAGCCTATCTACATCAAGCTGCATTGTATGTTAAGGTCAAATTCATACACACCATTTGTCTATGTACAAGTAGACCGCCTTCATAAAGTATATTTTTGGCTATTTGTTTTGACATCATTTGTCATGTTGCCAAGAGCCACTCTCCTTGCAGCTGAGTTGCATTGTGTTTTCACGTCGAGCTGTTAACAGGATATATTGGTCATCTGTCGCTGTTGTACCGCTTAACCTGTCTTGTTCTGGTCGGTTTTCCTGCTTCTTCAAAATTCTGCAGCCTTGAAATGACATTTCTTGCGTTTCCAAGAACATCAGCTACACTTTCCTGTATTCACAATATCAATATTATCTGAATAATTAAAAAAGAGTAATGTAATAATATCTCAGTTTAAAGTCTTATCTCAATGTTCTTACCTTAATGTTCATACATATATAATCCATTCCCCGATTCCTATAATTAAAATCTATTAATTATCAAAAAAAAAAAAAAAAAGTATTAAGTCCTTTCTTAAATATAAGTTAAAGATTTAGCATTTTGAAAATCACGAATTCAGGAAAAATGCTAACTCGGAAAATGCTGTTTGAAAATTTCATATATATATATATATATATATATATATAATAATAATTGAAAAAAAAACTGTGCTTTATTATACATTTTATTGAATAAACCTAATAGAATTCACTTTTTAAATGTTAGAAATATGTGAAAATTCCACCCTCAATGTTTGGATAATATGATTATCAGAAAAATGTCATATTACTAAAAGTTCTCAAGTTTTTTTTTTTTTTTTTTTTTTTTTTTTTCTATAAAAACAGATCTGAATCTTTGTTAGTTTCATTATAATTTGAATTTTATAATTTTTTTTTTCTCCGCTGAAAAGTTAAAAAATGTTTTAATTGAATAAAATTATTATTATCCCTGTTTGTTTTTTAAATTTTCATCTTAATATAATGATCAGCAGAGGGCGCCACTGCTCATCTTTTAAATAACGAATGATGCAATGCAAAATCTTTTATTTTAATATATTTGAATGTCTAATTTTAAGATATATTTTTGTATGAAGACATTTCCACATTTTGTATAAAGTCATTAGTTCATTTCCGCCACCAAATTATTAAGATACATAAAGTGTCTTAAATAAAGATACCTATTATGTCTTATCTGTTTTTTTTTTTTTTTAAAGATATTTACGTCTCTTAGATAACCTTTCAGATATTTTTTGTCTTACTGAAGACTGTTTTTTTTTTGCTGTGTGTATATATATATATAGAGAGAGAGACAGAGAGAAGAGAGGAGGGTATTAAGAAATAGTCGGGAAACATGGAATACCGAGGTTTCGGCTCTGATTAGTGCAGCTATCTCTTCAAAATACCGTGAATTATTCAAAAAGTATTCCCATGAAGCAGTACAGTAAGAAGCGACCGGTTATTGTTGTCGTAACATTCTCTATAGAACAAAGTATGTTTTGTGATTTTCAAGAGTTTTTGCAGGTACGTTTTCAAACATTTAAACTTACTAGTACAAATGAGGCTTAAACATTGATGTTAAGTATAATGTATGCTCAACGAATTGTATTTTGTTATACGTTGGCCGTTTTTTAGCTGCAAATATTTTGTCCATCACTTTAAAAGTTTATTTTCAAAGATGGCGGGTCGGGTATTTTGGAATACATGGTATTTCATGGTATCATCTGAAATTGACTTCACGTATTCAACTAAAGAAACAGAAAATAAAGATGCCGATTGTACCTTCTGTCACAGAAAATTCTCCGAAGATCATTTTATGAAGTCTAATTAGTTTTTCTATGGTTTAAATAGTTTAAACCACCTATTCCATATTACCCGACTATTTCATATTAGCCTCCATTTGTAATTTTATTTTAAAGTAAACTTTTTATAACAACAAAATATTTATTTATTTATTTATTTATTTTTTAATATCAATTCATTATAAATAATTACACTATGTCTATATGTAGTATAATTACACTATAAATAATTACACTACTTACCATGATTTTGGGGATTTTTATTAAAAACAAGTAATGTTATTTTAAGAAATGTAAATGGTATTCCTTAATACCCTTCTCTCATCTCTCTATATATAATCTTATCATTTTTATTTTACAAGGAACTTTGAAATATTGTTTATTGAACTATAACAGTATATATATGTATATAATAATTAAAGGACTTTAAAGAGAGTGACTAAAATACAAAATAAATCTCATTTAATATCTATATATATATTATGCCCATCAACATCACAAGATCACTGCTATATTAGGTGTACCGGAAAGTTCTGTCGTTTTGAATTAAAATACTGACATCGGAAATTTATCCTGGATAAAATTTAAGATATTCTTAGGTAATTTATAAGATGGTTATTTGTGAAGTACCATGTTAAACAAAAATTTCCGGTTTCATTTTATTAATTCAAACGACATAACTTTCCGGTACATCTAATATATTTAAAAAATAATAACATTACTAAATATTTTTTTCTTTAAACTATATTCGTAAAATCGCTAAAGAAACCCATTAGAATGCTAATTTTGTAATGAACAAACTCCGCCGTTATAAAAAACATTCTTAAAAATACAAAACTTAACTGGATTTCTATTATATGTATATATGTGTATACGTATGTGTGAGTTATCCATCGATTTTGAAAAAATCTCGGCAAAGTTATATTATATTGCACTAATTTCGGATACTTCCGGGGAAAAAAATGAGAAACAGATTTTTTTTTTTTTTTTTTTTAATTATTTGTAAAAAAGATCTTTTACAGTAAAATCATCAAATAGAACTTTTTTGTATTTTTTGTGACGTTTTGGTTTTTAATCATTCAATATTTTTTTTCTTCACTGTGAAACAAAAGTTTTCATGAACATCTGCTTACATCATTAAAACAATTTTTCTTTCTTAATGACTCAAAGCAAAAATATATTTTTGCATAAAATGATCTTTTTCTTACCTCTTACTAGACAGGGTGAGAATATAATTTATTTTAAGCAAAAATATGAAATATCTTTGGGAAAAAAAATTTAAAGAAAAAAAATTAAATGTAGTTCAAGATAATAAATTTCAGTTTTTATTTATTATTAAACTTTGGTATGTAAAAGCACAAAATACATATTTTGCGTTGCTATGAGGTATAAAAACGCCGAATTTTATTTATATTAATGAAGACATAATTAAAATTACTTTGTTTTAAAATTTCAGATTTTTTTTTCAAGAAGCAAGGAAAAATTATTTTTTATTTAATAAAGTTAAAAACTTTTTGCCAAATTTAAAACCTACAATATTCTGTAAACCTTTATGAATACGTTTTAACAAGTTTTTCTCAGGAAATCAGATTTATAAATATTAAATAAATAAATAGATAAACAAATAAATAAAATCGTATTCATTATAATGTATTTTTGTGAAATAATAATTTTCTACTCTATATGTGTATATTTCGCTTGATTAAACTAAATTTAATTTTTTAGTATTACAAAATATATGATAAAAATGCTACAAATTGTAATATGGGTAAAAATTCGATGTAAAGTAGTAAAAATTCAAATATAATAGGAGGGGTGGGGGTAAACTTGAGTTTTATTTTATAAACTACATCCTGTAATTATAAAGATCTCTCTGATTACCATAAAACTCAATATGTGAAAGTTTCATAACATTGCCACCAGGGATAATTTGGTCGTTGTTTATCCAAAAACATACATTAATTTGCGTAAATGTGCTGCATGTAATAATCATGAAAAGGCAAAGATAAAATTACTATAATACACTCTTATTGTCTTTTGATGGCTGTTACCTTAGGGGACCATGTTTTTTAGTTAAGCTGTATTAGCAGCAGAACTGGAATTCTAATATGTTATCCTTTGTGAAATTTGGCTGCTAAAGAAATTGTGAAAAAACAAAAAATCGATGAGCATAAAAAAACTCACTAAAGCGGATTCAACGATTTGAAAATACAGAAACTCCAGCGCAGTAACCAGTCGATTAGTCAGCGATATTTTTATGAAGGTGTGGAAAATTTCGCTCATAATGTTTAAGCTTTACTCGTATAAAATATCTTCTGTTTAATAAATGTTCGTTTTCGATGCGGTCATACAATTGTATTCTTCCTTGAGATATTCAACAACCATGGCCTTGGCAACTTTTGTAGAGTGACAAATTAGACTTTCCTCTAAATGGTGGTATTATTACAGACGACTGCCAATTTCTGACTGTGAATAGTCCAAATGATTGTGCGCAGGAGCGTCTCAAATCTCCAAAATAACAGCGTGTTGTGGTTTTGCAGCATCGTTTTTTATTATTGGTCTTTACCTTTACGAGTAAAATTGAGCAAGTTAACTAGTATCCTGTACCGTTACTGCTGAGGGGTATACCGTCATGCTATAAAACATCGTGATTCGACAATTGCAACAACGTGGATGTCTGGATTCAACCATATTCATGCAGGACTTAAGTTAGAGCTAGTGTTGTGTAAAAAATTTCTGACAAGAGAGTTATTAAACTTGCATTTCCTACAGTATGGCAATCGAAGTAGCCGATCTCAACAGCTATGACTTTTGTTTGTATGGATTTCTTAATGGTGCTATGTATCAATGGCGTTTTTACCGAAATCGCAATTTCGAAATATCCAATAACGTTAAAAGACAAATTAATTATGTTATGTCTAGAGAAACCCTATATCTTATTAGACAATCACGATGATGGACAAGTTGAACTTCTTTGTAATAACAATCATCTACTAATAAAATTCATGTGCTCTGTGCCATTTGGTATTCAATCATTCTGTGTTCATGCTAATAGACTTTTCAAAATTTCATAGCCAAAATTTCATAGCCAAAATTTCATAGTCCACTATGTACACCCATCAATTTTTTTTTCATCTGATATTTTACCCACTAGAAGAATCAGGATGAAAATTTACGCGTACTAAAAATCTAAACGTTATAAAAAATTACATTTGGAAAAATGCTTGGTAATTATTAACAATAACTAGCTAAAGTTTCAAAATCTCAAATTTATTATGTTCCTATTTTGTTGGTTTATTTGTTAATTATTAAAAACAATTACTTTTACATATTAAAAATATCTAATCTTATAAATAACATTCTATTAAGGCCGTTGACTGTAATATATTTTTATTAAAATTAGCATTGTCAATATAAATAAATAAAATAATAATAATGTATTGAGTATGATGTTTTGTTGGTTTTATTTATTTATTTATATATTTATTTTAGTTTTACTCAGCAAGTATTTGTTTATTTATTTATTTATCCTTTATTATTTGTACTAAATGCATATCTATTTAGTAACAGGTATTGAAAAATAACAAAGTGGAAAAATCTATCTTACTTAAAGACAATAGAATATCAGTTATTAAGCATTATTCATCGATAGAAAATTTTCACTTAAAAAAATATATTTCCCACCTGCAAGACACCTATTATATTTAAGTGATTTTCCCAATGAAACGCAAAATATACATCTCATCTCCTTTTTGTCGAAGACAGATATTTCAAACTTTTCCAGCAAATACTTAAGCTTTATTAGGACCATTAAAAACAAAATGTGTTTTGTAATATATATACCTTATTGTCTAGGAAACTGCCGTTATTTTCTTAAAGCCATTTTCCGCCTTTGCGAATGCTTCAGAAGAAAATATTTTTGCTATTCACCGATATTTCTTTTGTAATATGTTCTAAATAAAATTCACGATAATGGTATGTTTTTAATACTGTATCTATCTCTTTTATGCTATATATTATATAGGTAAATTATTTGAACATATCGTTGATAAACATTTTATCAGATAAGAAAATACTAATTGGTATTATTTTTTCCCAATTCATTTAATCATAATTGTCTGATTAATTATTTTATTTTTCAATTAAACACGAAATTTATATCTATTTCAAATTACATCTCATTATGATGTTGTTAAAAACAATTAATTCATTCGATGTTTTAATAAAATACTAATGTGCCTGAATAAGATGTATAAGTACAGTTTGTAGCAAAATGATTGGAGCACACATACACATTTATCATACATTTCTTTATATATATATATATATATATATATATATATATATATATAGTTTGATCGCTGAACTTACTTATCATGAACTTACTTTTTTATAAACAGCATAAGACTAAGATCATGGCTCAACCACTATTTACTTAACAAAACAGTATTAGATATATATGTGTAATGGGAATTATTGCTAGCGCTTCATTAATTTTGCTGTTGATTGTAGCTTATCTTTCACGATATCTGTATGTTATGTTTGGCGATTTTTCTGTATTTAAATTCGCGTCGTTTATTTTTGCTTAAAACAATTATTCGAAAAAAATCTTTGCGATCAAAAAATTAAAGAAAAAATCAATATTGTCAGCAAAATATAAATATTTCTAAGAAATATGTTAAATTAAGTTTTTAACAAACTTATTTATCAGAAAATAGAAAGATAAAGTACATCAAAAAAAAAAAAAAAAAAAAAATTCCATTTTACATTTTTTTTTAAATTTCATTTTACATTTTTTTATATATATATAGAACAGAATAACCATTTTAAAGATTATATAATATACCATTGTAAGCAATTATTTAAACTCAAACAAAATTGCACAAACATTTAAAAAGTTAAATTTATTTTTTAAAGCTATTTTATAATGCAAATCGTATTAGTTGTTCGGTAAATATTGAAAACTCTCTCTAATTTGTAAATTATATACTTGCATTTTTCATTTCTTGCATCTCTTAAGTTAGAGATTTTTAATAGTTTATAATTTTACTTATTTACTAGTAGTACATTTTTTTACTACTAGTAGTTGTTTTAATAATTTAAATTTAAATTTATTAATAACTATTAGTAATCTTGTATCGGCTTTATTGGGATTTTTGGTACATCAATTTCCTTAAGTAATTATTTTCTGTTTTATTACTTTCGAGTTATCTAATGTGTACCTTGAAGCTCCTATGCTGCACTTATGCAATTTCTCGTCTGAAAAAATATCATACATTTTTCCCCACAAATAAATAGTTGGAACGTTTTGTTGACTTATGGTGTTTGCTTACAAATATCAATTTTAATTACAATTTCTTAGTCTTTATCCATAACAGAAAAAAATGCAGAATCAGAAAAAAAACTAAATTCTAATCAAATATTGTAATCAAATACTTAAAATGAATGGAAATTGCAGAATTTTTTCATGTTTAAATAATAGCTGAAACTTTTATCAGGTTAAAAAAAAAATAAATAAATAAATAAATAAATAATGTAGGTTTGAATTTAGTATGAAATCTGTATCAGAAAAAAATATTATTTTAATTCTCTATTTCTATTAAATTTCTATTTAATTCTATATTTTTTTAATTCTCTTTTTATAACGTGAATCGTTTTAGTTGTATTGAAAAGTCTGTCTCATTCGTAGATTTATTTTTCTCTTATTCACTTGTTAATTTTTTTACTTTAGAGTATTTTAGTAGTTTATATTTTTACTTATAATTAACCATTGGAAATTTTATCTCGGCTTCATTGTGGTTTATATTATATCAGATTTTTATTTTATTTTATTTTTATTTTTAATAATTCTTTCCGAATTAACTAATTTCCATGCTTCTAATGTGTACGTTAAAGCTCCCATTCTACACTCGTACAGATTTCTTCAGACAAAATATAGTGTTTTATCCACTCAAAAGAACTGTTGTGATTTTTTTTTTTTTTTTTTCGTTTATTGTGTTTGCTAAGAAAATGAAATTTTTATTTTATTTTTATTAGTCTTTATCCATAACAAAACAAAGTCAGAGTAAATGTTGTGAAATGTTTCTTTATTGTTTAGACAAATATATAACAAAAATAATAGCAGCATAAACATTTTGCTGTGGAATCTTATAAGAAATTTAATCGAAGTATTTCACAAAGCATCTTTTTAATTAAAAAAAATAAAAAGTCTCTATTTTAAGTAAAATAAAAAATTTTGATCAGGCACTACAATATAGAAATATATTAATGTTTACACGTAATGAACATATGTCATATTTTTAATATTAACTTAAAAATTAAATTTTTAAGCAAAAGTAGTCCAATGATTAGTGTTTCTTGAGTATTAAGCAAAATCTCATATTGCAAAATACTTTTATGCAATATATAAATGGAAGTATGTATTAGATTGTTTCAAAAATTAGGACATGATTTCATAAAAAAAATATACACAACACTATTTTTATTAACTATACTGTTAATTATTTTTCAATATGCATTCATTTTTTTTCTATAATAAACTTTCATTCATACGTTATTTTAGTGTTCTTTGTAATAACTGTGTTATTTGCTTTCAAAGTAAGTCGTGACAACTATTCTGATTTCTTTAAGGGATTTTCAAATTGGTAAAAATCGATTAAATTTTCGAGGTATGTTTATTATAACAAAACAAATAAAATCAGTTTATAACTTGTAAATAATATGGTATCCCTTAATTATAAAAATAATTGCTTTTACCAAATGTGGTTCAGAACTATAATCATCATGAACATAAAAACCTTCACATAAGGGAATTTTAAATTTTATCGCTTCAATAACTTTAAAATGTTCCCTGCGCAATACATTTTCCACAATTGCAATGAAAATTTGCACAAACATTCTCTATAGATGCATAAATATAAACTAATGAATGTTTTATTATTATTATTATTATTATTATTATTATTATTTACTTAAGGGTGAGGAAAATAGTAAAAATAAAAGAATATGGACATTTTAGTTACTTTTTAAGGAAAAAAAAAATGAAGATTTCAACAAAAACAGTTTTTTTTTTTTTTTATGTATAAAATGAACATTATGAAAGAATATTGACCGTGTAAACTAGTTGCGCATGGAGCGTTTTGATCTACATTAAATATTCGGTACAATTAAAATTAAAAATCTGAATATCTCAGAAATAAATAAAGATATTTTCACTAAATTTTGTACATTGATATCTGTTTACACATTTCCTGCAAATTTGAAAAACATTAATTGGTAATTTAAAAAAATTGATTTTGAAATTCCACTGTACCCTTAATAGAATAAAATATTTTGTTGCTTGAATTATTTTTCAAAAATATAAACAGATAAAATATGAAGGAGAAAAGTCAGAGAAGAACAGGTGATTTTTGATGATTTATATTCCATTTGATTTGTTTGAATGTCTGATAAGAGATGTGTAATACAGCGTTGTTATATTATTAGGTAATAGATTTTCAATTGATAAACTTTATGCGTTTTACTTTTCTTAAAGCTAAATATGTATATACTGTTCACATTATATTTGCTTAATTATTGTTTGATCACTTGAAAATAGCTTACAAAAATAATTCTCGGCAATTTAACTAAACGTTCATACGATGCAATTGAATATTTACCATATATTCTGCAATTTCGCATCCATGCTTCATTTTCTTACTATATTATTGTAGCTAAATTTTCATGGTAAGTTGTGATTCGAGAAAGGCTTTTTTTTCCTAATAGGCATTTAAAAATAACGGGGTAAGAACGATTTATCATTTTCAGTAAAATTTTCGAGGGGCCAATATATGCAATTTTGAAGTGTGTATGTATTGATTTAAATGGTAAAATACTATCCAATTTTACACATTTATACTTTAACAAATACTTTCAATGGTAATCCTTGCATCTATTAAAACTTCTATAAAATTAGGTAAGGGTTTGTCAATCACTTCTTATAAAAGTTTGTTTGCAATGTGTGTATCGAAATGTATACTATTACAATAAATTATTTTTACGTATAACGTATAAATACGTGTACAATATGTCTGTACATACTTTTTACACCTATAAAATTAAATGTGTACCAATAGCATTGTAAAATACAATTAAAAATGTGTATATATTCCGAGTAAACTAATTTACATTTTACATTAAATTAGAAATAGAAAATGCCTTTCTTTTTTACATTTAAAATTTCATAAAATTCATTTTTCTATAGTTATGGTTATTATAAATCATTTCTAATAGAACAATACATAAGTTAAATATTTAAATTCTAAAAACTGTTTATGGTTATTGGTTAACAAATAAAACACTACATATATTTTGTTATAATTAGAGAAATAACTTACATGTTTTGCTAGTTAAGATTTGAAAATGGATATTTTACAATTCTTACCCAAAATTAAAATTGTTTCATGCTTAACACTAGCTAAAAATATTGTTGTTCTTGTTCTCGAGTGCCACTCGGAAATTCCGAGCCCCCGTAGTGGAACTACCGGATTAAGGCAAGAGGGGTGCGCCTTCCGTTTTTTTTTTTTTTTTAAATTAGAGGAACAAGGGAGAAGAACGACTTTAGCTTCAGAAGCTGGTAAAAGATGACAGCAAAAGCTAGAACTCAAATTTAGATCCGGATCAAGGCCGAGTTAAATTCATGTCCCGGTACCCCCAGAGGTATAATTTTTCATGGGAACTTGGACGACTTTGCGAATACTAAAGAATTTACCGTTCACCTGTCGCCATTCGCGTACACGACGGTCTTCGGCCGGCTCGAGGACCGAACTCGCAATTTTTCGATACGAACTCGCTGCTCTTACCGACCAGGCTACAGCCGCACTGCTAAAAATATTAATTATTATTATTAAAAATACTATTTAATAAACAATAATATTAAATTTCATATGTGTTTTATGAAAATCTTCGTTCTTATTTATTAAATATTATTTTTATTTATTATTTATATTATCATTTATTATTTATTGCTGTTATTAACATTATTTAACATTTGTGATTTCTGATACACAATATTAAATAGACTATAGATTTACATATATGTGTAAACTGAAATGCGTTATCAAAAATTAATATATTAACTCTCTCTTACTTTTATCTGAAAATGCAAGTGAAAAATTTTCAAAAAAAAATAATAATAATAATAATAATAATAATAATAATAATCCCTGTCATCCACAACAATAAAATTCACTTTATTTTAAGCTGAGAGAAAACAACACCGACAAAAAAAAAAAAAAAAAAAAGTAAAAATAATCCAGAAAACATTGGTGTTATATTTGAAATTCAACTTCAATTAAACAAGAATCAAACTTTTCCAAAGAAACAAAAACATTATTCTTAAAGAAACAATTTGAAACATATAACAAAACTATTAAAAGAGTCTTCAGGGAACCATCTAAAGGATGAGAATAGAAGTGAAAAGAAATTAATCCGCAATATATAAAAACTAGAAGAAGGATTTTACAAGTTGTTCTGACAATATTTTTTTTTTCCTTATGTTATTTTTTGTGGTCTTTAATTAGTAATTTTCATTTTTTTTCTTAAGGATCTGTTTTCACTTGACTTCTGTTCCTATCCTATTAAGAAGGCTTGTATTTCTATTATTATTATTCTTTTAATGATTTTCATTTTAGTTTCTCCAGGAAGATTATTTTTGTTCTCATTTACTTTTTTTAAAAATAAAATTGTTTTCAGACTTATGGTAGATAAGCTTTTAATTATTTTTCTTTTCCAATATTTCGTAAAATTGTAGTACAAAAAGTTTATATTTTAAAATACAAAGTTTAAAATCAGTCAAATGCTTCAGATGTCATATATTTTGTTTTTGTGGCTTTAAAATTGAAACTCATTTCGACTACAAACAAGATTTAAATAATTCAGTAATATTGAAATTATGACCTTATCAAATTCAACAATTTTCTGTCATATTAGATAGCTTATATAAGCAAAATAGTGAGTGATTCAACATTATCCAGTGGTCAGCATTTTGGGACAGCTCTGGCTCTACATGATCCAGGTTACTCTAAACTCAAGCAACATCGTTTAAACACCAGAATGCCAGCCCGAGATCGGACTGATGTCAATCTTTCCGCTCACAAGAGGAAAGAGCTATTATCCACGCTCTGTGAAGCACCAACTAAAACAAATCTACCGGTTTACAGCGGGACCGGCGAGATAGTAACATTTCTTCTCTCTAGAGAGAAGAAATGCTACATCTCGCCGGCCCCGTTTACAGCCAGTTTTCTGCCTACTTCATTAGGTGAGGCGTCCGAAGCTATCAGCATCTCAGATTATCAGACGCTGATTTTCACTTGTCTAAGACAAGCAATACCAATCAGTTGATTTTGTTCTATATTTTTTTATTTTGTTGTCAAGTGTATTATTTGTATGCTGATGATCAACGTAATTTCAAGTCCCACACATGTTGAGAAGAAATTTTGGACTCTATGTGAAATTTCATGAAATAATTAAAGTAACCTATATGTCATAATCCTTTCGTTTTCATCTATCGTATAAATATCTTGAATATATGTATATAACTATGCATTGTAATCACAGCTTTCTTTTAGCCACCAACGGGAGAGTTCGGTGTCTATAAAATTCTTATCCTACGTTACTATTATAAACTGAACTTAAACTGCCTTAACCCTTGATCATTTACCAGTATGTACATAAATGTAGAATTTATTTTGAAATTTAAGAATTCTAAAGTGCATTGTTAGTTGCAGAAATTATTATTATTATTATTACTTTTTACTTTTCTTTTTGAGCTGTAAGTATAAATCCGTGTTTAACTTACATAATAATAACGTGACTAATATACGCTTCTGTTACAAAGTTAGAGATTGAGATGAATTTCTTTACTTCAAATTCGGAAAGATATTTGTTTTATAGATTATTTAAGATTATGATCTATATTTGCTTTAAAAAAATTGAAATTTAATTGTAAGTGTGAAAGTCCGACATACCTCTTATTTAAAGTTCTTATTAAAATGAAGTTTATTTATTTATTTATTTATTTATTTATTTTAATTCAAGTTATCATGATTGAATGACTTAGACTATTTTAGTGGTTAGGATGGGAGAAAACTCGGAGACTGTAAACCAGTCAAGTTGTCTTCCTCTACATAAGTCCCGTTGCCCTCATTTATCGCTTTTTTTTTATTTTATGATCTTATATTATACCTTATGAACTCTGCCCTTATACAGCATCTTCAGAATCATTACTCGAAAAAGGACAGTTTTTACGCAACATCATAATAGTTTTGGTAACCTTTATCCCTTAATATATATACTAGTTTTAGTGTGCATTTTGTATGATTAAATATTTTTTGAATACATTAAATAAAACTGAGGAGCAAACATTAAAACCGTGTTTTCTCAAAAAAAAAAAAAGTGTCAGTGATTTTTTTTTTTTTTTTATTATTAACATAAAGATATTATGTCTACATATTTTCCTATTACTTAGTAACCCGTCTAAAGAAACGATAATACTATTTTAAGCTTACTTATTTTTTAATTTATTAGTTTTGTGTTCGCTGAAAATTTTAAAAATTCCAATTTTTTAGGTATAATTATAATAATTTTAGTACTGGTAAAAAAAAAAAAAAAAAAAAAAAAAAAAAAATCAAATGGTTTTGATAAATTGAAATTTTTGATAAATTGAATAATTGAAATTTTTAAACTCATTAGCGTAAACTAATCAATAAAACTAACAAAAATTGAGAATTTCCTGGATGAAGAAATTTTGAACAAAATAAGACAATTCAAAAAAGTTTCTAACATTTAGAGAACACGTTTTCCCCAGTGATGTGCTACTTTGGCAGTTATAGAAATCCCTACAGATTCCCTTTATGTCGTTTGATCACATAAATCTTATTTTTATTTCATTATAGAATTTTCGAAAGCCTTTTAGGGATTCTTTTTTGTCGTAATATCTCAAGAGACTGACATCCTAGATTCCACTGTGGTGCTAAAAAAACATTCAAAACATTATTTATTTATTTATTTATTTTTTTATTTTTTTCTAAAAATGAAAGAATGTATATATTATTCAACATGTTAAACTCTATATGAAAAAAAAGAAAAAAGTTATCTATCTATCTCTCCTCTGCCTCTCTCCTTATATATATATATATATATATAAGATATCATACATTATTTGTCATCGTACCCTATACTAAATAAAATTAATAACAAAAATATCTTTTAATAAACTTACATGTAAACAAAAATGTAGGTCTGAAACTGAATTAAAACCTCCTCTAACTTCAAAGCAAACAAGAATTAAACTGTCAAAAATGTTTTGTGAGTCATACGAGTGGGATTGTAGTATGTTTTTACGAGAACTGAAATCTCCTCCTAACACACGGTTTAGCTAAAAAGCTCGTCTGAGTCTAAGATAAAGTTGAATTTAATAAAATGTAACAAAGTATGTTTAACTAATTTATCACAAACTACAGTAAATACATCAATTTAAACTTTTTAAGCCCATGATGTAGAATCAAGAGCTTTTGAAAAAAAAAAAAAAAAAAAAAAAAAAAAAACTTTAAACTATTTTTTCAAAACAGTTCAAATATATTTTAGGGAAATATTAGAGTTAAAGTAACTAGTGAAAAAAAAATTAATATTAGTAAAAACTGTGACCCGTAATCTACGTACATTTTAATATTACAATCTAATACATAGACTATTTAAATTATAAATAATTTTATTTTTTTGAGTTCTATTAAAGATACTCAAATCCAGAGAGGTTAGAAGTTTTACTCTCAGAGCTGAAAAACTAAAAGTGTCGTTATCTATACCATATCGCAATCTTCGAAAGAGCTTTTCGGAGTTTTTCGTGGTTATTTCTGAAAATAACACGTGAATACGAGCTAGGAAATCGCCCTTCCCCACACTGAGAAAAAATATATACCGCCTTTCTCTAGAATAAATAAGTGGCCATTTTGTAAATCCCTTAACTAAAAATATAGATTTCTGAGCTATGCGCATTAGGCACGCCAATAAACTGAATAGCTCGAAATTAGCACGAAATTAGCACGAAATAGCACGAAATTATCGAGAATTTCTTGTGTGCACATTTCTAGATGGTGAAACAATATTCTGAATAATCTAAATATTCTGAATCATTTATATTGCGAGAAATTCTCGCTTGATTTTCTAGAATTTGGTAATAAACCAACATTATTGTTGCAGAAATCCGCCTCTTGTAGTCTCATTTATTTGCAGAGATTTTTAAATAACTTTGCCCTTGAGAATATAGGTAAACGCTCTAGAATTCTAATAGGGGCTTCTAGAACTCACTTTCCAAGGGGAGTATGATTTATAAGGATGAAATGGAACTATTTTTTCTAGAGCCACAATTTAGATTCTAGATGTCAGTTACAGAATATGTTTTCTCAGTGTGCGATGGATTAAACGTTTATAAAGAACCTCCACTGGATACTACTCAGGCTTAAGACCTTAATATAGTCAATTGGCATTAAACCATAAATCTACAAATTCAAAACTGGTAAAAGGAAAGTTCTGGGATCGAACCAAGAACAAGATCGATGGGATTCTAAGTGACTCGATTTTCAATAAGAAACATATCATCATAAACTACGATATAGTTTAACTTTAACGAAATTTACATAGCATGTATTACTTCTATTTATATGTATTTTTCTTACAGTTATCAGAGACAAAAAGAATGTCAGTGTAAAACTGAAAATAGAAAAAAAAAAAAAAAAAAAAAAAAGATGTATGGGACAAAAGAAGAGGTAACGAAAAAAGAAGATAAACAAAAGTGAACATGATTATCAGAAACAGCTAAAGAGGAACTCATAGTAAAAATACAAGAGTGAATGAAAAGTACATCGAAAAAAGAATTGAGGATAAATTATAAAATTCTTAGAAAATCCAATATATATATCTTGAATTTATATGCCGTCAACTTCTATAAGTACTTATAGCTTATAAAGGGGGGAAACGTAGAGATAAAATTAAGAATATTTATGCATGAAATGCAATCTTTAAAACTTCATTTACATATTTAACGAAAAGTTAAAACCAAGAAAAAGTTACAGTAAATTGTATGAAATAAAAACATGCGCATTGTCAAGGTAATGTATGCAAATTTCGCCTAGGAGCAAAGTGGGTCATTAAGAAAGAAAAAAGTCTCTATGTATACATAAGAATGAAATATATAAAAATTTTCCTTAGAAGCAATGCACATCAATTTTAAAAACGGAAATGTGTTTCTCCAGACACAGGAAAAAAATAATTTTCGAAGAAACTTAACCTGATACTGTTACATAAATTTATAAAAGTTTGGGGCGATTGCAAAGAAGCAATTTTTCAAAGTGATGATTGTCGGAAAAATTATTAGATAATACAAGTTAATTAACTATTTATGAAATATTAGAACTTTAATATGTATGAATATCATATAAGAAATGGTTTCAAGCAAAGTATAGAAGTATTTGAGAATGGGAAATAATTCTTAACCAAAATTAATAATTTTCATCAAGAGAATTAATAAATAACATTATTATGCTTTGTTCGATTGTTTATCTATTCTTTAGGGCTATTGGCCCCATGTTCGTTTCATGTTCGATTTACACTACTTTTTTAATGTGTATGTTTTTTAGATAATTAAACTGTTTTATAGCAATTTATACTGTAAAATAGCAAGTTCTTCTTCTTTTTTTTTAGTGCTCCTAAAAACTGAAATCTTGCATTTATTTATAATACGACTGACATTTGGCCGCAAAGAGTTGAAAATTTTTTATCCGCACATTGTAATGTATTCTAATTCTTTTAAAAAGTAATGTGTCCTATAAATTCTAAAACGACAATAAATATTCAGAATTAATATATATATTTTTTTCTTTAAAAATAGCTGCGTAAATTTTTAATTTTATAATTTAATTATCATTCAAATATGAAATATCGTCCAAGAATTTTTATTAATACATACTGGAAGCATAAAACTGAAAAAATAAAAAAATTATAAACGTTTTCCTATAACGAAAAACATAATGTTATTTGTAAAATGTACATAAAGTATTCAAGGTACTACTATTTTATTTTCATATGCTAATACTTTATTTATCAGAGAAATAATTATTTCATACATATCAACGCAGTCTCGTTGAAATTTATACATTAACTTTCTTAAAACATAAACGAAATTCCGCATAAATTTCGAGTTATATCGAACATCAACAAAAAAAATAAATAAATAAATAAATAAAAATATTTTTTAAATTTAGCTTAATTTCTGTTTTTCGTAAGAGGATAAACATAAGAAAATTAATATGAAAGAAAGTCTTAATTTCTTTGTTAAGATTCTTTTTTGCAGAATTGCCTTTTCTTAAGACTGACGTACTTTGCCTTTTATAAAATTTTGCTTGTTAAATTTCTATACTGTGTGCATTCATCATCCTATGGTTTTTGTTAACTAAGTTAAATTTTGTGTTTCTTAAAAAGAAAATATCCCTTGAATATTTTCATTATTTTGAGTAAATCCATTATTTGTTAAGAATATAATATTTTCTTAAATGTATTAACTGTTTTTGCATATAGTTTATTTTTTCGAATACTAAAATACTATAGTTAGCTTTTAAGCTTTTTAAAATATTAGATAATATAACAAAAAACTTACATAATTACCTTTAAAAGAATTGTTTATTATTATTATTATTATTTATTTTATTTTATTTTTTATTTTTATTTTATTTTATTTTTTTATGCATACAAATTCATTTTGCTAGGAAAGAAATTTAACACGAAATAGGCCATAGTAATTTTCTTGTTTATTTTTATTTTTCAAGACATCCTTTAAAAAAAAAAAAAAGTATTTTCCTTATAATAAACAATTATAGAATTTAAAATGAAAATTAGAGGCAAAATGTCTATTGCTAACTAAATTTTTACTAGTACTACATTTAGATCCATACATTTATTATAATAATTTAGAGTAAATAATGTAAATTGTAAGTTATTTTCTGCGTAATGATCGGTATCTTCTTTCATGCATTTCGAAAACTCATAGACACATCGATACCAATAACAGTTCCATATAAGTACCAGTCTTCTTTTGAAGTCTTCTTTTATCACGCATTTTTTAAGACTCTATTTAGAACAAAATTTAAATTTGGAACGGTATGTCTGTATATTTAACAAGATGTTGTCTGGTATGATGTTTTACTGAATGGGGATAATGTAAAATTAGTCACGACTTTCTGCTTATTATCTGCTTTTTAGAATAACCTTTTTACGTGTTTCTATTACGAATTTAAAAACATCTCAAAAATTAAAAAAATATATGGTGTGAAACACCCACACGACTTCCGTTACCCACTACTACACGTATTATATGCATTTTTTGGAATTTCCCGTAAGAAAAGTTTGATACACGTGTAAAGACATATAAAACAGAATTTACAAAGCAAATTAAAAAATAGAAAAAAATGATGATTGAGTTATTTTTTTAATACCATTTTCCGAGATCTAAAACTAAACTATCTAATCAGAACGACATTCAATTTTTCTGTAATAGCCAAATAATACATGAAAAGGGGTATCTAAAATGAATTTATGTAACAATTTTTCAGAAAATCGTTAGAGCCGTTTTTCAGACACCACCTTTTATAAAAACTTCGCATACTCAATTATTGACCGGAAAACAATAATTACATACAAAAGGATAGTTAAAAGGGTGTTACTATGGCGAGTTTGAAAAAGATTCGCACAGCCATTTTTAAAATAACGCACTTGCGAGATCTGAAATTGAGCTATTTATACAGGACACCTATCAATTTTCCTGAACTATCCAACTATATCATTCGAAAGTACATCTAAAAGAGTGTTTATATAGCAATTTTCAAGAAAATCGTTTGGGCAGTTTTTTTTTTTTTTTTTTTTTTTTTGAGATACGCACTTATGGTCCCGCTTCCGGTATCCGATGACCCACTTCCCGTTTGCAGTTTTCACCAAAATTTGGAAAATTCATTTGTACACCAGACCTGTGTCAATTCTGAAGTTATGTCGTTCTATCTTTATTAGTTTCGGAGATATGATAGCCATAAGATTCCACACATTCTTCGACACACATACACGCACACACACACACACACTGACCAATTACCAAGAATTACTTTTTTGGACACAGGTGACCTTAAAACGTGTAAATCAGGTGAAAACTCGATATCGAATTTTTGGACCGAACACAATACTTCCATTACCAACGGTAGTAGGGAAATGGATGTAATTATATTAAAACTTTAATGAAACTCACGAGCCATTCCTCTTTTGTTGAACAGAAATAGCAATACAAATTTTAGACTTCTATAAGAATTGTTCGATAATCTTTTAAATTTTAGGTACTGTAGTTTCTTTCTTTTTTTTTTTTTCTTTTTTTAACAAATAGCTTTACAAAGTTTCTTGTGAGTAACATTAACTTTTTTTCCCCCCTCTGACTGAGTTATGGATGTATGCATTTAATCCCAGAAGTAAGAACAAGCTTGTTTCTGTGGTATAAATTCTCGAATCTATTCGTTTTAATCAATACATTCTTTTTTGCATGCTCAGTTTTAGTGTCCAACCTGAAAAAAAAAAAAAAAAAAAAAAAAGAAAAAAAAAGATTCATTTATCTTTTTTATTTGTATTTATTCACCATTTTTTCCAGAAATATTACTTTTATAATTTTATTTGTCTTAATTTTAAATAACACACTTTTTGTTTAATTTCCTATAGTTTTCTTTTCCATTTTTAATCTTCCTTTGCATTTTTTATTTTTCTTTATTTTTTTATTTTTTTTTATTTTTTTTTTCAGCTGAATATTTTTTGTATAGCAATAACGTAAAAGTTTTCACCTTTCCAAGGGGTTTTATAATATATATATATATATATATATATCAATAATTTATTATTTTAATCTTTTAGGTTGCGTAGAATTTTCACAAGAAATACATAAATTGGGGGCTGTGAAGAAGTCAAGTTTCTTAGAAGTTATAACTCTGATTTAAAATAGTACTCTGAGAGAAAAACGCATATTTACGAATTTAAAGTGAAAACTTTGGATATGGTAAAAGTTAGAAATTAATTAGTTTTGAAATATTTGTTGGGAATAAGGTTGGTTATAAATGGAAATTGATTCTCTAGTGTGTAAAAAAACATGTGAAATTCGTAGTCGGGTTTTAGTGCAAATATCACTTTGAGTTCAACTATACTAGAGGGCTGTATTGAGTACAGGCGAGTTCGACGCCAGTTTATAAACGGGTGATCGTAATTAAACTAGTCCCGTCCAGCACTTTTTCGAGCACTAACTAAAACGCTAGTTGTGTCAAAAAATTTTATATAGAAAATGTAAAAGATGTGCTGAAAGATTCTATAAAATAAGTAACTAACTAACTAAATAAATATAAAATAATAAAAAAATTAACAGTTGGGGCTGATATTCATAAAAATACAAACAAAAACACGAAAAATTCACAGTTTAAAATGTGGCTAAGCATTTTTAAATAAAATTTCATAAAATCAACTATTATTTACAAATTCTTAACAATATATAAGGTTAGTTATTATATCATTTGTTTCATTATTATTTACATACGTGTAAAAACAACACTCAAGGTAAAAAAAATTCGATTTTTATATGTAAATTACTCAGAATGAAAAATTTTTGCAATGACTTTTCGTTTATCATCAGGAAAGGAAAAACGACTTCAAAATATTTCCTGTATATGTGTGTGTGGTTTTGTTGTATGTCTATAATGTTATTTTTGTTCGGGTGCCACGTGAATTTGGCAGGACGAAGAACAACGACACTTATTAAAGTTTTAGACCTATACTCAACTTAAAATTCTATATATTGAGCAGTCCAAAATTTCAATTACATTTAGAGATATGGACAAAAAAACATTTTCGAATGCACTATATGGATTTTTTTCGCGTGCAATAGAAGATATTTTGAGTAATCTTTACGCTTCAGATGACTCAAAAAAATTATTTCGAAATACTTTATGTGTGTGTGTGAGGTGTGGGGGGGGGGAGGGAGCTGTAGATTTCTTTTTTCTTTTTCGTCCGTGTATCATGTGAAAACTGTTGTGTAGAAGTCAATGACACTGGATTGAAATTTAGGCCTGCTTTCAACTTAACTCTTTATACATCGAACATTTAAAAATTTTAATTACATTTAAAAATATAGGCTAGAAACGCCATTGTATACGCAGTAAATCTTTTCTCAGTAAAACGCGTAAACAGGTAAATAAATTGCGATATCCCATTTCATTGGTAAATAAACTGAGACATCTCATTGAGATTCCCATTTCAAACTTGCATGTAGAATGTGAAAACAAATTTAGCGAAAATGCATTTAGAATATTTTGGATTTCTTGTTTGTTTGTGCGCGTGTGTATGAAGATATTAAGTGGAAATGGCTGAATGCAATTCAAGACGAATCTTTACATCTGATCGATAAAATAATTTTATCGATCACTTTAAAAAATTTATTTACATTCAGATTTATGACAGAGAACATATGTGGCTGCGCAATAAGCCCTTTTACTGTTAAATGCGCAGAATAAAAAATCAGTGCAATATCAATCCATTTCAAACATAAAAAGAAAAAAAAAATCAAAAAAGCCTTCAGGTTATTTTATGTGTATACACACAGGACGTGTTTTTCTTTATTTTTATTTGTCTGGATACAATATAGATATATTTGGAAAAAATAGAATGGCAGTTGGCATGGATTTAATAATGTAACCAACCAAAAATTGTATATGTGGAACATTAGAAAAGTTTATTTAGGTTGACAGGTGTGGGCGAAAAATGGTTGCGCATGCACAATAACACATTTATTAGTAAAACAGGTTAAATGGAAAAATATTTTCGATACTTTTACATTTCAGACAGGAAAAAAATAATAAAAATAAAAAGAAATAAACAAAGGCCAAAATTGTATTCAGGATATTTTCTGTGCGTGTGCGTATTTCGGTGGAGGAAAGGGAGGGGTAGAATGCGTTTTTTTTTTTTTTTTTTTTTTTTTTTTTACACAAAATGAAATATACTTCCAGCAATTTCCATGTATAGCCCCAATATATCCAAATACTTTAGCCAAATGCCCTGTAAATGAACGATGAATAATCTCCACACGACAATCTGTATAAAATATATTTTTTTGCATACAGGAACATTTGGAGACTAATTAAATAAAAAAAGAATTATTTAAATAAAACTGACGTAACACGAATTACAGTAAAGCTCAGATAAAAATACTAATAGATAAATTCAAAAACATTATCAACTATAAAAACCCCAGTTGTTTTCTAGTGACAAACTCTTTACTTTATTTAAAATGATTAAAATATTCAATCACACAACTGAGATGAAATAAACTGTAAAACAAAATATGATATGATTTAGATATTTCTTGTCTTATAACATATTTTTCAAAGCTGTGACAAAATATTATAACTCTATTACGTATAGTACAGAAGAGCCCCGATATTTCCAAATATTTTGGGTCGCCCTGTAAATGAACGATGAATGATAGCCACACGACAGTCTGTACAAAATATGCTTTTTTTCATACAGAAACACTTAGAGACTAATAAAATGGAAAAGAATTATTTAATTAAAACTGACGTAACATGAATTACAGTAAAGCTCAGATAAAAATTTTAATAGATAAATGCAAAAACATTTTTAACTATTAAAAACTCAGATGTATTCCACCCAGATGATATCCACCGTGTTACGTGTTTTACATATAACAGTAAATTTACGTATAGAATGTCATGTGTATATAGTTTATAGACAATATACAGGGCTACCCAAAATTAAGCTAAGCATTTTTTATATTAAATATAATTGACGTAAGTGCGTTGCTGATTTTTTTTTTTTTTTTTTTTTTTTTTTTTGTCGAAGAACACTACCAACACGGTACGGAAAATTAATTTTTCATACCCATACTGTAAACAAAGTAGTTTTTGGGGTTAGATTTTTTTCTGTATAATATCACGTTTTCAAGTCTCCTGAATACGAAAGTCAAACTTTAGTGGTTTTTCTGTATATATATGAATTATCCGCATAATTTAACAATAAATAACTGCAGGAAATTCAACTGTGGCTCTTTGGATTTCATGTCTAGTTTAACACTTGAAAAGTTGATCAAGATTTGCAGTTCTCAAGGAAATTAATAACAGACTTGATTTTTGTTTTAGTAAGTGACAGTATGGCACTATTAAAACAAATTATGCAGGGATTGAGGATGGCTGTAATCCCTAAACCCCCACCCTGACATAGAATTATATATCAAATATAAGTATTCCTAAACTTGTTTTACGTTATTTAAAACTAAACTGAACTTTATTATCTTATCTTACTGATCTTACGCCTCAATCGTCAAACTTTGTTTATAGTATCGAAATGCAGGGTAAGAGAAAGCCGTGTGAGTGACTCATAATTTAATTTTTCTTTTCTCTCTCTTTTTTTTTTTTCTTTCTTTGAATAAATAACGACATTTAAAGATTTTTATCATTTACATATACTATTTATTTTTTATAAAATTTAATTACATCTGTTTTGTTTTTAACACTTGCCTACAAAGTTGAAAAGTGTTAATGACTTTGGTCTGTCTGTCCTATAACTCCCGTAAATATTCATGGAATCCCTTAAAACTGATATATGTTTACGATATTCCCTATTGAAAACTGTGCAAATACCGCTAATGGTTTGTATATAAGGACACCTAAAATATTCAACTATTTAAAAAATATATATTTAAATATTTATATATATATATATATATATATATATATATATTAGGGTGGGCCGAAAATGCACTTTTGCACAAACTTTCGAAATCGATGAGGCTTGGGGGCGGAAAAGTTGTGTATTGGGTTGCTCAGTAACCATGTAAAATTTTTTTGAAATCGAACAATATCTTCAGGTGGCGCCGGGGCCTTAAAAATCTGGAAATTTGACTAAAACAGACCTTTTTCTTCTAAAAACACGATTTTTTGCATTTTCGAAATAGATTACGCTCTAGTGCGGAAATGTTTAGTATTGAGTTGCTTAGTAGCCATGTAATTTTTTTTTTAAATCAAACAATATCTTCAGATGTCGCCAGCGCCTTTAAAATTGGAAATTTTAACGAAAACAGACCTTTTTTCTAAAAACATGATTTTTTTTTTAATTTTCGAAATAGAATGGCTTTATTGCGGAAATGTTTAGTATTGAGTTGCTCAGTAATCGTGTAAGTTTTTTTAAAAATCAAACAATATCTTCACGTGGCGCCGGCGCCTTAAAATCGGAGATTTTATTCAAAACAGACATATATTTTCATGAAAAGAGAATTCCTTATCAGTTTTCTATTTCACCCCCCTTCTTCTACTAAATGAAATGCTCTCGCACCTGCAGTCCACGTGACAGTCCACGTGACCCCCAGTGGTACAGGATTGTCTCTTACATTCCTTATCAGTTTTCTATTCCATCCCCCCTTCCTCTACTAAATGAAATGCTCTCGCACCTGCAGTCCACGTGACAGTCAGTGTGATAATATGCAACACAGTTATCGTTTAGTTCAGTCTAGTACAGAAGCAATCAACTAATAAGCTTACTTTATGTCGTTTGTTCATCGAAGAGCAGTCTCTTTAGATATTTAAATGTCATTAACTAGTTAGTTATAGTTATACTTTTGTCACAATGGCCGGTTGTCATTCAACTAGAAAAGTTACAGATTGTTTTGTTTTTGGTTTGCCAGAAGAGCTGAAACCTAACGTCTTACCAACTTACAGTCAAATTATGAAATTTTACTTCCTTATAAGAGAACAAGTGAAATCTTCAAATCACGGCAAAGATCCAGCTTTTACTGACATTGCCAATGTTGTTGCTGAGAGGGTAGCTGATTTGTGGAAGAAGTCCTCGATTCCTACCATTTCTCATTGCAGAATTGTGCGCATCCTTAAATCATATCATGCTAAGTATAAAAATATCCTGAAAAGTAAAAACAAGTCTACGGAATCCTATAGGAACAAAGTAAAGGAATTTTTGGAAGACGCCGAGAAAACTCTCTTTGACATTGCCACATGCAAATGTCATTCCTTTAAAGCATGCTCCTGGGAAAAGGATAGAAAAGTGCCACATTTAGAACAACCATTTTTGATTGATCAACGAACCGTCAGAAAAATGATTATCGGGGGCATTGATTTAAAAGTAACTGAGAAGCTGCTCCGAAAGCAAAATAGGCAATCCAAGACAGTGTTGAAAGCTGCTACAAGTGAACAGCAGTTCCAAACACCAAAGTCTATGTTCGAGTCGCCTGAGTTCGAGGATTGTGAGAACGAAGAATTTGAATATGAAACGCGTAATGATGAAGAATACACTCCTCCTAGATCCAGAGAGAACCATTCCAGAAAAACGAAAAGAGAGACCAAGGTAATCAGCCAGATGAGGATAAAACTGCCAAACACAGCCCCTCGCCTGCGATAGTGCAGGGATTGGAGACAGGCCTGCAGCGAAAATTATTTCTGCAGTTCTTGAAGATGTCGGAATGATTTCTGATAATAATCGTTCCAAAGTTACAGATAAAAATAAAATAAGAAGAGAGAGAATGAGAAAACGAAAGGAACTACAATGTAAAGGAAAGGAGCTTCAAGCCCTCTTTTTTGACGGACGAAAAGATAAAACTTTAGCAGATCAAATCAAGGGAAACAAAAAGCACAGGACAACGGTTATTGAAGAACATGTAGTTTTAATACAAGAACCTGGATCTGAATATATCGGCCATGTTTCTCCAGCTAGTGGTACTGCAAAATCTATTAAGAGCAGCATCGCTGAATATCTTTTACAGAATGATATCAACACTGAAACTCTTTTGGCAGTTGGCTGCGATGGGACACCCGTTAACACAGGTTGCAAGACTGGAGTTATACGTCTCATAGAAGAAGATGTTGGTAGACCTCTTCAATGGCTCATATGCATGTTACACGCAAATGAGTTACCGTTGCGGCATCTTCTAAAAAAGCTAGACGGTCAAACAAGTGGTCCTGAAACCTGGTCCAATAGGAAAAGATCTCGAAACCTATGAGCTGAAACCGGTAGTCAATTTCAAAAAGGTTGATGTCGTAGAGTTAGTAGCAATATCAGAAGAGCTTCGAAAAGATCTGAGTACAGATCAACAATATATGCTGCAAATTTATGAAGCTGTAACATCAGGTTATTGCTCTGTTGCCCTAGCAGAGAAAAAACCAGGAAAGCTAGCGCACTCCCGTTGGCTAACGGCAGCATGTCGAGTTTTGCGCATGTACATTTCAGTTACAAATGTTTCAGCAGAACTGAAAACCTTAGTAGAGTTTATAATTAAAGTGTATGTGCCGATGTGGTTTGATATAAAATCCAAACCGCATTGCAAAGATGGTGCTAGACACTTATGGAAGATGATTAGCTTGTCACGTTATCTCCCAGATGACTTGAAGACTGTCGTGGATGGCGTAATAAGCCGAAATTCTTTTTTTGCGCATCCTGAAAATATTCTTCTTTCGATGCTTACGGATGAACGAAATTACATCCGACTGCTTGCAATACGAAGAATTTTAAAAGCCAGGGAAAATAAACAAGAAGCTATCCGGCGGTTCACTGTTTCTGCAATAAAATTCGAAGCAAAAGATTATACGGACCTAATTGATTGGCACCAATCAGTTGTTACGGAGCCACCTATGCTTCGTGCAGTCAGCAATGAAGATTTCCGAAATATTCTAAAGGAGAAAATATCTTTACTAGAAATAAAAGAGTTTCCATGCCACATCCAAGCAGTGGAGAGGGCAGTAAAAATAGTGACAGTTGCTTCAGCTTCTGTGGTGGGACAAATCAAAAGGGATGGCCTTATAAGGGCGAAATTAGAATCACAAAGAATAATTCCTTCATTTGAAAGCAAGTCGAAATACAAAAAAGGCGAAGAAGATCAGGCAACAGAAAAGTGAAATATTTAATAAAATCTCAGTGTCCATTATATGGTTGGGTGGTTGGGAGGGCACGGGTGGAACTCGATATGCAGCCACCTCCTCGTGGTGAGTTCTGGGTTATCTCAGTGAATTTCCTCTGAGATAAGCAAAGAGCTGCATTTTTAAAAAAAACTTACACGGCTACTTAGCAACTCAATACTAAACATTTCCGCACTAGAGCGTTATCTATTTCGAAAATGCAAAAAATCGTGTTTTTAGAAAAAAAAAGGTCTGTTTTAGTCAAAATTTCAAATTTTTAAGGCGCCGGCGCCACCTGAAGATATTGTTCGATTTCAAAAAAATTTTACATGTTTACTGAGCAACCCAATACACAACTTTTCCGCACTAGAGCGTAATCTATTTCGAAAATGCAAAAAATCGTGTTTTTAGAAGAAAAAGGTCTGTTTTAGTCAAAATTTCAAATTTTTAAGGCGCCGGCGCCACCTGAAGATATTGTTCGATTTAAAAAATTTTTACATGGTTACTGAGCAACCCAATACACAACTTTTCCGCCCCCAAGCCTCATCGATTTCGAAAGTTTGTGCAAAAGTGCATTTTCGGCCCACCCTAATATATATATATATATATATATATATAAAACAAAATCCATTAAATATCATAACAGAATATATATCATAATACATACAAAGCAACTGATTATAAAAATTATATATTTTATAAATTAGTAAAATATAACTTACTGATGAATATTTATCCCATCCAGTTTCATATATTTTTTAGAATAATAAAAACCCACGCATTATTTCGGTTTGTAAAATTTCATCAACATTCTATTGTACTACTATCGCCGAGTTTCAATACCCGATAATGACTGATGTCATTCTTTTTTTTCGCATAAAAAATATATTGTCGATAACATGGGGATGATATATCTATATAACATACAATAACTGTGGTCATTACACTGCACCTTAATATTCATTTAAATTTACTATGTACCATAGCTATCATTCGACCACTTTAAGATTTCTTTTTAGATAAAATTGCGTTTATAATGAATATTTAATATTGTATTGTAAAATTATGGTAGTGTTTCACGATGAATCGTATTGAAAGTTGTGGTTGGATTACTTTTGTCGTTGTAAATAAAAAAGCGATAGACTGCGTTAGGATCTAGGCCTGGGAGAAAAGTTCTCCATGAAGACTTTCTACTGATTTCTAGCTCGTACTTACGTGAATAATTTTGAAGAAAACCAATGAAAACTATTAGCGACTATGCTGACGTACTTGACATCGAATCAAACGTGGCACTTTTCTTCAGGCACTTTTCTTCTTCCAGGTTTGAGGGCCAGATTCTGGGCCATTGGTGCACCATACTAAGCTTGCAATGTTTTTTTTTTTTTTTTTTTTTTTCAAAAAGTGAACAAAAAAATGTATGTCTTTAATTTATTCGTGCTTTGAATTTCGAAAACATTTTTTTTACATCCATTGAAACTGATATTTATGTAAAGTAGTTAAAATTCGGTTTATAGAAATAAGTCACATAGAGTACAATGCTATGCAATATTACAGGTGTCCCTGCATACAAACTAGGGGTGGTATTTACTCTAATTTCTATAGAAAATATTAAATATCAAACTTGAATAACTACCAAAATATGGTTTATATAAATGCCTCTCATGGAACACAATGCTTTGCAATACTTTCGGGTGTCCCTGTACACAAGCTAGCAGAGATATACACTTCATTTTCAATAAGCAACATATGATATTGAACTAAAATAACATATATCAGCTTCAAGAAATTCCATGAACATTCACGAGAGCGTATAGACATACAGAAAAACGGACGGACAGACAAACAAACCAAAGCCAGTAACACTTTTCAACCTTGTTAGAAAGTGTTAAACAGCTGAAGTCATAAAATTTTTCAACCATGTTGGAAATTGTTAAGAAGAAATTAATTTCGAAAATTTCACACGGTTTTTCTAGTCTTTAAATATTCTTCCTCTCTTAACGTGTTTTAATTTGCAGGTGACCCCTAATAAATTAAACTATTAAATATTTTAACAATAATTGTAATATAAATGTACACTGATTTTTTAAAACTGTTGATTTCACGCGTTTGAATGATTTTAATTGCTATTTTAAAATAAATGATCTTTTTTTTTTTTTTTTTTTTTTTTTTTATCATCGCATAGATAGATTCTTAAAGAGAGCACTTTCAAGTCAAAGAGTAGATGCCAACATTGAAAGTAAAGCGGTAAAGTCATCATTTTCAAATTGCAATAACTCAGCAAGATTTACACTTGGAAATATAATTTATTTTCTTCTTAGACTGAGGAGAATATTCTTATACTGAAGGACTGCATAAAAATTAAATTTAGCAAATCAATATGTATATATCCCCTTGTAAAAAAAAAAAAAAAAAAAAAAAAAAAAAAAAAACAAGTTTTCAAATCTACTTTTAATTTGCACCAATTTTTTAATTGAAAGTATGTTTTTGTCTTTATTTGTTTACGAGATAATCGCTGTATCATGTATTTTGAATCACCAGGTATATATGTATGGATATACCAGGTTGTATGTTATATATATATATATATATATATATATATATATATATAGGAATATATAAATGCAGAAATATATAAACAAATGAATGAAATTAAACCAAAAAAAAAAACACTGAGATCTTCATCAGGGAGGCCCCTCAGTGTAGGGGTGAACGAGAAGTTTCTAAAAGGACAGTAGCTATAAGCTAATAACTATCCTTAGCCCCAACTTCTCACCAAACAGAAAACCACCAATAACTGAAGAGAAATCAAATATATATATATATATATAATATATAAAACTACTAAAAAAACCTCATAAAATTATCAAATTGTAGAAGTTATAAAATTACATCAATTCATTTAAAAAATATATAAAATACAATAAAGAATTACTGAATGTAAACAAGAAAGTACAAAATGAAATAAGAATACAACCCTTCATCTGGAAAACAAATTAACTTCGGCCGACGAGGCTACACGTCGGTACTTCAATATCGCCCTTGAAGGAGGAAGTAGAGCAAACCGAGATAGGAAAACTCTGGAAACTCACAGTTAAAAATTGGGACGGGTAACAGTTAGTTTTCAAGGTACATTTTAAGTCTTCAAGAGCATATTTAAATCTTCTTCATTATTGCAAATAGTACGAATTCTTTTAAGTTGTGCGAACATAATGTTTTTTAAAACTTTCCTACTGATATTTGAAAACCAATTAGTAAGACAATTGACTTTAAAATTAAAATCTTTTCTTTTATCATATAATCCAATGAGCCATTTATCTTCATTTCTCTTTATATTTAAATCTAGGAAAGAAATTTTATCGGTATCTGTACGGTTTAAAATTAATTCATTAGGATATATTTTTCTTGAAATCTTTTCGAAACAATTACAGTTAAAAACAATTAAACCATCAATATATCTGAAGAAAGTAATATTTATAAAACTTTTTTCGAAAAAATATAAAAATAAATTTGCGAAAGCACTCGAAAAACTCGTTCCCATTGGGATCCCCTTCCGCTGTAAAAAGTAATATTTTCCGTTAAACAAAAACATTTATATATTCCTACATCTAAGTTTTACATTTCCTTTCGCTGCAATTTTGAGCATTGGTTTGTAATTCTCCTTTTGGTTTTTCTAATCTGTAAAACTTATATATTCATAAATTCATGTCAATAGTTTTCTATATACATACATATATATATATATATATATACATGTTATCTATCATATATATATATATATATATAAATGATAGTTATTGTCATAAAATTTAACCTTAATATTTAGCAATTAATAGATACAAAACAATACCAACACAATAAACGTAGAACTGATTGTAACATATAGGTAAGACTGACACAAAAATGTTGCGATACAGATTAAGAACCAATAAGAAACAAAAAAAATTTAAATTTTTTACGCTGACATGAATAATAATAATAAAAAAGGACCATTAATATTAATGACGGAGAAAATAAATAAAAGACCACTGAAATAATAATTGGATAAAAATGCTTAAAAATTGAAGTATAAACTCGTCATGGGGAATGTACATCATAAAGCTGAGAGAGCTGCATTATATATATATATATCACATACATATATTTTATCTTCATATATATATATTTCGAAACTATCAAAAGTAATAAGCAGATTGTGAAAAAATACGGAGATAATATCTCACTCACTAAACAAAATCATAAAATTATAACATCCAAATTATATATGTAAATAAAAGATTTTATTTATGCACAATACTTAATCATTTCTCAGGCAAAGATAAAAAGTAAATCTCTTTCAAAGTACAAAAATAGATATTGTTACAAAGAATAGTTAATGCTGGAGAAAAGTCATTAGTCTTAAATGCAATAAAGATGAGTTTTCGGTTAATGTAAGATTTTTGAATAAAATCCCTATAAAAAAGTTTTCTTAAAAAAGAAAATGGAAGTTCTAGTTTCAAAACTTACTGATTTCAAGGGAAATAAATCTCTAATGTTATAATACATTAAGCACGTTACACGAAGCATCTTCATGACAGAACGCCATTTAACATCCTTCTTTATAATGACGACATGAGGAATAGTTACATATTATGATTTTCTGTCAATGGCATATTTTGTTAGAAGAACTTTTGATCTTATTCCTGATTGATGAAATGTGAAAATTTTGAAAATTATAGGAAAAACAAATTACGCAAAATATCTCAATTCCAGTTCGCTATTTTTCTTTATAAATATCCAAAATAATTAAAGTAAATAACAAAATGCTCCATTTAAATGGTGCATTATTCATTTTAATATTCTTTAGTTTTTATGTGAGTAATATTGTTTTTTTTTTTCTTTTTTATAATAATGGTATATTAAACATCATGGTAGTTTCATACGTTGCTGTATCCATTGCAAGCTTAGCAAGATACACGTATTTTTGTACTGAAAAATTATTTACTATTTTATTTGTTGTTATTTATAACTGAATTATTTAAATTCTGGTCTTCACAGCCGGGTTTAGATCTTGGTTGAGACATGGATAATAAAAGTAGTTCAGAAACCATTTTAAGCCGTAAGTCCAGGTCAAATTAGCTTTAATTTGTAAAATATACCCGTGAACAACACCACGGATGTATTTCTTACCATTTGTTTTGGTTATATTTCCACTAATTCAACGTACATGGATAATAGTCTCTAAAATTCGTTGTTTTGTAATAATAGCAAAATATTTAAAAATTTCTTTAAAATAAATTTTAAATCACGTAGAATTTTTATGGTACTGTGCCGATTAAATTAGGTGGCGTTAAAAGGCAATTCATATTTTTTTTTTTATACGGACGTGCATATTAAATTATATCACGAATTGCATACAGTGTTTGCCATAAAAAAATATTGATTAATCTCTATGAAACCGTATTCAACTAACGAAAATGAAAAAAGAAATTTAAAAAGTGTGTAACTACAGCTGAAACATTTTTCTTACACTTTTTACGTGATAAGCCAGAAAATAATTTTCAATCAGAGGGTACATGGGTTTTGTAGGTTTACCAAAAATATTCTATATTGTCTTTGTTTTTTTGTTGTTTTTTTTTCTTTGTTTGTTTGTTTGTTTGTTTAATTTCCATAATTAATATTTTTTATACAAAATTATGAGCAGATAAAACAGCAAACTTTAAACAATATTTTACAAAATTTTCATTAAAAGCTTGTAAAATTCATTCGTCAGTCCTAGTTTTTTACACTTCACACATTAAACGAAAAACATTTTACAAAATATTGAAATTTGAATTTTGGCAGAGTTTCATGCAACAAAAGTGCAATTATTGGTACATTTTAAAACATGTATAGCCTTGTAGAATTAGTTGTAATTAAAAAAAAAAATCTAAAAACCCTTGTTAAAATAGGGTAGAGTGTGGTTGAATGGGACGCAGGATGAATGGTACAATAGCAAAATTTTTATGTTTTGCAAGCACTGAAAACTTGACAATTTTTCTGATATATAGCAGCACTGTCATTCATCAAGTATAGTTTCAGAATTGTAATATCCATAGAAGGGCAGAAAAAAATTAAAGTATCTCTTTCAGCTCATAAAGTAAGTTTTTAAGGATTCAATTAGGTGATTCAATTAAGACATTAACTATTTGCTTAAAGTTAATATAACTCTTATATGATGAAAAGACATAATCTTTTATTATGCTTATGATATTCAAGAAGAATATTGATAATTGTTGATTAAGCCTATTTCCTGTTTTGTATGATCATGTGGTGATTGGGATGAATGGGGCAGTTTGAATGGGGTGAATGGGACGTTTAAAATTGTACACAAGAGTTATATTAAAACAAATCTTAAATAGATTGTCAATATTTTTATAACCTATAGTTCAGTTGTTATAACACAGAATTATAAAAGTAGCGTGGATTTATAAAAAAAAAAAAAAAAAAAAAAAAAAATAGATTGAGATTAATTTTCTGTTTTCTGTTTATAATAATTATGATTAAAAAAATTATAATTTAGAATATTCAATGCAACTAAAATAAATAATAAAAATAAATAAATAAATAAAAATAAAAATAAATAAATAAATAAATAAATAAATAAATAAATAAATAAATAAATATAAATATAAATATAAATAAATAAATAAATAAATAAAAATAAAAATAAATAAATAAATAATCTATATAAAATTTGATTAAAATCACAATTTCAATCAAGCTAATTAAATAAATGCTGGTGATTATTAAGGCAATACAGTACAGAATGATGATTTTTTTCTGATCATTCGTAAACAAAAAATTATCTGGGTAATTTGTACTCTATAATAATAATTTATCTCTTTCTAGTGTCTTATTTATTTATTTATATTTAGATTAGATCTTATTAGATTAAATTACCAAAGCCTAGAGCTCTAGGAACTGTGCGAAGCAAAGGACTTTTGCCTTTTGACGTTAATTTGAGTCAATACATCAGTTTATTTAATTTCAGTAAATTCATAGTGTGTAATAAAATCACATAAGCCAATTTAACTTACAAAAAAATATTTACTTTCCATTTTGTTTTATTTTCTTTGTTAACTCTAATCCTGTCCCAGTCATCCTCATACGTGGGAATGAATGGGACAATGCATACGCATGGAAAAAAGAATTATTATTAATTAAATATAACTTTTTTATTAAAGTTAGTATGTTTATATGTAACTGATTACCGAAGTGTACTTATGAGCAATGTTACAAAATTCTGAATTACATATGGTGAAATAAAAAATATCCATTCATATCCCTACTCTACAGTTAATTTCCCTACTATTAATTTCTATTCTAAAGAGGTGTCGGTGTATTATTTTCTGAAAAAATATGTCCTCTTTTCTGATTGATCTCTGGAAACACAATCTATACTTTCTAATATTTTTAATGAACGTTTTGTGAGAAATTTTTAAATGTTGTTCTTACACTTGTTAAAATTTAAATATATATATATATATATATATATATATATATATATATATATATATATATATATATTATTACTATTATTATTATTCTAAAAAATAGAGAAAAAATATATTTTAGCCTTCGAACCCATATAATTACGTAATATTTTAATAATTTGTAACAAATAACTTTACAGATAAAAATCAGAATATTAATAGAATAATTACAGAATAATTACAGAACAACTTTACAGATAAAATATAATTTTAAAAATAACGTTTATTAATGAAGATTTTTTGGTTTCATGGGGTAACCCAAGCTACAGAAAATATTATGAAAATTTTCCAAATTAAATGTTATTTGTTTATTTAAAATAACACTTAAAGCATTTAAGAGCTTTTGAAATGATATTTTCAGTTTTATTTCATTGTATAAGTATTTCACTTTTGTGTAAATAGACGTTCCATATTTGCAATTAGTAAGAGACAATCATGCTCATAACAAGACAGTACGAATAACATTATTAGATGTATGATGTAAGAGCATATAATTAAATCTGGCAAAAATTTACCAGTTCGAATCCAGATATTTAATTTTCAATCTAACTATATGGTATTTTTCGTGCAATATTCCTAAAATCTTGTAGGTACATGCTAGGATCTCGCATAACGTCCACCGTGGCGTGCAGTTTACCAGGCTTAAGATTGTCGTTAGGTAATCGTCTTTTATCTAGAGGCGAATGGGAACTATGCATGCATATATGTCTTTAAATATTTCGGTGATTCAGAATTCAATGATTTTTCTTGTTCTTCTGCATAAAAACAGGAAGAATTTTTACAATAACAAACAATCTAAAAAAAGGAGTTTTTTTTTTCTTTTTTTCATCACTGCCAAATGGCTAATAGTAGTGCATTGTACTAAATCAAGAAATTTAATAATATCAGTGAACAAGAAAATCTCTTATGTGTTTAAGTCTATATCAATATATACCAATATGTATCAATATATATATATATATATATATATGAATATTTGTTACAATATAAATATATATATATATATATATATATATATATATATATATATATATATATATATATATATATATATATATATATATCGTAACAAAAAAATTATAGAATGCGAGAAAACAGATGATGAAATGACGTAAGTATCTGCAAAAATAAAAGAAAGAAAGAAAGAAAGAAAATTAAAATAATTAATATTAATTTTAATAAAAATATTAAAATATGCAAAAACCAGTAATAATATCACTAAAACTATGAAAAACAAATCATAGAAAACTCAGAAAAGAAGTAAGGATATCGTCCATAATGAAATTCAAAAGGATGGATCTGATTTCAGAGTAGAGAGAGAAATTATTTTTTTACAATAATTAAGAGTGTCTTTATAAACATTGCACAAAAATTTAGAAAAGAAAGTAAAACAGTGAAAAAAAACCTTGCGAAACAGACATGCAATAGCTGAAACAGGAGAGTACATGTTCGTAAAAACAATACTTAAAAAAATATGCAAAAAGTTGTATGTTAGTTTTATTTTAATGAAACGATGAAAAGATCATGAAAAAATTCTTCGTGTAACAATTACATTGTATGTAATTGACAGTAAAAGTATTGTTCAAAAAGAATTTAAGATGTTTAATATGACTTATGTCCCCCTTACAAATAATTACACTATATACTCATCATGATTTTGGGATTTTTATTAAAAACAAGTAAAATTATTTTAAGAAATTTAAATGGTATTCCATAATACACCCCTTTCACCTACATATATATATATATATATATATATATATATATATATAATTTTATCATTTTTATTTTACAGGGAACTTCGAAATATTGTTTATTGAACTATAACAGTATATACATGTATATAATACTTAAAGGATAATATAGAGAGTGAATAAAATACAAAATAAATCTTATTTAATATATATATATATATATATATATATATATATTATGTCCATCAACATCACAAGATCACTGATACATATTTACAAAATAATAACATTACTAATTCATTTTTTCTTTAAAATATATTCGTAAAATCGCTAAAGAAACACATTAGAATGCTAATTTTGTAATTAACAAACTCCACCGTTATAAAAAACATTCTTAAAAATACAAAACTTAACTGGATTTCTATTATGTGTATATATGTGTATACGTATGTGTGAGTTACTCCATCGATTTTGAAAAATCTAGGCAAAGTTATATAATATTGCACTAATTTCGGATACTTCAGAAAATACTTCTTTTTTTACATTTTTTTTTTTTTTTTTTTTTTTGTTTTTGTAAAAAAAGATCTTTTACAGTAAAATCATCAAATAGAACCTTTTTTTTTTCTTTTGTGACGCTTAAGTTTTTAATCCTTAAATAATTTTTTCTCGGCTGTGAAGCAAAAGTTTTCATGAACATCTGCTTACATCATTAAAACATTTTTTCTTTCTAAATGACTCAAAGCAAAAATATATTTTTGCATAAAATGATCTTTTTCTTACCTCTCACGAGACAGGGTGATAATATAATTTATTTTAAGCAAAAATATGAAGTACATTTGGAAAAGGAAATTAAAGAAAAAAATTTTAATTGTAGATCAGTATAATAAATTTCAGTTATAATTTATTATTAAACTTTTGTATGTAAAATCGCAAAATACATATTTTTACGTTGCGATGAGGTATTAAAACCACCGAATTTTATCATAATTAGTGAAGACATAATTAATTACTTTGTTTTAAAATTTAAGATTATTTTTTAAGAGTCCAAGGACAAAGTATTTCTTATTTAATAAAGATCAAAATTTATTGCCAAGTTTAAAACCCACAATATTCTGCAAATGTTTATGAATGCGTTTAACAATTTTTTCTTAGGAAATCAGATTTATAAATAAATAAACAAATAAATAAAATCTAATTCCTTATAATGTATTTTTGTGAAATAATAATTTTCTACTGTATATGTATATATTTCGCTTGACTAAACTAAATTTAATTTTTTTTAGTATTACAAAATATATGAAAAAAGTGGTAAAAATTCTAATATGAGTAAAAATTCAATGTAAAGTAGTAAAAATTCAAATATAATAGGAGGGAGGGGATGAACTTGAATTTTATTTAATCGGACTAAACCGGATTCAACGATTTGAAAATACAGGATCTCCAGCACAGTAACAAGTCGATTATTCAGCTGAATTTTTATGAAGGTGTGGAAAAATCCGCACAAAATGTTTAAGCTTTACTCTTATAAAATATCTTCTGTTTAATAAATGTTCATTGTCGATGCGGTCATACGATTGCATTCTTCATTGCGATATTCAATAGGCTTGGCCTTGGCAACTTTTATAGAGTGACTGAGTACACTTTCATTTAAATCGGAGTATTAATACAGACAACTGCCAATTTTGGACTGCGAATAGTCCACACGATTGTGCCCAGAAGCCTCTCAAATCGCCAAAATAACAGTGTGCTGTTGCTTTGAAGCATCTTTTATTGTTGGTATTTAATTGTGCAAGTTAACGAGTAACTTGTACTATTACTACTGAGGGTATGCCGTCATGCTGCAAAACGTCGTGGTTCGATAATTGTAGCTATGTGGATGTCTGGATTCAACCATATTCATGCAGGACTAAAGTTACAGCTTGTGTTGTGAGAAACAATTCTGACAGGAAAGTCATTAAACTTGCATTTCCGGCAGTATGGCAATCGAAATCGCCGATGTCAATCGCTATAACTTTTGTTTGTATGGATTTCGTAATGGTGTTATGAAATGGATCTTCCGAAATCGCAATTTCGGAAGATCCAATAACTTTACAAGACAAATTAATTCTGTTATGTGTCAAAAAACCCAATGATGGTCAAGCTGATCTTCATTTGTAAGGAACAATCATCTATTAAAAAAATTCATGTGTGCCGTGTCATTTGGCATTGAATAATTCTTTGTTCATCGTAAAATCGTTTTGAATTACTAAAAAGTCCCATAATGGCGATATTTCGTACTACTTTTTTGAAATTAAAATTTTATAGTCCACTATATACGCACATCAAAATTTGTTTCATCCAATATTCTACCCACTACAGGGATCAAGATGAAAATTTACGCGTACTAAGAATCTAAACGTTAAAGAAAATTATATTTGGCAAAAAGTTTGGTAATTATTAACAATAACTAGCTCAAGTTTTAAAATCTAAAATTTAATATGTTCCTATTTTGTTGGTTTATTTGTTTATTATTATAAACAATTACTTTTATATATTAAAAATATTAAAAAATAATTTAAATATATTAAATATATATTAAAAATATCTAGTTTTATAAATAACATCCTATTAAGGCCATTGACTGTAAAGCATTGTCAATATAAATAAATAAATTAATTAATTAAATAATAATAATATATTGAGTATGTTGGTTTGTTGGTTTTATTTATTTATTTATCCTTTATTATTTGCACTAAATGCATATGTGTTTAGAAACAGGTATTGAAAAATCACAAATTGAAAAACCTATCTTATTTTAAGACAATAGAATATCAGTTATTAAGCATTATTCATTGATAGAAAATTTTCACTTAAAAAAATATATTTCCTAGCTGCAAGACACCTATCACGTCCAAGTAAATTTCCCAAGGAAACGCAAAATATACATCTCATCTCCTTTTTACCGAAGACAGATATTTGAAACTTTTCCAGCAAATAATTCTAAGCTTTATTAGGATCATTCAAGAAAAAATGTGTTTTGTTATATATATACCTTATTGTCTGGGAAATTGTCGTTATTTTATTAAAGCTATTTTCCGCCTTTGCGAATGCTTCAGAAGAAAATATTTTTGTTATTCACCGATATTTCTTTTGTAATATGTTCTAAATAAAATTCACGATAATGGTATGTTTTCAGTACTGTAACGATCTCGATTATGCTATATATTATATAGGTGTATTATTTGAACATATCGTTGATAAACATTTTATAAGATAAGAAAATTCTAATTCGTATTTTTTTTCCAGTTATTTTAATCATAATTGTCTGATTAATTCTTTTAATTTTCAATTAAACACGAAATTTATATCTATTTCACATTATATCTCTTTATGATGTTGTTAAAAACTATTAATTCATTCGATGTTTTAATAAAATATTAATGCATCTGAATAAAATGTATTCAGAACAGTATGTATTAAGTACCAAATGTATTAAGTACAGTTGTTAGCAAAATTATAGGAGCACACATCCACATTTATCATACATTATATATATATACATTGGTCGCTATTTTTTTATCATCACAGTTATTTATCATGACTTTTTCAAAAACACCATAAGACAAAGATCATGACTCAACCACTATTTACTTAACAAAACAATATTAGCTATACATCTTTTAAATGGGAATTATTGCTAGAGCTTCATTAATTTCGCTGTTGATTGTAGTTTATCTTTCACGATAACTCTATGTTATGTTTGGCGAATTTTCTGTATTTAAATTCGTGTCGTTTATTTTTGCCTAAAACAATTATTCGAAAAAAATCTTTGCGATCAAAAAATTTAAGAAAATATCAATATTGTCAACAAAATATAAATATTTCTAAGAAATATGTTAAATTAAGATTTTAAGAAACTTAATTATCTGAAAATAGAAAGATAAAGTTGTGAGGTTGAGACGTCAGAACGTCACCACAGTTGTTTTAATTAAGCTGGATCCAGCAAAGTAGGAAGTGGGGACGGTTAAAATCACTCCGTCGCCAGTGACACGGTGAAGGTTGAGGTCGAGCTAGATTTGTGTCGGCAGGGTGCTGCATTAAAAGACTTAGATTTTGAATATTAGTTAAATTAGAAGTGTTTTTTAAAAATACGGATTGAAATGTAGTGAAAGGAGGGTGTAGGAAGAAGTATAAAAATAGAGATGGTTTTAGTAGATGGGGTGGATGTTGGAGGATACTATAGTGGTTGTGATGAATCTTAGTTTGACGGATATTGAGAAGTAGAGTAGTGGAGATTTAGTGGCGTGAAGTTAAGTAGTGTTGAGTGTTGGTGAGTGTCTACTAGTTTCGGAAAGTTCAAGCTGGGTCAGAGAAGCCGTAGTATTGAAGTACGAGGGCGACCGTCTCTACACCTTCGACTTTCTGCTGTGGACTTGCTTGCAGCTAGCGGACGGCACATGGAGAAATTCCTAGCAGCTCCTGACTCGGTCGGCACAGACGAGTTCTCTTTACACCACCGATTCAATACCCGGCGTCAAGCCAGACTCCGACAACATGCTCAGCCATATGAATCACCTGCCGAGCAAGCCTTTGTACAAGCCTTTTGGGATAGCCCTAGACCCCGGTCTGAAAGCCTGCAACCCTGTGGCCTAGCTGACGAGTACATCGAGCACATTCACCAAGACCTCTAACCTTCCTGAAGTTACAGCTGCAAATCCACATCAGGTGATACCGTTCTATATTTTTTTTTCTATTACAAGTGCATTTCTGTCAGAGCTGTACAAAATGTTCGGCATACTTTGAAGCCTTTTTGGGACTTTATCTTTTAAGAACTCTTACGAAAGTTATGGACTTTCCCAAACTAAAAATACAAAATTTAATTTAGCCATGAACTTTCAAATCAAAATTAATGTTCTGCTTCAATGCCAACATTTTTGTTCTCTCTTAAATATCTATTTTATGTATGTATTAAGTTTTTTTTACCTTGTAGCCATCACCTGCAAAAAGCTGGTAATATAAACTGTTTTTCTGGACCCTTTGTAAATTTCCCCCCCTTTTTCTTTTGTATTTCTATAAATGATGTATTTATAAACTGCATATTTGTATTTGTTGAATATTTGTCTAAAAGTTTATCTGTATGTACTTTTAGAGGGGGAACAATGTTTTTTTAGCTATAAGCATAAAAAACGTGTTTAACCATATAACATTAAAAAGACTAACTGCTCAGTTTTTTTCGCTTATGCTCTAGCTAAGGAGGGAGAAATATTTCTGCATGTAACCTATCTATTATGTTAATAGAGACGAACATGTCTCAGTTTCTTCTAGAGATGAATTCTAACAATTTTTTTTTACTATGCATACTGTAAAAGTTTTTCCCATTTCAGACACACTCTGATGGACTATTTCACTTACACTGATGTTAAAAGTATTTTTATCTGAAGTGAAAGATCTCTTAATCTGATGTCAAAAAGTTCTTTTTCCTGGATGCGGACAAACTGCACATTCCGAAGTCTACTATTTCCTGACGACAATTAAACTGCTAGCCACTTCATCTGCAGGATAGATTTCACATCCTATTTAATACCATTACATTTTATTAAAGACTTTTTCTTCACTTAGATTTGTTAAAAATGTGTTAAGTATCTTAGATGTGTTAAGTATCAATAAAACAGTGAAAGTTTTTAAAATAAAAATTAAAACTTTGAAAAGGCAAGAGAAATGATATATAGTTATATAAATGTTATACAGTCGAACCTTGTTAACGTGAATCTCAAAGGGGATAAAAATTTGTACCTGCTTCGGTAACTAATCTTTATGTAATTAAACTAATCTTCATTTTGAAAGTTATTATGGAAACATTATGTTAAAAGTAATTCATGTTAACAAGGCTCAACTTTATTTAATAATATTTGGCAGGAAATTTCTGTTTTGCAAGCTACATTATATAAGAATGAAGTATTGACTTCTTTATTTCCTTATTTAATTTCATGGTGATTTGGTAATCTTTTCTTTCTTTCTCTTTTTTTTTTCACTTTTTCTTTTTTTAGTGAAAAGTCTTTAGACTTTTTACCGTGTTTTTATTAACTTCGATTCTTGTTTTGTTTGTTTGTCCAGTACAAATCTTGCAATCGATTTTTAACTAACTTCCCAACTAGCTAGACATTTGAAACTTTCAAAATAGCTCAGAACATGGTGACAATGCATTTTTTAAATACTTTTAGTCAACTGGTTCTGGTCCCCGCTGCCCTCAGCAGCGTTTATGTGATTCGACAAAGAATTTATTTAACTAACTTCCCGACTAGCTAGACATATGAAATTTTCAGAATAGTTCAAAACACGACTACAATGCATTTTTTAAATAATTTTAGCCAACTGTTTTGGGTCCCCACTGCCTTCGGTAGCGTTTATTATGTGGTTCAACAAATATGTAACTTCCCGACTAGCTAGACATTTGAAACTTTCAGAATATCTCAGAACATGGTGAAAATGCATTTTTAAATACTTTTAGCTAACGGTTACGGGTCCCAGCTGCCTTCGGCAGCGTTTATCATATGCTTCAAAGATCATTTAACTTCCCGACTAGCTAAACATTTTAAACTTTCAGAATAGCTCAGAACACGGTGACAATACTTTTTTTTAATACGTTTAGCCAACTGTTTCAGTACCCTGCTGCCTTTGGTAGCATTTATATGATTCAGTGGCGGATTGAAGGGGGGGGCTCCCCCCCCAAAACACTGACATTTACAATTGAATATTGCAATTGTAAATTTTTTATTGGTCTAGAATAACAGTTTTAAAAATATTTGCCCCCCCCCCCCTTCAAAGTGAAGTTCTGGATCCGCCACTGATATGATTCAGCAAAAAATTTATTTTACTAACTTCCCGACTAGCTAGACATTTAAAAATAGCTCAAAACACGGTGGAAATGCATTTTTGTTCATACTTTTAACCAACTGTTTCATGTCCCCGCTGCCTTTGGTAGCATTCATATGATTCAACAGAAAATTTAAAACATGATATAAAAAAAAGTTGTTTTTATCTTGTAATATTTTTATTGTATTTCTAATATTAACAATATTCTTTTCTAGATACAACAAATGTTGCAGCTGAAGAATTACCTGTATTTTCAGTATATTAGAGATAAATTTCAGGAGCCATCTGAAATGCTTTCATCCCCTGCAATATTACAGACTCAATTCAAGGTAAGATTTTTATTATTTTATATTATTAAAATTTTATTTATTTATTTTTTAAGTTACTTAAAAGCCTTTTCATAAATATTTTAAACTTTCTGCATAATCAGGGACAAAATTTTAAATGCACAAACGTGTCAGTTTTTTCTTTACATTGAAGCAATTATTTACATTGAAGCAAAAATCAAAGAGTGTTTTCATTTTTCTATAAATAATTTAACCTGTATTTAGAGTTGTAAACTGATGTATATGTTGAAACGTTCAACATAAATAAAACCAGAAATCCACACATCAAAACAAATGTAAACAATGAAATTTATAGTTTTCAAGAAAAGGAAAAAAAAAAAAAAAAACAAGGTAGAACTTATTTTAGTGGTGGTATTTTAGAAATTGAATCTAATAAGATTAAAGAAAGTTTATTTTAAGCAAGATCCAGATCTTCAAGGTAAATATCTAAATTCTTTTAAACCAGTAGTATTTGTGCTTGAACAAAAAATGATTTCATATACTGAAAAAAAAAAATCATTTGGCTTTACCTATAATTCTAAACTATAATAAAAATTGCAAGTTTATAATAAAAGTTATTATATCAGATGTTTACATATACTCAATTTTGTATTTTGCCTTATGGAACAATTTTTAATTTGTTAAGTGAAAAGAAAAATACTTACATTGAATATTATATGTATACTATATTTATACTTTTTACTTGTCTTCATTTATTTTTAAATATTTCATGTGTCTTATATGCTTGCTCATATGTCTTCACTATCATTTTTAATGCATTACGGCTTTAAAATTTTAATTTAAATATGCAAACAATAAAATACTCAAAATCCACAATATTCTAAAATCTGCACAATCTCTGGTTCCAAACCGTGCAGATTTCTGGGAGTGTACTGTATATATTTTTAAATTTTTGAATATTACAATATTTCTAGGTACACTAATATCAATATTCAATTGTTTATTAATATTTTTGTTCGAATTCTTTCTTCCCCTCTGTCATTAGCAGTTTGTGCTAGCTAATCCCCTTCCCCTTTTTTTGTTTTTGTGTCATCAATTTTCAATTAGTAAAACAGTAAAAATGATATTAGTGATAGGTATTTATGTATAATTTAAAATTTTCTTTAATTTTTCTATATTTATTAATATGCTAAATATTTCACTTTATATTTAAAATAAATTTAAATATTTGTATACTTATAACACAGTCATTAAATGGATCCTTCATAAATCCTAGTTATTTTTAATACTACTCTTATATATGTACTAATATATATTTTTTAAAACATGCTCATTGCTCAATCCCCCAGTAGCAGAATTTTATCTGCCAATCTGCGACAGCTATTTAGGTATCAGAAAATAATCTGCATCATAATTTTGCAATAATAATTAACTGAAAAAAATATTGCCAGATTCAGTAAACATATTTTTGATCCCAAGTTTGTGTTTATCTAATGTTAGTTAACCAGATATGATCAAAGCATTGTAATATTAAAATTTTAGTTAAGGTAAAGTGTTGACATTATTCATTATTCTTGATATCACACAAGAAGAAATATGTCCATGATTTTGTTCATAGCTCCAGTAAAATGTTTGTATGTAAGGGACTCCAAATTGAAATTAATGCAGCTTTCAAAAATTATAACTAGATGTAGAACCATTAAGAAATATAAACACACTCTTATCAACAATTCCAGTTTGTTCGTCATTGCCATCTGTACATTATCTTAAATTGCATTTTGCTCACTTTCTCAGTGACCAAGTCCCAACTTTTACAGGAAGCTTCTGATATTGGAATTGTGTGTATAAGTGACTTAATAAGTACAAGTATTTTCTTTTAAAGATCACCAACGGGTTTTTTTGTATGAAGACTTCATGTCATATGTGATCCCTATCGAAATTTATTTATGCTGCGAATGAAGGATTGAAAAGCACAAAATTTCTGTAGAGAGCTTGATCACCAATCGTTAGGGATAGAGGAGGGGGGTCGCACAATTTTTTTTTTTTTTTTATGAGTGAGTGTTATTGAGCAGTTTTAATTATAAGTTTTAGAATGCATTAAAGTTAGTTCAAAAAGAATATTGATATTTATGTTGTATTGTATATGAAGAAAAATTAGAAATCGCAGTGCTTCGCAGATCATTAGAAGAAAGTGTGTGTGTGTGTGTGGGGGGGGATAAAACATATGAATGAGTGATATTGAACAATTCTTCTTCTTTATTATTTTTCTTCTCTGGAATCTAATTAGGTAAGTTTAAAAAAAGTTGGCATTTGTTTGTAGATGGAGAAAAATTAGAAATTGCAAGGATTACAGATGGCATTTGATCGCCGATTGTTGGAAGGGTGAAGGGACCCACAAAAAAATTATTCAAGTGAAAGATATTGAAAAATTTTACCTCATTATGGGTTCCAGAATCTAATAAAGCAAGTTTAAAATGACCATTGACATTTGTATTGTAGATGGAGAAAGATTAGTAATCACAATGCTTCTGCTGAACGTTTGATCTCTGATCATCAGCAAATGGGGGGGGGGATAAAATATTATACTAGCAAACCCATGGGAGATATTCGCACTTTCTTTCTTTTCTTATTTATCTTTAAAATTTGAAAGTTGAAACTCATAAATGTTATACCAATTTCACCACCTAATTAAAATTTTAATTTACCAGAAGCCAAATTATTATTAAAACCAAATTAATATTGTACAATAGGGAAGCCAAAATCATTCAAAGAAAGGTTTCCAAATGAAATTCATTGTTCATGACTCAATTTTCATTATTCCACTGGCAGTACAGCTTTAATATAGGACACCCACGACGCCTTTTAAATTTTTGTCATCATGTTGGAGATGACTTTCTATTAATTTTGGTATAATTTTTTTTGTTGTTGTTGTTTTGTTTAAAAATAAATAAATAAATAAAATAAAATAATTCCTATTTTGATTATAATTTTTTTATGATTGTGTTTTTTAGTCAATTTATGACACAAAAGTTCATAATCTATATATATCTTTAAATTATTGCTAGGTTTAAAATAACACTTGCAAAGATTTTGAAGAAACAATTGTTAAAAATCCTTTGTTTTTCTTAAAATAGTCTCATCAGACAAATCTCGTCATCTTTTCTTGTTAGTCCATTGAGCCAAGTCCGCGTGCTTAAATATTGTCCATGTATAATTATTTTTTATTCTCGCGTACCGAATCCTTTCGACAAAAAATAATTGAAACTGGTCCACGTTAGAGAAATATTATATAGATTACACTCATCATTTTTCATTATACTGTTTCAAAAAAAAGTATTAAAAAAAAAAATAAAAAAATCCTTTTTAAAAAAATCCATATATTTAACAGCTGACAATTTTTTGAATGTCAAAACAGAATTTAAAAATATGTATTAGTTAATGAGTTATAAGTAAACAAAATTTCCTATAGAAAGGGTCGATCCAGGTTTTAATTTTTGGGGCTCATTTTTGCTTTTATATGATTCGACAGAAAATTTATTCAACTATCTTCCCAACTAGCTAGACATTTGAAACTTTCAGAATTGTTCGTAACATGGTGAAAATGCATTTTTTAAATGCTTTTAGCCAACTGTTTCGTGTTTCTGCTGCCTTCGGCAGTGTTACCAATACAAAGCTTGTAATCAATTTTTCACATTTCTCGATTAGCTAAACATTTGAAACTTTCATGATAGCTCAGAACACAGTGACAATGCATTTTTGTACTACTTTTAGTCAATTGTTTTAGGTCCCTACTGCCTTCGGCAGCGTTTATATGATTCAACGGAAAATTTATTTAACTAACTTCCCGACTAGCTAGACATTTGAAACTTTCAGACTAGTTCAGAACACGGTGAAAATGCATTTTAAAAAATACTTTTAACCAACTGCTTCGGGACTCTGCTGCCTTCGGCAGCGTTACCAGTACAAAGCTTGCAAACGATTTTTCACTAACTTCCCGACTTTCATTTGAAACTTTTATAAGATCTCAAAACACGATAGCAATGAATTTTTTTAATACATTTAGCCAATTGTTCCGGTTTCCTGCTGCCTTCGGTAGCGTTTATATGATTCAACAGAAAATTTAGAAACATGGTATATAAAAATTTTGTTTTTTATCTTGTAATTATTATGAATCTTATTTTCATGAAGGAGCCCATTTTTATGAGTTTGAATTTTGTGAAGGGGTCCATTTTAGAAATTTGAATTTTGTGAAGGGGCAGCAAAAGGGTCCCAATTTTTGTCTGGATCGACCTCTGCATAGAATAACATTGGCTTGGGCTTCCAGTGGTGGTAAGTGTGGCAAGCCATTAAAACCAATAACTTTGATTTTAAAAAGAAGTTATTTAAATCAAAGGTTTCTTTTTTTCTTTTTTTTTTCAAAAATAATCACTTGTTTTATATCACTACAATCCTGAACAGAAATAGAATTTATTATGATAATTTTCCAATTTTCCTGAAAATTAAAAAAAGCGAAAAAGGTTTAATTTTAGAATTTAGACTCGAAAGAAGTCTCATGATAGAAGAAATTATTCAAAGTGAAATATCAAGATAAAAAAAAAGAAGCACAACAGTAATGCTGAATAAATCATTTTTTCTGCTTATTATTATTATTTTTAATGCTTTAATCATAATGCTTTTATTTATTTATTTATTAATACTTTAATCATGAAGCTTTTTCAATAATTTTGTTACAGTTACATTTTTATTGATATATTGAGGGTAAAAAAAAAAAAAACTTAGTGTGAATTTTTTAATGAATTTGTATTTTTATTAATCTTTGGATGTTGTTATCACATTATTCAGCTTCGTCTTGCAATTTTATTTCAATATTGCCACTATTATTATTTGTTGAACCATGTGAAAAATTTGGGGGTAATATATTTTCGAGTGTGACTTTTTAAAAGATAGTGGGATTCTCACAATTTCACCCTCTAAAATGAACCCTGATTAATACCCAGAATGTTTGTTCAAATATTGTCCATAAGTTGAAATATATACTTAAACATTCTTTTGTGATTTTTTACTTATTTACTTTGAAATATTCCATGCTAGAAATGTATTTAATTACCAAGCATTTATTGTTTGTTTGGAAAGTCGAGTGGAATCGTTTCATATTATTATCATTATTTCATCTGTTTCAGGTCCATCACATCAGACTTTAAGAAGAAGGAAAGAAACTTTAAAGAATGTGATTCTAGAAATATTATGAGGAAATGCTAAAATTAGAAAAGAAGCACTTTATATTGTTAAATAAATCTTTAAATTTACTGAATAAATTGTTTTATTAATTTATTTTTCTTAAATCGTTCTTGTTTGAACATTATTTTCATTTTTTCCCCCCTATGTTAATCTGTATGCTGTTAAAGTTTTGTATTATTCAGATTCACTGTTTTAATAAAAAATTAAAAATATTACTTTAAAGTAAAATATATATGAGTTTTTAAGATAATATGTTCAATGTAAAAGATATATCTATTATCTCTTAACTTGATGTTTTGTGTCAATAAATAAATAAATAAATAAATAAAGTAAATAATAATAATAATTTGCAGTAGAAGGTGAAATGTTAAAAAGAAATGCCTGTTGATGAAATATTTTTTTTTTCTGCAAAATATGTATCAAACAGTCCAGAGAAAAGAAAGAAATTTTGCATACTACAGTTTTTATAGCATAAGTAAACAACTAAGTGCATTTTTTGTGGTTTTTAGCCAGAAAATAAAATATTAAAAATGTGAAAAATATTTTTTTTTTTTAATGAGTACTAATCTAACTATTGTAAATTTTCTGAATGTGAAATATATATATATATTATATAACAAATAATTTTAGAAACAAATTTCCCCATAGAATAACTTAGGCTTTGTTTGTCGGTGAGATTAGATATTGCCTGTTCTTAAAGGAGCTTGGCACCACAGAAGTAGTTTTCATATTAAAACTTATTTTTCCATGTAATATTTATATGATAAATTGAACTATATTATGTTTGTTCCATAAAATATATATTTAGTCAAGAATTATTGTAGTTTGTGATACATTTTTTTAGAGACTTGAAATCTTTTAATTGCATTTTTTCATAAATTCATGATCTTAAAAATGCTAAATTTTCTACAAATATTTAAGGAAGACTAAATATTTTTTTGGATGTTTATAAGAATCTACTTAAAGGATTTCGCAGTATCATTAAAAGAAAAAAAAAATCAAAATTTTACATAAAACCCATGCATTATTATTATTTTCTTAAAAACTAGTTGTTAATAAATTTCAAAATCCATCCCTAATTCTTTTTAGGAGGTTGTATTAAACATTCAAAAAAATAAGTCTTCTTGTAGAAGTTTTAGTGTTTTGAAGATCATAAATTCCCCCCCCCCCCCCAAAAAAAAAAAAAAAAAAGAAAAATGAAAACTGGGAATACGCAATTTAAAGTTTTCATATATGTAAAAAGTATATCAAAAACCATAACATAATTATTCCCTGAATATTATATATTTTATTTACAAAACCTAATTATTTACAATTTAAAAATATTAAATGGAAATATAAGTCCTATAAGAAAAAGGTATTTTTAAAAAGGTAAACTTGTCTTTTTTTTTTTTTTTTTTTTTTTTTTTTTTTTTTTTTCCCAGTTTGAAACTAACTCTAACTTTTGATTGTTGAGGGGGGATCGGTGCAACTCCATTCATATAATCCTTTTCTTTTCTTTTTTTTCCAATATATCTTTTAAAGCACATTCTAGAAAATTCTAAAGATTAATTTTAGTTGAGGTTTTAGAAAGGCGAAGGGCCTTCTTTCAATAATTTCTCTTATGACAACATCTCAATTGTTTTCTCTGCTTATTTTCATTTAAAAGCAGATAATATCTAATCTCATTCATAGTCAAAGTGTATGTTATTTTATAGGAAAATGTGTGTCTACAATTACTCATTAGCTAACGTATTATATATATATTTTTTTTAAATCTTTCTTCATATTCAGAAAATTCACAATTGTTAAATTAGTATTTATTTTTTAAATTTTTAATATTTCACATTTAAAGTTAAAAAAAAAAAAAAAAAAAAAAAAAAAAAAATCGCTAAGTGCATTTTTTGATTTTTTTAGCAAGATAAAATGTTAAAAAAGTGAAAACAGAATTAAAAAAAAATTACATTATTATATTAACAATTATTCATGAAAAAAAAAATTCCCCATAGAATAACATGGGTTTTGGCTGCTGGTGAGATTATGTATTGTTTGTTTTTAATAAGACTTGATACCACTGATGTAGTTTTCATATAATATTCGATTTAATATTTATAAATTGAAGTATATTAGGTTTGTTCAATAAAATATATATTCAGGCAACAATTATGGTTTTTTATTCATTTTTTATAGACTTGAAATCTTTTAATGGTTTTTTTCAGTTTGCATTTTTTCATAAGTTCATGATTTTCAAAATGTTAAAACTTCTATAAATATTTAAAAATAGTTGATAATTTTTGGATGTTTATAAGAACTTACTTAAAAGAATTAGGTTTTATTAAACATCCTGAAAAATTAGTCTTTTCTTAAATATATGTAGATGTTTAGAAAGTCTTTATTTATCAACCTTAATTAATTTAGAAAATTTGGAGTGGAAGGATGATTTTTATACCAACTATGTGAAAAATACCAGAGCTAAATATGTAGATGTTTTAGCATTTTGAAGATCATGATTCCTTTAAAAAAAAGAAATATGAAAACTGAGACTATGCAATTTTGACGATTTCAGATCTGTAAAAAATAGATCAAAATCCATAATAATTGTTCCTTGAATACGTATTTTATTTAACAAACTTAATATAGTTCAATTTATAAACAAATTTCCCCATAGAATAACATAGGCTTTGGCTGTCGGTGAGATTAGATATTGTCTTTTCTTAAAGTAGCTTAGCACCATTAAAGTAGTTTTCATAAAAAAAAAAAAAAAAATAAAATAAATAAAAAAACTTATTTTTCCATATAATATTTTTAAAATAAATTGAACTATATTTTGTTTGTTCCATAAAATATACATTTAGTCAATAATTATTGTGGTTTTATATGTGTATATATATTTTACAGATTTGAAATTTTTCAATTGCATTTTTTCATAAATTTGTGATCTACAAAATGCTGAAACTTCTACAAATATTTAAGAAAGACTTAATATTTTTTTATGTTTATATGAAACTACTTAAAAGAATTATCAGGGATGAATTTTGCAATATCTTTAAAAACAAACCATATTAAAAATAAATATTTACCCCCCCCCCCAAAAAAAAAAAAAAAAAAAAAAAAAAAAGGGTTATCACATGAGCATGCATTATTATTTTTTTTTTCTTTAAAACTAATTAATAAATTTCAAAATCCATCCCAAATTCTTTTTAGTAGGTTGTATTAATCATTAAAAAAAAAAAAAAAAAAAAAAAAAAAAATGCATATTTTCTTAAATATCTGTGTAGATTTTAGCAATTTCAAGATCATGAATTCCTTAAAAAAAAAAAAAAAAAAAAAAAAAAAAAAGGAAAACTAATAATTCGAAATTTGAGGATTTCAGATCTGTAAAAAATGTATCAAAAACTATTGTTCCTTAAATATGTTTCATTGAACAAATCTAATATAGTTAAACTTAAAAAATATTAAATGGAAATGTAAGCTTTTATATGAAGCCTACTTTAATGGTGCCAGGTCCTTATAATATTTTTTTAAATACTTTTTTTGGATTTTGTCAACAATGGCTGCCAAGAAAAAAAAAAAAAAAAAAAAAAAAAAAAAGTGGTTAAAAATGGCAGCTGAAATCAGTGGTCAACAATGGCTGCCAAGAAAAAAAAAAAAAAAAAAAAAAAAAAAAAAAAAAAAAACAAGTGGTTAAAAATGGCAGCTGAAATCAGTGGTCAACAATGGCTGCCAAGAAAAAGGAAAAAAAAAAAAAAAAAAAAAAAAAAAAAACAAGTGGTAAAAAATGGCAGCTCAAATAAGTGGTCAACAATGGCTTCCTTTTAAGGCACTTCACGTGTCTTAAATTCAGTTACGTTCCCGTCTTAATTTAAGACGCTTCACGTGTCTTAAAATTTAAGTCGCGAATTCGTGTCTGAAAATAATGACACCCATTTCAGACGCTTATGTGTCTGAATTTAAGACACATGAATTTGCAGTGTAGTTTCGGAAAGTTCAAGCTGGGTCAGAAGGGTATCCTCTGTCCCATAGCGAAGCCGTAGTATTGGAGTACGAGTGCGACCGTCTCTACACCTTCGACTATCTGCTGTGGTGAGATATTTAAGCTAATTAAATTGTTGATTTATATATTTTTGATTTAATAATACGCTGACTGAGCTAATATCTATCTCCAGGCCGTCCTCCCATTAATCTGGTTCAAATAAACTCATATTGTTTGTTCAATTAAAGTCTCTGGTTTTCTTAGTAATCTAAATATTTAAGTTAAGATGGAGTTTGCAGGAATGCAAACGCCACAAAGTTAATAAAAAAATATAAGTAAAACAATCTGGTGTGAAACAACTACACGACATCCATTATCTAAAATTATATGTATTACATGCACTTTTTAAGGATTAACCTAACTATTTGACCTAATAAATTAGACTCCTAAAAATTTTGAAAGAAGATAAATCTGATATACGTGTAAAGGTATATGAAAGAGATTTACACAGCAAATTATAAAATAATAATAAGAAAAAAATATCAGATGAGCCATTTTTTGAAACAATAATTTCCGAGATCTATTTCTGATCGGCCTAATCAGGATGACTGTTAATTTTTCTTTAATAACCAAGTAATACATTAGAAAATATATTTATAGTGGGTTTATGTAACAATTAAAAAAATCATTAGGGCCGTTTTTCAGATACGGACTTACAGTTTTCTTTTTTACTTTTTTTTTTTTTTTTTTAAATTACTGTTTTACCGACAATTACCAAAACTTTGCATACTCAATTATTGACTGGGAAATAATAAATACATACAAAAGTATATAAAAAATATGGTTCATTTGGCAAGTCTGAAAAAAAAAAATCTGTACAACCGTTTTTAAGAGAAATCACTTGCCAGACATAAAATTAAAACTTTTATATAGGACCCTTCTGAAATTTCTTGAACCAACCAACTTTTTTATACGAAAGTTTATCTGATAGATTGTATATATAGCAACTTTAAAGAAGAACTCTATAGCCGTTTTTGAGATATGTACTTACGGTTCCACATCCGGTCGCGGATGATCTACTTCCGTTTTTTTCATTTTCACCAAAAATTCGATAAGTCATCTGTACACCAGATCTGTCTCAGTTCTGAAGTGTAGTGGTTCTGTCTTTAAGAATTTTGGAGATATAGTAGTCAGACGATTCCACATACACATACACACGTACTGAGCGATTGCTGAAGACTTTAAAACATTTAAATCAGGTGAAAACTCAAAATTTAATGTTTAGACCGAATACAATACTTCCATTACCTACGGTAGTCCGGTAATGGGAGTTAATGCGTGCATATAATATTAATTCTTTCCATATTTATATTTTTGACAAAATATTTTATAGCATTAAACAAAAGCACCTGGTGATTAAGGATGTATTCTGGTCTAGATGCTTAAATTATGGGCGTTATGTCTTGATCGATAATTATATATATATATATATAGAATAAGTAATATATGTATTTTTATCTTGTATTAAAAAATGTTTCACTTTTGAGCTGCAGAGGATATTTTTTTTTCATTTCTTTCTCTCTTGGTAAGGTGTAGGAGACCAAGCTTTTTTTGTTTTTGCTAGTAGCTCTTGGAACATCTCACTGTTTTTTTCTTACCCTGCATTGAGGGTCTCCCTAATGATGAATTCATTGTTTTAAATTTAAAAATTCATTGTTCAAAATTTAAAATTAGATTCTTAATTAGCAAGACCTTTAAAGACCCTACGTGAGAGAAAACAACAACAAAAAATCACAAAATGATAACTGTCTAAAAGAAAAAAAAAATAATTTTCTGACATTTCTTCATATTTCAAAAAAAAAAAAAAAAGGTTTAAAAAGTACATATATTTATTAGTTGAGAGCAATAGACAGCTCTATAATAATTATGAAGTTAATTCGTTGGGTAAAGCTCGAGATATCATATAACGATGTTGAAAAAGTTAGTTTTGAAAAGCTTATTAAAGTTTTTTTGCAAATGTTTCAGGCAGTCGCGGCAGTCTAAGCTATTGAATGATATGATTTTCGGTGATATAAATCCGTTTTTTTTTTCTTTTTTTTTTTTTTTTTTTTTAATTTCATTTTACAATATACATTTTTTATTTTATTTTTGAAATTGTAGAACAGAATAGCCTTTTTATTTTAAGCAATTATTTAAATTCAAGGAAAATTGCAGAAATATTTTTTAAAGTTAAATTTATTTTTTAATACTCTTTTATGATGCAAATCGCATTAGTTATTTGGAAAATTTTGAAATCTCTCCTCATTCGTAGATGTTATTCATACCTTTTTCATTTCTTGTATATCTTAGTTTAGAGTTTTTTAATTGTTTATAACTTTACTTATTTACTACAAGTATTATTTATTTACTACTAGTTTTTGTTTTAATAGTTTATATTTTTAATTATTAATAACTATTAGTAATCGTTTATCGGCTTTATTGTGATTTATGTTACATCAAATTTTTTAAGTAATTCTTTTTTTATTTTATTACTTTCGATGTATCTAATGTGTATATTGAAGCTTCCATGTATGCAATTTTTCGTGTGAAGAAATAGCGTACATTTTTCACACAAATCAATTGTTGTAAATTTTTGTTGGCTTATAGTGTTTGCTTAAAAATATCAATTTTAATTACATTTTCTTTGTCTTTATCCATAACAGAAAAAAAAAAAAAAAAGACAAAACAAAATTTTTTACATATATTGTAATCAAATACTTAAATTGAATGGAAATCGCATACTTTTTTTCAGGTTTAAATAATAGCTGAACCGTTCATGAGGTAAAAAAAAAAAAATGTAGGTTTGTATTTAGTATGAAATCTGTAACAGAAAAAAAAAAAAAAAAAAAAAACTAAAAGTTATTTTTTTTAATACTCTTTTTCTAATGTAAATCGTTTTAGTACTATGGAAAGTATTGAAAAGGCTCTCTCATTCGGAGATTTATTTTTCCCTTATTCACTTGTTGCATTTTTTTATTTTAGAGTATTTTAATAGTTTATATTTTTACTTATAATTAACCACTGGTAATTTTATCTCGGCTTCACTGTGGTTTATATTACTTCAGATTTTGTTTTTAATAAATATTTCCGAATTAACTAATTTTCATGCTTCTGATGTGTACGTTAAAGCTCCCATGGTACACACATGTGGTTTTTCTTCAGACGAAATATAGTGCTTTATCCACTCGAAACAATTGTTGTGATTTTTTGTTGGTTTATTGTGTTTGCCAAACAAATGAAATTGTTATTATATTTTTATTATTCTTTATCCATAACAAAAGAAAAACAAAGTCACAGGAAATGTTGTGAAATTTTTATTTATGGTTTAGACAAATATAAAATGTATAACACAAATATTAACAGCATAAAAATTTTGCTGTGGAATCTTATAGGAAATTCATTCGAGATGTTTCACAAAGCAGCTTTTTAATTATAATAGAATATATATATATATATATATATATATCTACAGTAAGTTTGACATAACTTGTCAAATGAAAGGAGGTGATAGAACAGCCCGTGGGGAGCACCATAGAAACCCTGCCCTATCTCTAACCGTTTCCGAGTTACGGTATAGATAGAAGAAAAATCTGTTTTTTTCCATCCCCTCTAAAAAACCTAAAATTTGTGAGCTTTCTTAAAGACTTACACGCAAAATAAGCACATATTTGGAAAGAGGAGAAACAATCCTATCGGGTGACATCATTTACATCAGGAAACCTTAATTTGATGTCGAGCTACAAGCGCTAATAATTGGCGAAGTTTAAAATCGAGTCGTCACCAAATTTTTTAACAGGCAATTCTGCAAATACCGTTGAAGCTACAATCAGTCAAATTTACAAAACACTTCTCCATTCCATAAGCTTTAGAATGATACCACAATAAACCATATCGGTGTTCTAGGTCAGGAAAAATTTAGCCTTTTGCTTGAAATGCATTCATCACAGAATTTGACGTTTGTCGAGAAGGAGTCACACGGGGTGACATAGAAGTTCCTGATTTCATGTGATCCTTCAGCCCACTGTTTTGTCAGATGCAAAAAAGAAAGTTTTAAAGACAAACAAGAAAAGTAGTAGCTGTATTAATTTTACAAACACAATGGAATGGAAACAAAAGAAGTATGACGTTTCTCACGTCTTTCACAAAGAAATGTGAAAAAAAAAAATGACGTATCTCACGTTTATGATTAAAGCACATATGCATTCGAAAGGATGTGTGAAATTTAGTGCCGCTTCTGAAATTGGTCACCCCCACACCTGATACATTCCTTTACCCGCTTACGAACGGAAACTACAGTAGCTCTTATCAAAAGCTCATCCATCAGTTTTATTATTGCATCATCAAGCCGGCTGCTTAAATCTTGCAAACTGGCAACTTCTGTGAGGTAAACTTCTTGCTTCAAGAAATCCCAAACATAGAAGTCCAATGGAGTGAGATCTGGTGATCTAGGTGGCCAAGGAATTGGTCCATTAAGACCAATCCATCGCGGATACTACTGAGTCAAGAAGTCCCGAACGCATTGGAAGAATGTGCAGGGGCCCCATCGTGTTGAAAAATGATTTCCGCTCGTTGGAGTACAGCAATTACATCAAGTAAACCTGGAAGATGATGTTCCAGAAACTCCAAATAGGTATTGCTTGTCAGATGACCTTGGAACACATGTGGACCTATCAAGCGATCGCCAACCACTCCAAGCCAAACATTTAAGCTGAATCGCGTCTGGAACGATGAGTTTCGTCTTAAAAATGGATATTGTTGAGCGTAGTGATGCCAGTTATGTAAATTTAATATGCCATCCCGAGTTAAAAGTGGCTCATCTGTCCACAGTATCGTTCTAAGGAAATGGTGTTCCTCAATATCTCGCTCTAAAAGAATGTTACCCGGCAGAATGTTACCCGCTTTTGAAAATCTGAGCGGCGTAATTCGTGTACCGGTGTGAAGTGGTATAGATGATGCTGTTTTTTGCGCAAATCATTCATCACTTTACTTTGGGAGATTTCACCTTCTCTCGCAAGTATGCGTGAACTCATATTTGGATATTCCTCCACTCGGCCGAGTGCGGACTCCTCAGCGGTGGCGGAGGGGGGGGGGCATGGCCCCTTTAGTACACCCTACCGAACGACCCACTCTCACTAAGACTTCGATGAATTGCGGCAAATACAGCACGGTTGGGCGCACGACGATGTGGATAACGTAGACGGTACTCTTCTTTGGTTCTCCGACAGTTACCATCGCAGAATCCATACACAAAATGCATATCCGAGTACTCTTCATTTGTAAAACTAGGCATATCTGTTTATAAGTTGGAATGTATGACAATTTCATTCTTGTGACGACTTCAATTGAAAATAAAATTCAGAAGGGTAAACAAAAAGGGATAAAATTTCAATATTTTTTTACAAATGTAGAAGAAAAAAGGGCTACGGAATAAGAATTGACTTGGTTAATTCGTACTAATGTATGAAATCATACTAAGTATGAACTAAGAGAGAGCAAGTAGACGTGCGAGCAGCGTGAAAAGAAACGGCCGAGCTCCAGCAAAGTCCAGAAAATGCTAAAGCAATAAGCAGTATAAAACGTAAAAGAAACTGACGAGCTAATGAGCTGTTACAGATTGACTCGCCTTTTGTACCCGCGAGTGGGATGAGCGCACAGGAAGGTTGGAATACATTTGCATATCACTAAGAGTACATATGCAGATAGTCACGAATTTGCGTACGTTCAATTTACTCACCATCGTTTCGTTTGCGGATTTTCGACGAACACTGTTTTCAGTGATGTATTTCAAACAAAAAAGCTAAATTTCTAATGAACTAGAACACCGATATGGTTTATTGTAGGCTCATTCTAAAGCTTGTGGAATGGAGACGTTTTTGGTAAATTTGACCGATTGTAGCTTGAACGGTGTTTGCAGAATTGCCGGTTAAAGTATTTGGTGAGAACTCGATTTTAAACATTGTTAATGTTTTAGTGCTTGTAGCTCGCCATCAAATTAAGGTATCCTGATGTAAATGGTGTCACCCGATAGGATGTTTTCTGCTCTTTCTAAATATGTTCTTATTTTTCGTGTAAGTCTTTCAGAAAGTTCACAAATTTAATTTTTTTCAGACGGAATGGAAGAAGCAGATTTTTCTTCTATCTACCGTAACTCGGAAACGTTTAGAGATAGAACAGGGTTTCTATGGTGTTTTATGCTCCCTATGGGCTGTTCTATCACTTCGTTTCGTTTGGCAGATTATGTCAAATTCACCCCGTATATATATATATATATTAAGTAAAAAAAAAAAAAAAAAAAAAATGGCCAGGCACTACAATAAAGAAAGATATTAATGTCTACTTTTAATGAACATATGTCATATTTTTAATATCAATTTTAAAATGAAATTTTTAAGGAAAGTATTCGAAGGATTAGTGTTTCTTGAGTATTAAGCAAAATCTCATATTGCAAAATATTTTTATGCAATATGTAAATGGATGTATGTATTAGATTTTTTCAAAAATTAGGACATGATTTCATAAAAAAATATACACAATACTATTTTTATTAAATATACTGTTAATTATTTTGCAATAACCATTCATTTATTTCCTATAATAATCTTTCCTTCTTAATTTATTTTAGTGTTCTTTGTAAAAACTGCGTCCTTTTCAATGAAAGTAAGTCGTGACAACTATTCTCTTTAAGGGACTCTCAAATTGGAAAAAATAGATCAAATTTTTGAGGTATGTTTATTATAATAACACAAAGAAAATCAGTTTATAACTTGTAAATAATATGGTATCCCTTAATTATAACAATAATTGCTTTTATCAAATGAGGTTTAGGACTATAATCATCATGAATATGGAAACCTCCATATAAGGGAATTTTGAATTATGTTGCTTCAATAACTTTAAAATGTTCCCTACGCAATACATTTTTCCCAAATTGCAGTGAAATTTTGCACAAATGCTCTATATAGATGAATAAATATATACTAGAGATTTTTTTTTAATTATTTACTTAAGGGTAGGGGAAATAATAAAAACAAGAGAATATAAGCTTGTTAGTTAGTTTCTAAGGAAAAAAACTAAAGATTTTAACATAAGCAGTTTATTTATTTATTTTTTTATTTTTTCTTTTTTAAGAAAGCTGGAAAAAACCTCATTAACCCTTTGAAGCAGATTTCTGAACAAACATAATTTTTACACTTTTTTGATAGTTTTAAGTTATTTTAGATCTAAATAAGTGGAAAATATTATATTTAAAATTTTAATTAATTTTGGTTCTAAAATATAGAGTGGGGTACCGGTGTCCCTTTCTGCGTTAAACGTAAATTCATCATGAGACATGGGCGTCCCATGAATAGATATTTTTACAAATTGCACTTATTTATAATTACTTATATATAGGAATAGCAATAATTCATTACTGATCTTTTTTAAATAATCAAATTTAATTAGAAATAAATTTTTGAAATTGGTTGATAAAATGTTTTCAAACTACTATTATTTAACATTTTTATTTTAGTAAAAAATTTACTCTGATAATCTAATAGATAGTACTCGTAACTATTAGAATCTCTTTTATAATAAAAAACTATCATATAATAACAATATTTGTAATAAGAGCGTCAAAAATAAATAAGCAAAAGGGACACCGGTGTCCCATCTGCGTTAAAGAGTTAATTTTTATTTTTATGCATTAAATGAACATTATGAGAGAATATTGACAGTGAACGTTTTGAAATACATTAATTATTCGGTACATTTCTCACGTACAATATTGGTACAATATCTCAGAAATCATTAAAGGAATTTTCACTAAATTCTGTTATATATTAGATATTTCTGTTAATACATACATAATTAATATATGTTGATATATTACATATTTCCAGCAAATTTGAAGAATATTAATTGGTTATTTAAAAACTTGATTTTGGAATTCCACTGTACCATTAATAGATTCAAATATTTTGTCACTTGAATTATTTTTAAAAAAATAGAAACACATACAGTATGAAGGAGAAAAATCAGAGGAGAACAGGTGATTTTTGATGATTTATATTCCATTTGATTTGTTTGAATGTCTGATCAGATATGTGTAATACAGCTTTGTCATATTATTAGATAACGGATAAAATTTAAAGCTGAATAATTTAATTTATTAATTTATTTCAATTGATAAAATTTATGTGTTTTATTTAAGTTTAAAGCTAAATATGTATGTGCTGTTTACATTATATTTGCTTAATTATTTATTGGCCACTTGAAAATAGCCCAAAAAATATTCCTCAGCAATTTAACTAAGCTTTCATACGATGCAATTGAATATTTACCATATATTCTGCAATTTCGCATCCGTTATTCATTTTCTTAGTATATTATTTTAATTAAATTTTCATGGTAATTTGTGATTGGAGAAAGGCTCGTTTTTTGAATAAGCCATTTAAAAATAACCGGTTAAGCACAATTTGTTATTTTCAGTAAAACTTTCGAGAGACAAATATATGCAATTTTGGAGTGTATATGTATTACTTTAAATGGTAAAGTACTGTTCAATTTTACACATTTATACTCTCATAAATACCTCGAATGGTAATCATTGCATCTATTAAAACAAGTATCTGTTAAAACGCGTACAATATGTCTGTAAAATATAAATACGTATACAATATGTCTGTACATACTTTTTACACTTATAAAATTAAATGCGTACCAATGGTATTGTAAAATACAATTAAAAATGTATATATATTCTGAGTAAACTAATTTACATTTTACATCAAATTAGAAACAAAAAAATCCCTTTCTTTTTGACATTTAAATTTTCACAAGCTTCATTTTTTTTATTGTGATTATTATTATTATAAATCCTTTTAATAGAACAATACATAAGTTAAATATTAAAATTCTAAAAAACGTTTATGGTTATTATTATTATCAAATACAACACTACTTTTAATTTGTTATAATTAGAGAAATAACTTACATGTTTTGCTAGTTAAGATTTGATAGTTAATATTTCGCAATTCTTACCCGAAATTAAAATTGTTTCATACTAAACACTAGCTAAAAATAATGTTGTAGAATTCCGAACTCCCGTAGTGGAACTACCGGATTAAGGCAAGAGAGGTTTTTTTTTTTTCCCTCTCCGTTTTTTTTTTTTTTTTTTTTTTTTTTAAATTATTTTATTAGAGGGGGCACCACAAGGGAAGAAGAACGACTTTAGCTCCAGAAGCTGGTGAAAGGTGGCAGCACCAGTAATAACTCAAATTTAGATCCGAATCGGCTCGAGGAGCGAACTCGCAATATTTCGATCACGAACTCGCTGCTCTTACCGACCAGGGTACCGCCGCCCTGTTAAAAATATTAATTATTATTATTAAAAATTCTATTTAAAAAACAATAACATTAAATTAATATGTGTTTTATACAAATCTTCGTTCTTATTAATTAAATATTATTTTCATTTAATACTTATATTATCATTATTTATATTATCATTTACTATTTATTGCTTATAATAACATTATTTAACATTTGTGATTTTTGATAAAGAGTATTAAATAGACTATAAATTTACATATATGTGTAAGCTGAAAGACGTTATGAAAAATTAATATTTTAACGCTTTCTTACTTTTATCTGAAACTTCAAGTGAAAAAATTTCAAAAATAAAAAATAAAAAAATCCCTGTCATCCACAACAATAAAATTCACTTTATTTTAAGCTGAGAGAAAACAACAACGACAACAACGACAAAAAAATAAAATAAAAAAAAAATAAAGAAAAATAAAAAAAATAAATAAAAATAATCCAGAAAGCATTGGTGTTATATTTGAAATTCAAATTCAATTAAACAAGAATCAAACTTTTCCAAAGAAACAAAAACATTTTTCTTAAAGAAACTGTTTGAAACATATAACAAAACTATTAAAAGAGTCTTCAGGGAACCATCTAAAGGATGAGAATAGAAGCGAAAAGAAATTAATCCGCAATATATAAAAACTAGAAAAAGGATTTTACAAGTTGTTCTGACAATATGTTTTTTTTTTTTTCTTTTTTTTTTTTTTTTTCTTATGTTATTTTTTGTGGTCTTTAATTAGTAATTTTCATTTTATTTTTCTTAAGGATCTGTTTTCACTTGACTTCTGTTCCTATCCTATTAAGAAGGCTTGTATTTCTATTATTATTATTATTAATGATTTTCATTTTAGTTTCTCCAAGAAGATTCGTTTTGTTTTTATTTACTTTTTAAAAAAATAAAAAAAATTTTCAGACTTATGGTAGATAAGTTTTTAATTATTTTTCTTTTCTAATGTTTTGTAAAAATTGTAGTACAAAAAGTTTATATTTAAAAATACAAAGTTTAAAATTAGTCAAATGCTTCAGATGTCATATATTTTGTTTTGGTGACAAATGCTTTAAAATTGAAACTCATTTCGACTACAAACAGGATTTAAATATTTCAGTAATATTAAAATTATGACCATATCAAATTCAACAATTTTCTGTTATATTAGACAGCTTATATAAGCGAAATTGTAAGTGATTCAACATTATCCTGTGGTCAGCACTTCGAGAAAGCTCTGGCTCTACCTGATTCATGTTACTCTAAACTCAAGCAGCATCAGTTTAACACCAGAATGCCAGGCCGAGATCGGACTGATGTCAATCTTTCCACTCACAAGAGGAAAGAGCTATTATCCACGCTTTGTGAAGCACCAAATAACAAATCTACCGGTTTACTTCGAGTTTTCTGCCTACGTTGTTAGGTGAATTGTCCGAAACTACCAGCATCTCAGATTAGCAGACGTTGATTTTCACCTGATGTCTAAGACAAGCAATACCAAACAGTTCGTTTTGTTCTACATTTTTTATAATGTTGTCAAGTGTATTATTTGTATGTTGAAGATCAACGTAATTTCAAGTCCGACACATGTTGAGAAGAAATTTTGGACTCTATGTTAACTTTCATGAAATAATTAAAATAACCTATATGTCATAATCATTTCGTCTTAATCTATCGTATACATATCTTGAATATATGTGTATAACTACGTATTGCAATCAGTTTTCATCTAGCCACAAACGGGAGTGTGCTTGTCTATAAAGGTTTTATCCTACGTTATTATTGTAAACTGGACTTAAACTGCCTTAGCCCTTGACCACTTACCTGTATGCACATAAATGTAAAATTTATTTTGAAATTTAAGGATTCTAGAATGTATTGTTACTTGCATAAATTATTATTATAATTACTTCTTTTTTTATTTTTTTTAGCTATGAGTATTATTACGTGTTTAACATACATAATAATAACGTGACTAATATCGCTTCTATTACAAAGTTAGAGATTGAGATGAATATCTTTTCTACAAGTTCGGTAAGATATTAGTTTTATCGATTCTTTAAGATTAAGATTTATATTTACATTTAAAAATTAAATGTTAATTCTAAGTGTGAATGTCCGACATACCTCTTATAAAATTCCTATTTAAAATAAGTTTATTTATTTATTTTTTAATTCAAGTTATCATCATTGAATTACTTAGACAATTTTAGTGGTTAAGATGGGAGAAAACCCGGAGGCTGTAAACAAGCCAAATGATCTTCCACTGCATAAGTCCCGTTGCCCTCCTTTATCTCTTTCTTTATTTATACCTTACGAACTCTGCCGGTTATTGAAGTTATACAGCAAATTCAGAATCCTTACTAGAAAAATGACAGTTCTTACGCAACATCATAACAATTTTGGTATCTTTTAATACTTAATATATATACTAGTTTTAGTGTGCATTCTGTATTATTAAATATTATTTGAATACATTAAATCAAAATTGAGGAGCAAACAATAAAACCGTGTTTCCTTAAAAAAAAAAAAAAAAGAGTTAGTGATTTTTATTTATAACTAGCCGCCTTCGGCGACCAGCTGGTTCGCGATCCCTGAAAATTCCGACTTTATGAAACTCCCGCTCGGTGGAGCCTGCGGCGCCTTTTTCCCGTTTCAGGTCTAATAACAGCTTATCGATATATCGTGACAATAGCTTATTGAAAGCGCAGTAAATTCCCGTGCGGTAGCGCCTTCGGCGCCCTCTTCCCTTTTCAATATCTGAAACAGCCTGTTCGCTCACCATGTTATGATCTTTCAAATTTCTGACTTTAGCTAAGTCCCGCTCGGTGGCGCCTGCGTCGCCGTATAAATTTTTTTAAAAAGATTTGTGTCTGACTTATCTGTGGTTTTCTCCAAAACTTGTTTAATTCCGGGCTATACATCGTTAAAAATTATTAGTACGAAATGTGAGCGAAAATCTGAATTTGAAACTCTGTAAAATATAAAATAATAAAAATTTTCTGGTTTTTCCGTAGTTTTCTCCGAAAGTTTCGTACAGAATTTGAACGGCTTATATCATTTTAATAGCCTGCAATACAAATACTTTAAAATATCTTTTGAATAATGTATTATGTATTACAATAATGAATAGCTATGATATATTTTAGACTCAAAATGGCTAATCTATCAAGGGCGATTAACGATTTCTATTGAAATCCATCTAAAATTTAAGAATTCCAAAACTGCTTTTTTACAACCGAATTCATAAAAAAAAAATCAATATTATTCTGTTAAAAGTAACTCATTAACAGATGAAATTGGTGAATGGTGTCATTAACACATGAAATAAAAATGAATTTAAATAAATATAATATGTCTATTTATTTTATTTTTAAAGCTATACTTTAGATTTTTTAACTGCATACAATATGTACTCCTTAATTTCAGTTTAAAAGGCTTAAAATGATATTCTACCTATGAAATTATGTTAATTAGATGCTGAGATACAAAGGTAATATAAACATTGTTATAACAAAATTTGTGTCTGATTTTTTCGTTTTTCTTTTTTTTTTTTTTTTCTTTGAAACTCGCGTGTTAAAAATCCTTAATACGAAATGTGAACGGAGTATCGGAATTCGAAAGCCATGCATCATAATTAGAATTGGAGATATATTAATAAAGGTGTTCTGGCTATTCTGTGGTTTTCTCTGAAACTCCCGTACGGAATTTAACGGCTTACATCAGTTTAAAAGTCCGTAATATTTCAAATGATGTGTTATAAGTAGAATTCTAGATATTGAATTATTAAAATATCAAAGCGCCCTCTGGCGACAGAGATTTGCAACACATACTCATCAATTGTAATTCAAATAGCTTTTTAAATGATGTATTACTTATGAAATTATGTTAATTAGAAGCTGAGATACAAAGCTAATATAGACATTTTTATAAAAAGATTTGTGTCCGACTTATCCATGGTTTTCTCCGAAACTTGCATAATTCCGGGCTATATAACGTTAAAAATCCTCAGTACGATATGTGAGCAGAAATTGGAATTCGAAACTCTGCAAAATATTAAAGAATAAAGGTGTTCTGGGTGTTCCGTGGTTTTCTCCGAAACTCCCGTTTGGAGATATATTAATAAAGGTGTTCTGGCTATTCTGTGGTTTTCTCTGAAACTCCCGTACGGAATTTAATGGCTTACATCAGTTTAAAAGTCCGTAATATTTCAAATGATGTGTTATAAGTAGAATTCTAGATATTGAATTATTAAAATATCAAAGCGCTCTCTGGCGACAGAGATTTGCAATACATGCTCATCAATTGTAATTCAAATAACTTTTTAAATGATGTATTACTTATGAAATTATGTTAATTAGAAGCTGAGATACAAAGCTAATATAGACATTTTTATAAAAAGATTTGTGTCCGACTTATCCATGGTTTTCTCCGAAACTTGCATAATTCCGGGCTATATAACGTTAAATATCCTTAGTACGATATGTGAGCAGAAATTGGAATTCAAAACTCTGCAAAATATTAAAGAATAAAGGTGTTCTGAGTGTACCGTGGTTTTCTCCGAAACTCCCGTTCCTTTTCCACATCTTTGCCTCTTCGCTCCCCCCCCCCTCCTTTCCGTCGTTAACCTGAACATATAGATGCTCAGACAGACAGACAGAGAGACAGACAGACAGACAGACAGAGAGACAGACAGACAGACATCTTCTTTTATTATTATAGATTAATCATAAAGATATTATGTCTACATATTTTCCTGTTACCTAGTAATACGTATAAACAAACGATAATTAGATTTTAAGCTTACTTTTTTTTTTTTTAATTTATTAGTTTTGTGTTCTCTGAAAAATTGTATCTGAAGGAGAACACACGGTTTGAACGTTTGCTCCCGTATTATATTAATATTTTTGACTTGAAAATATTTAATTTTCTAAAAGAATTTTAAAAGAATTATCAATATACACAATTTTAATATATATATATATATATATATATATATTTAATTTTAATATTACAATTGTAAGGATTAAGAAAAACAATTCATGTTTTATGATTAATTTGTTTTAATAATTTCAGTTTTTTAGATGTAATTATGATAATTTTAGTCCTGGTAAAGGAAAATAAATTTCTTAAGGTTTTCATAAAGCATAATAATTGAATTTTTTAAACTATTTTTTTGCGTAAATTAATCAGTAAAACTAACGAAAATTGAGAATTTCCTGGATGAAGAAATTTTGAACGAAATAAGACAATTCAAAAAATTTCCTAACATTTAGAGAACCGTTTTACCCCAATGATGTGCTAGTTTGGCAGTTACAGAAATCCCTACAGATTCCCTTTATGTCGTTTGATCACATAAATCTTATTTTTATTTCATTATAGAATTTTCGGAAGCATTTCAGCGACTGCTTTTTTGTCGTAATATCTCAAGAGACTGACATCCTAGATTCCACTGTGGTGCTAAAAAAACATTCAAAACACTATTTATTTATTTATTTTTTCTAAAAATTAAAGAATGTATATATTATTCAACATGCAATACTCTATATGCAAAAAAAAAAAAAAAAAAAAGAAAAGAAAAAAAGTTATCTATCTATCTCTCCTCTGTCTCTCTCCTTATATATATGTATATATATATATAAGATATCATGCATTATTTTTCATCGTACTCTATACTAAATAAAATTAATAACAAAAATATCTTTTAACAAACTTACATTTAAACAAAAATGTAGATCTGAAACTGAATTAAAACCTCCACTAACATCAAAGCAAACAAGAATTAAACTGACAAAAATGTTTTGTGAGTCATACGAGTGGGATTGCAGTATGCTTTTACGAGAACTCAAATCTCCTCCTAGCAAACGCTTTAGCTAAAAAGCTCGTTTGAGTCTAAGATGAAGTTGAATTTAATAAAATGTAACAAAGTATGTTTAACTGTTTTATCAGAAACTACAGTAAATGCATTACTTTAAACTATTTAAGCCTATGATGTAGAATCAAGTGCTTTTGCGAAATAAATAAATAAAAAAATAAAATAAATAAAATAGAATATTTTCTCTAAAGAATTTAAATATATTTTAGGGAAATATTAGAGTTAAAATAACTTGTGAAAACAAAATTAATATTAGTAAAAAATGTGACCCTAAATTTACGTACATTTTGATAATACAATCTAATACATAGAATATTTAAATTATAAATAATTTTATTTTTTGAGTTCTATTTAAGATACTCAATACCAAAGAGGTTAGAAGTTTTACTCTCAGAGCTGGAAAACTGAAAATGCCGTTATCGATACCATATCGCAATCTTCGAAAGTTGTTCGGAGTTTGTCGTGGTTATTTTTGAAAATAACACGTGAATACGGGCTGTTAAATCGCCCTTCCCCACGCTGAGAAAATATATATATATATATATATATATATATATATATATATATATATATATATATATATATATATATATACCGCCTTTCTCTAGAAGAAATAAGTGGCCATTTTCTAAATCTCCAAACTAGAAATATATATTTCCGAGCTTTGCGCATAAGGCACGCCAATAACCTGAATAGACGAAATGATCGAAAATTTCTAGTGTACATATTTCTAGATGGTGAAACAATATTCTGAATACTCTAAATTTTCTGAATCATTTATATTGTGAGAAATTCTCTCTTGATTTTCTAGAATTAGGTAATAAATAAAGATTATTGTTGCAGAAACCCGTCTCTTGTAGTCTCATTTATTTGCAGAGATTTTTAAATAACTTTGCCCTCAAGAATATAGGCAGACGCTCTAGAATTCTAATAGGGGCTTCTAGAACTCGCTTTTCAAGGGGACTATGATTTATAAGGATGAAATGGAACTATTTTTTCTAGAACCAAAATTTAGATTCTAGATGTCAGTTACAGAATTTTTTCTCAGTGCACGATGGGATAAACGTTTATAAAGGACCTCAACTGGATACTACTCTGTCTTAAGACCTTAATATAGTCAATTGGCATTAAACCATAGATCTGAAAATTGAAAACTGGTAAAGGAAAAGTTCTGGGATCGAACAAAGAACTTTATTTTCAATAAGACACATATCATGATAAACTACGATATATTTTTATTTTAATTAAATTTACATAGCATTTATTAATTCTATTTATATGTGTTTTCTTACAGTTATTACAGACGAAAAGAAAGTCAGCGCAAAACTGAAAAAAAAAAAAAAAAAAAAAAGAGATGGGACAAAAGAGGAGGTCAAAAAAAAAAAAAAAAAAAAAAAAAAAAAAAAAAAAGAAAGAAATAAAAAAGAAAAATAAAAAAAATAAAAGGGAAAATAATTATCAGAAACAGCTAAAGAGGTACTAGTAGAAAAATACAAGAACGAATGAAAAGTATATCGAAAAAAGAATTGAAGACAAATTACAGAATTCTTTGAAAATCTAATATATATATATATCTGGAATTTACATGCCGTCAGAAGCAATTTTCTGAAGAGATGATTGACGGTAAAATTATTAGATAATACAAGTCAGTTAATTATTTATGAATTATTAGAGTTTTAATATGTATGAATATGATATAAGAAATGGTTTCAAGCAAAGTATAGAAGTATTTGAGAATGTGAAATAATTCTTAACCAAAATTAATAGTTTTTATCAAGAGAATTAATAAGTAACAATATTATGCTTTGTTCGATTGTCTCTCTATTCTTTAGAGCTGTTAGCCCCATGTTCGTTTCATGTTCGATTTACACTACTTTTTTAATGTGTATGTTTTTTAGAAAATTAAACTGTTTTTATAGCAATTTATACTGTAAAATAGCATGTTCTTCTTCTTTTTTCTAAAGTGATCTTAAAAACTGAAATCATGCATTTATTTACAATACGACTGAAATTTGGCCACAAAGAGTTGGAATTGTTTTATCCGCACATTGTAATGTATTCCAACTCTTTAAAAACATTGTGTGTCCTATAAATTCTAAAATGACAATAAATATTCAGAATTAATTTTTAAACGTTTTCCTTCAAAAATAACTGCCTATGTGTTTTAATTTTATAACTTAATTATCATTCAAATATGAAATATCGTCCAAGAATTTCTATTGAAACATATTGTAAGTATAAAACCGAAAAAAAAAAAAAAATTAAAACTTTTGCCTATAACGAAAAACATAATAATATTTGTACAATGTACATAAAGTATTCAAGGTACTACTATTTTTTTTTTCATATGCTAATACTTTATTTATCAGAAAAATATTTATTTCATGCATATCAACGCAGTATCGTTTAAATTTATATATTAACTGTCTTAAAACATAAACGAAACACCGCATAAATTTCGAATTATATCGAACAATAACAAAAAAATAAAAATAAAAATAAAAATAAAAATAAAAATAAAAAAAATAATAATAAATAAAAAATCGTTTTTTAAATTTAGCTTAATTTCTGTTTTTCGTAAGAGGATAAACATAAGAAGATTATTATGAAAGAAAGTCTAAATTTCTTTTTTAAGAATCTTTTTGCAGAATTGCCTTTTCTTAAGACTGACGTACTTTGCCTTTTATAAAATTTTGCTTGTTAAATTTCTATACTGTGTGCATTCATCATCCTATGGTATTAGTTAACCAAGTTAAATTTTGTGTTTCTTAAAAAGAAAATCTCCCATGAATATTTTCATTATTTCCAGTTAATCCATTATTTGTTAAGAATATAAAATTTCCTTAGATGTATTAACTGTTTTTGCATATAGTTTAATTTTTCGAATACTAAAATACTATAGTTAGCTTTTAGGCTTTTTACAATATCAGATAATATATCAAAAAATTCCAGAATTCCCTTTTAAAAGAATTTTTTATTTTATTTTTATTTATTTTATTTATTTGTTTTTATGTATACATTTTAATTTATCTAAGAAAGAAATTTCACACGAAATAGGCCATAGTAATTTTCTTGTTTATTTTTATTTTTTAAGATATCCTTTTAAAATTTTGTTTTCCTTATAATAAACAATTATAGAATTTAAAATGTAGAGTAGTGGCAAAATTTCTATTTCTAACTAAATTTTTTACTAGTACTACATTTATTATAATAATTTAGAGTAAATAAAGTAAATTTTAAGTTATTTTCTGCGTAAGGATCGGTATGTTCTTTCACGCATTTCGAAATTTCATAGACACAACGATACCAATAACAGTTCTATAGAAGTACCAAACTATTTGAAGTCTTTTTTTATCACGCTATTCTTAAGATACTATTCAGAACAAAATTTAAATTCGGAACGGTATGTCTGTATATTTAACTAGATGTTGTCTGGTATGATGTTTTACTGAATGTGGCTAATGTAAAATTTGTCACGACTTTCTTCTTATTATCTGCTTGTTAGAATAACATTTTTATGAGTATCTATTATGAATTTAAAAAACATCACAAAAATTAAAACAATCTGGTGTGAAACAACCACACGACTTCCATTGCGCACTATTACACGTATTATATGCATTTTTTGGAATTTTCCAGTAAGAAAAAGTTCATACACGTGTAAAAACATATAAAACAGAATTCACACAGCGAATTAAAAAATAGAAAAAAATGATGATAGAGTTATTATTCTTTTTTAACACCAATTTCCGAGATCTAATACTAAACTATCTAATCAGAACGACACTCAATTTTTTCTGTAATAGACAAATAATACATGAAAAGGGGTATCTAAAATGGATTTATGTAACAATTTCCAGAAAATAGTTAGAGCCGTTTTTGAGGCACCCTTTTATAAAGCTTGGCATACTCAATTATTGACCGGAAAACAATAATTACATACAAAAGGATATTTAAATGGGAGTTACTATGTCGAGTTTGAAAAAGATTCGTGCTGCCACTTTTAAAAGACTTGAGAGACCTGAAATTGAGCTATTTATAAAGGCCGCCTATCAATTTTCCTGAACTATCCAACTATATCATTCGAAAGTACATCTAATAGAGCGTTTATATAGCAATTTTGAAGAAAATTGTTTGAGTCGTTTTTGAGATACGGACTTACGGTCCCACTTCCGGTTTTGCAGTTTTCACCAAAATTTGGAAAATTCATTTGTACACCAGACCTGTGTCGATTCTGAAGTTTCGTCGTTCTATCTTTATTAGTTTCGGAGATATGATAGCCAAAAGATTTCACACATACATAGACACACACACAAACACGGACGAATTACCAAAAATTACTTTTTTGGACTCAGGGGACCTTAGAACGTGTAAATCAAGTGAAAACTCGATATCGAATATTTGGACCGAATACAATACTTCCATTACCAACGGTAGTAGGTTAATGGATGTAATTATGTTAGAACTGTAATGAAACTCACGAGCCCCATTCCTCTTTTGTTGAACAGAAATAGCAATACAAATTTTAGACTGCTATAAGAATTGTTCGATAATATTTTAAATTATAGGTACTGTAGTTTCTTTCTTTCTTTTTTTCTTTTTCTTTTCTTTTCTTTTCTTTTTTTTAACAAATAGCTTTACAAAGATTCTTGGGAGTAAATACACATTAACTTTTCTTTTTTTTTTACTCTGACTGAGTTATGGATGTATGCATTTAATCCCAGAAGTAAGAACAAGCATGTTGGATCTATTTTTAAACTTTCTGTGGTTTATATTCTCGAATCTATTCGTTTTAATCTACACATTCTTTTTTGCATGCTCAGTTTTAGTGTCCAACCTTAAAAAAAAAAAAAAAAAAAAAAAAAAAAATCATTTATCTTTTTTTATTTATTCACCATTTTTCCAGAAATACTACTTTTATGATTTTATTTGTCTTAATTTTAAATAATACACTTTTTGTTTAATTTCCTATAATTTTCTTTTCCATTTTAATCTTCCTTTGTATTTTTGATTTTTCTTTTTTGCAGCTGAATATTTTTTGTATAGCATTAACGTAAACATTTTCACCTTTCCAAGGATTTTACAGTATTTATTATTTTAGTCATTTAGGTTTCATAGAATTTTCACAAGAAATACATAAATTGGGGGTTGTGAAGAAGTCAAGTTTGGTTAGAATTTATAACTCTGATTTATAAAGGTACTCTCCGATGAAAAACGCATATTTATGATTTTAACCTTACAAGGCTAAATTTTTTTTTAGTGCGCGACAAAAATATATAGGTTGTATATAGTGATCAGAAGATAGGGAAAACTTATAAAAATAAAAATAAAACCAGATTTTGCGGAAAAATCAACTTTTTAGCTCAACGTACCGTTTATGGAACATATATAAAAATATGATTTACTAATACGTTTACTATTGTAATAAAAAAAAAAAAAAAAAAAAAAAAAACTTACCTCTGCAAAATATACACTTCGTTATAACACACAGTATTTTGTTTCGAGTCAAAACTGTTCAATAACTATTTTTTTTTTTTTTTAATTCAGACAAACGACTAACGTATCACTTTCATTCAAATTTCACACTGAGTGCACTATAACGAAAACACGAACGGCATCTTTAGGTAAAGATTCGTATTACTACATTGCTAAATGTCAGTAGCTTCTATCAAGATGTCAAGAGATGTCGCTACTAATAGTTTTATAGCTATAGGAACGATTAAAGTCGGTGTTACACATATGGAACTGGGTGCCTTGTAGAGTTAAAGGGAAAACTTTGAATATTGTGAAAGTTAGAAATTAATTAGTTTTGAAAAATTTGTTGGGAATAAGGTTGGGTATAAATGGAAATTGATTCTCCAGTGTGTAAAAAACATGTTAAAATTGTACTCAGGTTTCATCGCAAATATCACTTTGAGTTCAATTATACAAGGTGCTGTATTGAAGTACAGACGAGTTCAACGCCAGTTTATAAACGGGTGATCGCAATTAAACTAGTCCCGTCTAGCACTTTTTGTTGCATTAACTAAAAAGCTGATTGTGTCAAAAACTTTTATTTAGAAAACGTAAAAGGTGTGCCCAAAGATTCTATTAAAAAAAAAAAAAAAAAAAAAAAGTAACTAACTAAATAAATAAATAAATATAATATAAAATTTACTAGTTGGGGCTGATGTTCATAAAAATACACGAAAAATTCACATTTGAAAACCTGGCAGAGCATTTTTAAATAACATTTCATAAAAACAACTATTATTTACAAATTCTTAACAATATGTAAGGTTAGTTATTATATCATTTGTTTCATTATTATTTATATAAATGTAAAAACAACACTCAATGTAAAAAAAAAAAAAAAATCGATTTTTATTTGTAAATTACCGAGCATGAAAAATTTTTGCAATAACTTTTCGTTTATCATCAGGAAAGGACTTCAAAATATTTTCTTTCTGTATATGTGCGTGTGGTTTTGTCTGTATGTCTATAATGTTATTTTTGTCCGGGTACAACGTGTGGTGGGACGAAGAACAACGACACTTATCAAAGTTTTAGACCTATACTTAACTTAAAATTCTATATATTAAGCAGTCCAAAATTTTAATTACATTCAGAGATATGGACAAAAAACTTTTTTCGAATACGCTATATGGATTTTTTCGCGTGCAATGGAAGATATTTTTCGTTATCTTTACGCTTCAGATGACTCGAAATAAGAAACAAATATTTATATTTCGGTATATTTTCTGTGTGTGCGTGGGTGCGGGGGTGGGGTGGTTGACTGTAGATTTTTTTTTTCTTTTCCGTCCGTGTATCATGTGAAAACTGCTGTGCAGAAGTCAATGACACTGGATTGATGTTTAGGCCTGCATTCAACTTAAATCTTTATACATCGAACATTTCATAACTTTAATTAGATTTAAAAATATAGGCCAGAAACGCCATTGCATGCGCAGTAAATCTTTTCTCAGTAAAACGCGTAGAATGGTAAATAAATTGCGATATCCCATTTCATTGGTATCAAAACTGCGATATCTAATTGCGATTCCCATTTCAAACATGCATTTAGAATGTGAAAACGCATTTAGTGAAAATGCATTTAAAATATTTTAGATTTTTTATTTGCTTGTGCGCGTGTGCGTGTGCGTGGGCGTGTCAAGATATTAAGTGGAAACGGTTAAATGTAATTCAAGGCGAATGTTTACATTTGGTCGATAAAATAATTTTACCGATCATTTCAAAATTATTATTTGCATTCCGATGTATGTCGGAGAACGTATGTGTCCGCGCAGGCTTTTGCCTGTTAAACGCGCAGAATAAAAAACCAGTGCAATATCAGTCCATTTCAAACATTAAAAAAAAATGCCTTCAGGTTATTTTACGTGTATAAACACAGGACGTGTTTTTCTTTATTTTTATTTGTCTGGATACCATATAAATATATTTGGAAAAAATAGAATGGCATTTGGCATGGATTAATTAATGTAACCAACCGAAAATTGTATAAGAGGAACATTTGAGAATTTTATGTAGTTTGAGAGGTGAGGGTAAAAAATGCTTGCGCATGTACAATAACACATTTATCAGTAAAACAGGTAGAATGGAAAAATATTTTCGATACTTTTACATTTCAGACAGGAAAAAAAAAAATAAAATAAATAAAGGCCAAAATTGTATTTAGAATATTTTCTCTGCGTGTGCGTTTTTTGGTGGAGGAGGGAAGGGGGCTTAAATGCTTATTATTATTTTTTTTTTTTTAAACACAAAATGAAATACACTTCCAGCAATACCCATGTATGGCCCCAATATATGCAAATACTTAGGGTAGCCCTGTAAATGAACGATGAATGATCTCCACACGACAGTCTGTACAAAATATTCTTTTATGCATTTGGAGACTAATTAAATAGAAAATAATTATTTAAATAAAACTGACGAATTACAGTAAAGCTCAGATAAAAATACTAATAGATAAATTCAAAAACATTATCAACTATTAAAACCCCAGTTGTTTTCTAGTGACAAACTCTTTACTTTATTTAAAATGATTAAAATATTCAATCACACAACTGAGATAAAATAAACTGTAAAACAAAATATGATATGATTTAGAGTTTTCATTTCTTATTTTTCAAAGCTGTGACAAAATATTATAACTCTATCATGTATAGTACAAACAAGCCCCAATATATCCAAACACTTTGGGTAGTCCTGTAAGTTCAAAAATTAAAAGATTTAATCACACAACTGAGATGAAATAAACTGGAAAACAAAATATGGTATGATTTAGAAATTTCTTGTCTTATAACATATTTTTCAAAGCTGTGACAAAATATTTTACCTCTATCATGTATTGTACAAAAGAGATAAATACTGTGTTAAACAAAAAATTGCCATTATCATGAATTTTATTTAGACATTACAAAAGAAATAACGCCGGAGATCAAAACTATTTTCTTCTGAAATATTCGCAAAGGGAGAAAATGTCTTCGAGAAAATAATAGCAATTTCCTAGACAATAAGGTATATATATTACAAAGCCCATTTTGTCTTAAACGAGCCTAATAAAGCTCCGTATTGTTTGCTGGAAAAGTTTCAAATATCTGTCTTCGACGTAAAGTAGCTGAGAGATATATTTTGCGTATTATTGTGAAAATTACTTTCACATGATAGGTGCTTCTGCAGCTTAGAAATATGTTTTTTTTTTTTTTTTTTTTGTTTTTTTCCAGTGAAAATTTTATCTTATCGAATAATGCTTAATAACCGATCATCTATTGGCTTTAAGTGAGATCGTGTTTTTATTTCTTTATTTTACAATAGCTCTCTTTAAAGAGATACACCTAAATGGATAATAATAATAAGATTTTTAGTTTTTTTCTTTTTAGACAAAATATGTATTTATTTAATAACAAAAACGGAAACTTTATGAGTATAAAGACGACAGTAAAATTTTAAAGCAAAGGTCTGCAATTGCACACAAAAAATAAAGTAAAATGAACTTATGAAATAATGGTGAAATTGTAAAAATGCGAATGAATATAAAAATTATAGATAAATAAGGTATATATTAATAAGATATTGAATTTAATAACCCTCTATTTTTTATAAAAACAAAATAAACCGGATATAGTGAAATATTTTTGATATTTTATAATGTGAACGACCATAAATGCAACTTCTCAGCAACTGGTATAGGAGCAAATCGTTTTGTACTATTATTGATAGCTTTAGGAACAATTTAATATATATACATATATATTTACATTATTTCAAAAGTGGCTATACAAAACTGAGCCCTGTTCACTTCACAGATTTCTAGAAGCCGTAAGTTTTCTCTTTAAATCTACACTACTGTATTCATTTATTGGTTAAATTTCACCCGTTGTGTGTTATTTTATTATATATATATATATATAAAGTGCCACAAGATGGGCATTCCTAAGATTTTATTTTTTGTTTTATTTGAACGGAATTCCTGAATCGTTCACGTATGAATTTAATGGAATTTTGTGCAAACATTTATTTTAATATTTACTGAAAAAAAAAAAAAAAAAAAAAAAAAAAAAAAAAACACTTCCCACTAGTTTAATACATTTTAATGTTTGAACTTTGATTTATTATTATTATTATTATTAATTTACTTCATATGTTTCATAACTCTAGATATTTTAAATGTAAGTAACTGGATGGTTGCGTTCACTCAGTCTTATTATAAAAATCAGTCGTAGTGCAATTACAGCGATTAGTTTCGTAAATATAATTCTTATTTCTTTATCCACGGGGGTTACTATTTTCAGTTAATTTTCCCAGATATAAGAAAAATTCAGATTGAGTGATCATCTCAAATACCTACCAATATTTATTTAACTGAAATGGTTCATGCAGTTACCTAGAAAATCAGTTTACTGCTAAATTTTGTTCCAGGCAGTGGACAGGTTAGCAGAGACTGCTAATTTTCCTGAAGATAAATGATATAAGTTTATCCTCTCAAAAATAAATAAATAAATAAAATAAAATAAATAACAATAACTTGTTTTAAATTGTTATGGCGATTTCCAAGTTCAACATCTTTTTTCCGTATTTTTTTTTTCTCTCTTCAGATGGAGTGTGATATACCAATGATCGTTATTTCTCTTGTAGATGAGGTTTTTAACAGACTAAAATGTCATTCACAAATACTCTATATTTAAATCTTTATTAAAATCATTGGAGGACTTTCGGAGAAAACGTAGTTTCTTCCTCTTTTTCCCAAGGGAAAGAGCGGGTTACTTGTGAACACTAATTGGGCTGAAGATAAGAAAAATTCAAATTGGATTGTAAAATCAAAAAGCCCCTAAATATAAGTTTTTATCAAAATCATTCAAGTAGTTTTTAATTAAGCCAAGTCTCAGCCATATTTTGCTACGACGAAGAAGTATTAACAGCGTACGTTAATTTCGATGAGGTAAGAAAAGGTCAGATGATTTTTTTTTTCTTTTTTTTACATCCTTTAAAACCTTTAACGCAATGTTTTTGTTGAAATCGTTAGATCCATTTCCGAGAAGACAAGGATGAGAACAACTGGCATTTCATCGCAGGAATCTTAACCCCAAACATTCAAAATCTTTATATCTACTTCCGAGCAAACCTAATTTCCGCCTTATTTTGCAAATATAAAGGTTTGACAACAAACGCGAGATTCCCTGATTATGGGGATAAGTCCAATTGGAGTTTCATAAAAAAAAAAAAAAAAAAAAAAAAAAAACTGATTTCCAATTTTTTATAAAAGAAAATATATGTATACTTCTATTCATCACCGAGTAAAACAAATCTTTGCTATGTTTCACAACTGGACTACACTGAGTTAACAGGAAAAGCAAATTTTCTTGACGACAGGGATGAATTGAAATGACATTTAATACCGAAAAAAAACTTAACTGCAAAGTTTTATAGAAACCGTTTTATTCATTTCCGAGTAAATTCAGCCATAGCTGAATTCTACTAGGACTCAGATATATTTTGCAATTGACGGTTAAAAGATTAAAAAAAAAAAACGCAAATTTTCATAAATATGAGGATAAATACAACCGATTTTCATCCCAAAATACACATATCTAATTTTACAGGAGTAATGAAGCAAGTTGAAGTTGGTAGGATGGGAAAAACTTCACAATTTTGAAGGAAAAGGTAAAATTCCGAAATAAATATGGTGTTAGAGAAAGGGGAGGGGAGAGAAAGTGAGCTCTCTCTAGAATATAATATATATCTGTATCTATATCTGTGATTTTATATATAGTAAAATAGAGCACTGTATTTATTTTATTCTGTATATATACATCTCCTCTCATAGGTGATTTTTTAAATAACAGCTCAAATAATGAAGCTACACTCACGAAAAGAAAAAAAAAAAAAATAGCAAATGGAATCTGAATATAGCATATGGAATCAGAATAAAATTGTTATAGAATGGTCAGCAATCAGTCCATACCTAAATGCAATACCCTTTCAGCGTTAGCCATTTTTCGTTATATCTGTTTAATGATTCATAAAATTAATATTATGCACAGTACAAATATGATAATTTAATATTATATAGTACACATATTTATTAATCATATTTTCTCGAAAAAAGCAGCATATATTTCAAAATTTAGTCACACCAGCCTTTTATTTCGACTATGCATGACAGAAAAAGACGGGCTTAACGCTTAAAGAGTTAAAATATTTGGGGGGGGGGCACTTCCACAAGGGATAAAACTTGCATGAAATGTGAAAAACATACCTATGGTCTTCAATTTTCGATTATACAGAAAATAAAGCAACATTTAGAAGCACATTTGTTACTTTTTACAATCACACATTCTCCAAACTTAAATTCTAAGCGTGCCTGGTTTGAACGTTCGAGAAAGTTTAATGGAATTAATCCAAAGTTTCAATTTAAATACCAAATACTCTAACAATTTTTGTATTTTTGGGACAACATATTTCGTTTTTTTTTTTTTTTTACTAAAATTCTGTAAGACCTATACTTTATTTCTTTGTTACAATACATTTATACTCTCATTCCATATTCTTATAATTTTATTTCGTGATTATTGCTTCATTTTTTGAAAAGGTTTTTTTTTTTTTTTTTTTTCAAATAATCACCTGTTTTTAGGAGACGCACTGTATATATAAAAAGAAAACGTTGGATTCTTGAAGCTCCGGTATTCGACGGATTTATAAGCTTTGAGTTGTCCTGAACATCATTTGATTGTTTTTAGAAGATGCCTGTGTGTCTGATTGTCTGTGTGTGTCTGTATGAAAAAGTTCGTTGACACTGTATCTTCCGAACCAATGAACAGATTTTAAACAATCTTATTTTATTTGCACCTTGACCTGAGTTGTTGCTGATTATATCTGAAGATCGATCCCTAAGCAAGTGGCGCTGACATTCAGTTTAATCTTATTTTTCACATGGATGGCAGTGTAGGACCAAATTTTGCATAATTTGTGCTTCGTGAGCTTCTATCAAATACTACAGAAGAAGATCTTGTGGTATCCACAACAGTGAGGTATAAGAAAAAAAAATACGTATAATGAGAGTTATTGAGAGGAAGATGTTTAAATAATAAATATAACATAATATTTACGATACAAAACTTGAATGTGCGTACATTAATAATAATTGGTTAACTACAGCAGGATTCGACTACAGAATAGTTGAAAATTATTGGTATTGTTAAATAACACTGTTCGGCAGGAAAATTCGCCCCCAACACCATTTTTGTGAATTCTTATTCTGAATCCGAATATGACGCACATTCTGCCCTATCACCCACCGTTTTTTTAGAGACGGCCCCCTGTTTAAAACACTTTTCTGCGATTTTATGACTATAAATGTGATTTTTAGAGGGGCGGGGGTATTTTAACTGTTAAATATCTTTGAGGGGCTACAGTACTGGAAAATTCTAAAACATGAACATATGCGGCAAGGGAAAAAAGTAGCAGTGGGAGGGGCGGTTGCCACTGAAATTATGTATTACATTTCTTATATATATATATATATTTTTTTTTAATCTCTCTCTCTATATATAGATAGATATCATCTCTCTCTCTCTCTCTCTCTCTCTCTCTCTATATATATATATATATATATATATATATATACATTGTTTTCAGGTGCTATTTATTTCTTTTTTTTTTTTTTTTTTTTTTTTTTTTTTCATTCTGCAGTTCAAATTTATGTTCACAAAATTACTTTACAGTGATAAAAATTGAGGGAGGGGGCGGTGTCCCTAGAAAACAATGGGTGACAGGACAAAATGGAAGTCATATTCGGATTCAGGTGGTAATTTTACATAAGAATCACAAAATAAATATCAATGCTCTTTTATTTTATTTCATTTTATTTTATTTTATTTTATTTTATTTATTTTTTTGCAGTGCAGTGTAGTTTATTTTCTAAAATTATTAATAGTATTTAATAAAAAAAGTTTATTTAAACTAAAATGTTGAAATGGTTTACACGTAAGAAAAAATTAAGAATAAAGGAAAAGTGAAACAAAAATCCACGCAGTACATTCTTTTCTTATTAATATATTCTTATCTTTGTCCACAAGAATCTGATTAAAAAGGATTAAAATAAAAGAGAACACAAAACACTTTCTTGGGAAAAAATAGTGTTTCAGGGAAAATTTTCGTGATAAAAAGGAGTTTTTTTACTTAACTAAAAGGGAAAAAAAAAAAAGTCAAGTATCTGAAGCATTTTTCACTTTAGATAATTTAAACATATCCCTTAGCATAAGTTTAACATCATACGCTTTAAAATGAAATAAATTATGCTGTTTTTATTTTTTAAATGCTTTTTATTTTTTCTTCTTTTATTTAATTAACATGTATTTGTCTTAAAGAACAAATAAAATATTTTGTTTTCTTAAAAGCTTTGGGAAAATAAAGTAAAATAAAGTAAAATTTGATATATTTAAAATGAAAAAAGTGTTTATCGTTACATTTGTTTGCATTTTAGGTGTTTATTGTATAGGTTTTTTTTAGTACATTTCCTGCTATTATAAATAACGCATCTGTTTTATTTTTTAGTGATAATTATATTCACAGTTTTGTAGTTCTAAACATAATATATATATATATATATATATCATGAAATGCAGGTGCAGTATACAGAGCTTCTCTGAACTATGTGCAATTTTGGAAATCTGCCAATAAGGAATGAATTATGAATTTGACAGTATAGGAGAATGAATTTAACAGCAGTAAATAATATATATATATATATATATATATATACAGACACGACATTATTTCATTATTTAAAGCATGAAAATCTGACATTGACAGATTTTAATTTAGTGCCAGAGGCCTACTGCTAAACTTGTTAATATCGAAAAATTATTCTTTAGTTAATTCGTGACGATCTAAATTCCATGATAAAGTTTTCATTAAATCAAACCAATGTGTTTCAGCTGCAGATATTGTAACAAATAACGTTGGAAGTCCAAACTGTCTTATAGCCGCAAAACAACGTTTTTTCTCTTTTTCCCAATGAGGGGGAGGTGTGCCTTGGGGGGGACTCATGTCGAAGGTGTGCCTTGGGGGGGACTCATGTCAAAGATGGGCCTTGGGGGGACTCATGTCAAAGTTGGGCCTGGGGGGGACTCATGTCAAAGTTGGGCCTTGGGGGGACTCATGTCAAAGTTGTACCTTGGGGGGGACTCATGTCAAAGTTGGGCCTGGGGGGGGACTCATGACAAAGTTGTGCCTTGGGGGACTTCATTCAATAAATCCCCATTCAATAAATCGACTGAAATAGGCCCTTAGCACTATTAAGAGTGTATTATAAAAATTCGACAACGCTGTGCCGACTGAAATAGGGGGTACCTTGGGGGGGACTCATGACAAAGTTGTGCCTTGGGGGACTTCATTCAATAAATCCCCATTCAATAAACCGACTGAAATAGGCCCTTAGCACTATTAAGAGTGTATTATAAAAATTCGACAACGCTGTACCGACTGAAATAGGGGTACCTTTGGGGGGACTCATGTCAAAGATGGGCCTTGGGGGGACTTCATTCAATAAATCCCCATTCAATAAACCGACTGAAATAGGCCCTTAGCACTATTAAGAGTGTATTATAAAAATTCGACAACTGTACCGACTGAAATAGGCCTCTAGCACTAATAATAATAAAAAAAAAAAAAAACTGGCGCAATTTATATAGCGTGTATCTCATTTATTTTTCTTTTCTGGTACAATTTCGGAAATCTTGCAATAAATGTAATCAATTTGATAATAAAATGTTTAGGAATCAATCATATCCTAAACTAGATACCTGTCGCGTTGCTCAAACCAAGGCTAAACTGGATCCGACGATCCCTCGCGCGCGGATACAAGGCTTTAACAATTCTGAAAATAACAAAAGAATTCAAAAGACACAAATCTACGTCGGAGTTAACATAATTACCCACCATACGGCGCTGCGTACGTAGGTCATTTCGCGGCTTATTTACATGATTTTATTAGGTACGAACGGTAGAAGCTTGTGTATTTATTCATTTTTTTCTTTTCTATAGATTGTGAAATTATCCAATGTATGTAATATTAGGATTCTGCGTAACGTTATTTTAAACAGTAACTCAAGCTGTAGCAAGAACTTGATTTCAGTCAAGTCAATGAGCGATAGATTATCAACTTCATGAATATGGCGTACTGCTGTGTTTCATTTTGCAAATCTAATTCCAGAAAGAATAAGGACATATCGTTCCATGAATTTCCATCGGATAATGATGTAAAATCTGCTTGGTTAAAGGCAATTTCTCGTGAAGATTACTACCCGAATGATAAATCCAATTCGTCACGTGTTTGTAGCAAACATTTAAAAAATGAAGATTACATACAGAACCAAAAAAGACGACGGCTAAAGCCTAAATCTGTGCCTTCTGTCCCAAAAGCATACAGAATGTTGATTGATCAGAATATCATTCAAAGAATCAAATAATTTATGAAATGTCAGTCAAGTCTCAGTGTATCTATAATTAGGTAAGCTAGATGTGGCTACTATATGAATTAGAATAGGTTTTACCTTTGACTAATGTTTCTATGTTAATTTTAAAACTTTTCTTGATCTTGGCTTGTTTAAAAGATTAGGTCTAATTATAACTCTTTTAGCAATATTTTTCAGTAATAACGACAAAAATTTCCCAGATATATGTTTTACAATTCTTTCTCGGTGTCCTTTTATTTCACATTTAAAGAGTGGACTGTTTAATAAATTTCGAATAATATATGTATTAAGATTCTTAGAAACATTAGTCAAAGGTAAAACCTTTACTGCATGTTCCACGAAAGTTTGAATAACACTTAAAATGTACACAAAATTTGAGGATGGATACCTTAAACCCCCTCTATCTTGAAATAAAATAAATGATAATAAAGGAGATGATGATTCTGCAGTTGAAAGGTTATCTAAGCAGCTTGAACTCATAATTTCAAACTCCATGGTTTTAATTATATAACCTGCAACATATGCCAAACTGCCTGATTTTAAACTTGTTATTGGTATTTGATTTACACATTTAAGTTCATCAAGTATGTTAACAATATCCAGGGGTAAATCAATTACCTTTCTTGCTGATGTAGATTTTGCTTTATTTTTACACAGAGTAAGAGACTCATATTTATGCTGCCCAACATTTGAGTGTTTAGATGAATTTATAATTCCTATCTTGAATAATTTTTCCAACGAAAATATTGTTGCTCTTACATCCAACCTATCATTTCCGCCATTCATTTGTCAAAAATTGCTGAAAAGTGATTCTGTGGCATCACTGTTAAACGATCGTGTAAGAACATAAAAAAAAAAAATATCAAGCAAGTATCTAATACAAGCAATTGTCGAGTTTGTTGTCAGAATAATCGCTTCATAAGTTTCATTGCTTAAAAATTTTAACGGAGGACTGTGAGCTGTGCATGCACTCTTTAAATCCGATAGATATTGTAGGAAGTCAGACAACCATAGTAAACGTTCATCATCCACCGAAAAAAAATGCATTTTATTGGAATCCCTTGAACTTATGTGTTTGGTTTTGTTGCACACATCATGAATTGAAAACCATTTATAAAAATATTTCAGGAACTTGCTTGTAGCAGATACACTTTTAAATGGTTTTGCTTTGGGATGTCTTTCTGAGTTTTCCTTGAGAAATTCAAGAGCTGCTGTTACAGGTGGTGAAAAAAATGTAGTTTTGAAGTTTTGCACACTCATAGGCGAGAGGGTCCTGAACAACATACTAAAAGTCCCCGCCCGTGGGGGGTGAGCGGGGGGGGGGGGGCAGGGGGGCATTTAAGGGGGGCAATTTTTAGTTTTTATTACATATCTTAAAAACTATCGCATTTAGAGAAAAAATGTCAATTACAAAATTAATCTACGCAAAATTTCCTACAAAAATGTATATTACATTTTGTTTCTACGATCATTTGTTTAGAAGATATAGGGAGATGAAATAACACATTTTCTTAAAAAATTCTTTTTTGCAATAGTAAAATCAACTAAAGTGTGCAATTAAAAGGGTTCTTGTCTAATATTTTCTAACGTAAAAAACAAATATATACATAGGGAATATGCATGGATAATACAGCATGTTTTGTAAGTTTTAAATAATTTTAAGGCTAGCAGGCGCAAGTGGCGGTTTGAGTAAAAATCTAGATAACGAAGACCCAAAACCGATCAACATAAAAAAAAAAAAAAAAAAAAAAAAAAAAAAAAAAATCGTGTAGCTTAGAAATTGAGCACAGTTATAAAGATTAAGTGCCCTAAATAACATACTAAAAGTCCCTAACCATGGGGGGGGGGGCATTTAAAGGGGGCACATTTCAGTTTTTATTAAGTATCTTGAAAACTATCTCATTTAGAGAAAAAAAATCTCAAAGCTATAAGATTTTTTTTAATGTTGATCGGTTTTGGGTCTTCGTTATCTGGATTTTTACCTAAACACCACTTGCGCCTACTAACCTTAAAATTATTTAAAACGTACAAAACATGCTGTATTATCCTTACATATTCCCCATGCATATATTTGTTTTGTACATTAGAAAATATCAGAACCCTTTTAATTCCACAATTTAGTTGCTTTTACTATTGCAAAAAAAAAAAGATTTTTTCAAGAAAATGTGTTACTTTGTTTCCCTATATCTTCTAAACTATTGATCATACAAAAAAAATAGAATATACATTTTTTTTTTAGGAAATTCCTCGTAGATTAATTTTGCAATTGAGATTTTTTTTTCTCTAAATGCGATAGTTTTCAAGATAGGGGAAGCCGGGGTAATAAGAGACAAAAGGGGTAATAAGAGGCAGAAAATATTAATAAAATCTATACTATTAATCTAAATAATTTGAAATAAATGTCTCGTATTAATTTCATTAAATGGACTCCTCTTGATTTTTTAGGTGATTTTTGAACTTAATTTCTTTGTTAGATTTTTTTTTTAAATTTTCATTAAATCCTTGTCTCTAATAACCCCACGCGGGGTAATAAGAGACCAGGCTTGTAACTGTCCATATATAGCAATGTAAAATCATGTGAGATAATTAAAGATATCTCAAAACAATTCTGAATCAGCCAATAGTTTTAACTTTTTATTATTTACATCCATTCAAAAAATATGTTTGCTCGAAAATTAACTATCATAAATGTGTTTGTGAAATTCATTTCTTTTAATATTAGGTCCTAAATAATATAATATTGTACTTAATGATAGTTCTGCATAATCAACATAACCTAGGGATTAACCAAAAACATCAATATAACTTCTAAAATGGGCAGAAAATATTTTACCCATTTTCTAAAGTGTAGTCGAAAATAGGCAAAAAAGACGTATCTTTGAAGTGTATACAAGCGAACAAAATGTTATAAAATACTTTTCTAGTAATTATAAATGAACTTATTTATTATGTAATGAAGTATTAATGACTAAATACTAACTTATACACATTCTAAACATAAATTTACATAATCGTATCAACTAAATATGGTCTAGCCTAATGAGTGAAACTGCTTTTTGATTTAAAGTGAAAAAAAAAAAAAATGTTCTCTTGGTAATCTTAGACTGGGCCTAACACTAGGTAAACTCTTCGTAAACTAGTCAGGCAGAATTAACAGGAACTACTATTGGGGGGGGGGGCACAGGAATTAAGAGTGGGGGTAATAAGAGACTCATGTCTCTTATTACCCCCACAAAAAATAAAAATGGGGTAATAAGAAACATGCCTAGAACATGTAAATAAAGAATGCTTTCAAGGATTTAAAAAATTGTGCATCAAAGTCATAGTCTTGGTCAAAAGGTTACACATTAATAAATCCCAAACATCTTACTTACAAAAAAAAATAAATAAAAATTTAGAAAAAGTCACGAACTTTCACGGTAAGTTCAAAGTGAAGGTTTTTTTTCGTCGTATAAAAATAATTCAAAATATGTTATAAACATTTCATTAAGTATATTGTAGTAAAGAATACACATGATACTTAATATTACATATTTTTAATGCTGTCTAAGTATATTTTTTGGTGGGTTTTTTGACTGCGTCTCTTATAACCCCTGTCTCTTATTATCCCGGCTTCCCCTACTTAATAAAAACTGAAATGTGCCCCCTTTAAATGCCCCCCCCCATGGTTAGAGACTTTTAGTATGTTATTCAGGGCACTTAACTTTATAACTGTGCTCAATTTCTAAGCTATACGATTTTTTTTTTTTTATGTTGATCGGTTTTGGGTCTTCGTTATCTAGATTTTTACTCAAACCGCCACTTGCGCCTGCTAGCCTTAAAATTATTTAAAACTTACAAAACATGCTGCATTATCCTTGCATATTCCCTATGTATATATTTGTTTTTTACATTAGAAAATATTTGACAAGAACCCTTTTAATTGCACACTTTAGTTGATTTTACTATTGCAAAAAAGAATTTTTCAAGAAAATGTGTTATTTCATCTCCCTATATCTTCTAAACTAATGATCGTACAAACAAAATGTAATATACAGTTTTGTAGGAAATTTTACGTAGATTAATTTTGTAATTGACATTTTTTCTCTAAATGCGATAGTTTTTAAGATATTTAATAAAAACTGAAAATTGCCCCCCCCTGCCCCCCGCTCACCCCCCACGGGCGGGGACTTTTAGTATGTTGTTGAGGACCCATTCCGCTATGAGTATGCAAAATTTCAAAACTACACGATTTTTTTCTTCTATTTTTCCTATTTTGACTGGACTATTTGCTTTGAGCCTCTTTGAATCAGACTTGCTTTATGTGTTATTGCTAAACAGTTTGTACTGTTGTTTTGCTGTTAACGGCTGTTGTTAAGCTATGTTTACTGGTTGAATCGAAGCTGATACTTGGTTTATAGGCCTGTATTCTTCTGGAACTTTCTGTGAATGAATCACTGAATTTTTGCAAGTTTCGCCTTTCATTCTCGGACAACTTACAAACCCCCAAGTACGCAACAATATGCATTCTTATTAAACGACGGTCTTGTATTATTTCCCGGAAATTCATAAATACCGAATTTCATACAAAAAAAAAAATTACATAGCATATTGGAAATATTTTGCGTAACCTTTAAACTAATTATCAATTCTATGCCCACAATTTTTAACATGAAAACAGGCTTTTAAAATTCTAATAAAATTTCATTATATTTGATGGGGTGTAACCATGTTAAAATACACTTTTAAGAAATACCGACTATACACCATAAAAGTACGAAATTCCTTTATGTATCTCGGAAAAGTAGCCACAGTCATTATAAACGCCAATAATAAGAATAAATCTAATTAATTATAACTCATTAATCTTTCAAACTAATTTGACATCATTTTGATGATTACAGTACATACTCGGAATTATTTTGTGTTGTCCGATAAATTATTTTGTCTATACATAACCTTTTTTTAGAGTAAACATGATTTTAAGCATCTTTATAATGTATGTTAACTTTATTAAGTTCAATTCAGCATAAACGCATTAAAGTGCGCGCTTAAATTAAAAATTCGTCCATAGGCTCTAATGTTACGAAATTCTTTCGTGTGTCTTTGTAAACGAACCATAAACATTGTATACACCAGTAAAAACTATTCAGCTTATTTTGCGTTTAAAATTAATAATTGTTCCAAATTTAACATCGTTTGGATGACTAAGTGACATTGTCAGAACACTTTTGTAAGGTCCTGTACATTAATTAGAAAGCTTAAGAGCACATATTTTCTTCAAACAACATAAGTTTAAGCATCTTACTCACGTACTCTGGTTTCATTTTCTTCATTGCAAAGTAATGATATTAAAATGCGTTTAAACGAAATTCACCCCATACGCCGTAATGTTAAGAATTTTGGCGTGTCCCTGTACACAGTTTAAAAAAAACTTTGCAATGAAAATTATACAGCTACTTATATGGAAAGCTGGAATGTGTGCGCAAGTCAATCGAAGGATTTTTGCGGCCGCTATTGCGGTACATACAAATTCTTCCCATAGGCCGTAAGGATAAGGAAAAATTTTGGCGTGTTCCTGTACACGAACAACAAAGGGAATACACACCTAACACTATACAGCTAATTCCGTTGGGCTCGTGAATATGTGCACCAAATTGCAAGTCTATAGCGTTATTTTGGGGGCCGCTATCGCGGTACATACAAATTCTTCCCATAGGCCGTAATGATAAAAAGAAACTTTGGAGTGTCCCTGTACACGAACTACAAATGGAATGCACACCCAAAACTATTCAGCTAATTTCGTGGGGATCATGGACATGTGTACAAAGTTTCAAGTCAATAGCGTGGTTTTTACGGCCGCTATCGCACGACAGACAGACAGACAGACGGACGGACGGACCGACGGAACCCAAAATCCTTTTGAGTCTCAACAGAGGGCCTCCACTGACGTTTCGGCGAAAATTGAAGTCAATAGCTTGATTTTTGCGGCGGCTATCGCGGTACATACAGATTCTTCCCATAGGCCGTAATGATAGAAAATCTTTGGCGTGTCCCTGTACACGAACTACAAATGGAATACACGCCTAAAACTATACAGCTGATTCCGTTGGGCTTATGAACATGTGTACCAAATTGCAAGTCGAAAGCGTGATTTTTGTGGCTGCTATCGCGGTACATACAAATGCCTCCCAAAGGCCGTAATGATAAGAAAAACTTTGGCGTGTCCCTGTACACGAATTACAAATGGAATACACACCCAAAACTATACAGCTGATTTCGTGGGGCACATGAACACGTGTACCAAATTGCAAGTCAATAGCGTGATTTTTGTGGCCGCTATCGCGGTACATACAAATTCCTCCCATAGGCCGTAATGATAAGAAAAACTTTGGCGTGTCCCTGTACACGAATTACAAATGGAATACACACCCAAAACTATACAGCTGATTTCGTGGGGCACATAAACACGTGTACCAAATTGCAAGTCAATAGCGTGATTTTTGTGGCCGCTATCGCGATACATACAAATTCCTCCCATAGGCCGTAATGATAAGAAAAACTTTGGCGTGTCCCTGTATACGAACTACAAATGGAGTACATACCAAAAACTATACAGCTGATTTCGTGGGGCTCATTAACACGTGTACCAAATTTCAAGTCAATAGCGCTATTTTTCGGCCGCTATCGCGCGACAGACAGACACAGCCCAAAACCGTTTTGAGTCTCAATGTAGGGCCTCCACTGACGTTTCGGCAATTACTTATTCAGGAATTAAAAAAGCTTGTTTGAAAATTATCCTTTGCGAAATTGTATTTGAACGAAAATTGATGTTGTGTTAGACTACTATAATGTTAAATAACAGTGCTGTTTTTTACCAATTACACACTGGGGGTATGTGTGTGTATATATATATCAGTGGCGTGTTCTCTTGGTATGCTAGGCATGTAAAAATATAAAGAAAGGAAATTTCTTTTGTTACATTATTCCTATATAAGTTTGAATGCTTTTTTTCTTACTATCATTGTTACATCCCTCCCGCTTCATTTAGGATCTGTGCTTAAATTTGATGAAACTATATCGCATTGATTGATGAGTAGTTTTCTTTCAAAACTGGCTTCAAAGCATGCAAAGATTCAAATATCAAGCTACGCCACTTATATGTATATATATATGCAGGGTTTAAACTGCCATTAGTTTTTTAGCATTTTGCTAAAAGGTATCATATTTTGCTAAAACATGTTGGTCAGAATTTCGCTAAAAGGCTAAAACTGGATAGCTGTATAAAATATCTCTATATAATAACTCAGATTTTTTTTTTTTTTTTTTTTTTTTTTTTTTTTTTTTTGTAATATTTGCAGGCAAAAACTACGAAAGGACTGAAGTTTTTGGGAATCATTCTTTATATAGTAATTTGGATTTATTTTTAATGATTGAATTTAAATGCAAAAATATTTAAAAGTATTTCAGAATTTGTTTCATAGAAGCATTCTTAGCATTAGTATTTCACAATTATCTACCACTGCACTTTATTTAATTTTTAAATTGCTTTTTCATTTTACACGTATATGAGTACCTCTTTTTCTATTGTTAAAATCAAAACATAGTTTCCCTGATTCATATTTTTAAAGTCACAAAATATGGATGCTTGGTTAAAATCATCAATGAACAAAAGGAATTTAAAACAAAACTGAGGATAACAAAGCTAACAGGAACATAGTGTCCGGCTGCGATTTTAATGAAACTTTAATTTCTGATAGCGGGCATGTACCAAATATTTTTTATCATAGAAATTTTTGCTATCGTCCATGTTTTCTATATTTATTGAATTTTTAAAATGTTAAAAACCACATCAGCCACATATCAACAGTAAGCTCCGCCTTTGGGTGTGACTTAAAAATACTAAATGATTTAGCAAAATGATTTTGCACTTTCATGTTTAAGTTACAAATGAAAATTTATAGTAGTACTGAAAATTATTTCAACTGAATTATTCATTTGAGTATTCATTTGCTGTATAAATACAAGTTTTTCGCATATTTTTGAGTAAAATTTGATAGCATATCAAATATGAAAGAAACGCCTCTCTCTCATTGAAATCCGAGCCAGACACTTGGATGATGTTCCTTGTAAGTAAAAGAAATCAATGGTATCCAAAGAATTAATTAACTTTCGAAAAAGCTAAAATAGTGCTTGCCTATTTTCGCTAAAATGCTAAAGTATTTTTTTTGCCAGGTTAAGCCCTGTATATATGTGTGTGTGTGTGTATAACTTAGGATTCTATATAGTCCTTAAAAAAACCTTCTGCAAACCCGTAGAATGTCTCAAAGAAAGGGGCAATCTGACTAATGTGCAGCCTTAACGGCCCTCTTCACTTACCGTCGCCAGAAGCCCGAGCCAATGTTATTCTATGAGGAAATTTTCTTTACAAATAACTTATTAACAAATACATATTTTTAAATTCTGCTTTCCCATTCAGAAAATTCCCAACTGTTAAATTGACGCACCTTTTTTAAAAATGTATTTTTTTAATATTTTATTTTGAAATTGCAAAATGAAAAAAATTCACATATTAAAAATTCGTATTTTGCAGCTTCAAAATAAAATATAAAAAATTTAAAAAATAATTTTTTAAAAAAGGTCTGTCAATTTAACAGCTGGGAATTTTCAGAATTTAAAAATATGTATTAGTTAATAAGTTATTTGTAAAGAAAAATTTCCCATAGAATAACATTAGCTTCTGCTTCCAGCGTCGGTGAGTGAAGATGGCCCTTAAAAGTATACAATATGTAATCCTACATACATTTTATGGGAAAATTTATTTCCACAATTACTTATTACCTAAGTGTATTTTTTAAATTTTGTTTTCCTATTCAGAAAACTCATAACAGCAGTATCAAAATAAAAAATTTTTATTTTTAGTTCAAAGATGCAAATTTTCACTAAGTGCATTTTTCTCAATTTTTAGCTGCGAAATGAAATACAAGAATCAATTTTTGAAAAATGAGTACAAATTTAATGGTTATGAATTTTCTAAATGCATAAACTTAATTAAAAAAAAAAAAAAAAAAGTAATTTATAATTATGGAAACTTATTTTCCCATAGAATAACATGGGCTGATTGCCAGATATAGCAAACTCTCAACAAACTGCTTTTCTACATTGCTTATTTATGGAGTAAAAAATTTCAATAAATGTGTGTAAAAACATCATTTGAAAAAATATTTTCAAATAAACATATATCGTACACAATTACTAAGAAAGTTCATCAACCCTTTTATCTAAGAATATATTTTTTTATCAATCGATCCCATGCACGCTGCATATACACACGCTGCGCGCACATATTCCTTCTCAAATCAAATTTTTATTCTTAAGAAAAGAAAATCTAAAAAAAACATTTCTCATCTGTTAAAAAGTCAGACCTGATCCCCACTTCTTTCGACAGCACAGTCCTGTGCATTTAGGGCCGAAACTAGGATTTTTTTCACCCGGGCAAGGAGAGATACCCCCCCCCACCTCCAACTAGAAATTAAAATTTCAAAGGAAATTTTACAAAGTTTTTATGGCCATTTTATTTTCAACTGCATTCATAAGAAGTAAATATTGAATTTAATTCAAATTTTTGATAAATTTACAGATTTTGAAATGTATTATGATTATATTTAACGGATGTGTGTGTCTGTATGGGACACAAATACTGCAGCTAATTCATGTACTGCATGTTCTGAATTCCATGAAACCTAGTGTGCAGTTGAATTCTGACATAAACTGGCGATGTCTAGTTTTTGATATATATCGCTCGACTTGCAACACTTTTATGCCACGTTTTCTTATGGCTATATCTCAGCATCTCCAGGACGGAATTTAACAAACTTTATACATTATATGCTTGTTATGAAAAACAAAGTTTACAAAACAAAACAGAATCGCAACATGTGCTTCGTGTCGAAAAACTTAGCATGACATTTCGCCAGGCGTAAAAATGTACAGGCACAAGTAGAGCTACAACCAACCGATTTTTATTTTAATGTATATATTTTATTCCTTTATAACATTTCTTGAAAAAAAAAAGATTGAAGTTATGAATCAAAGCATTATTTTAGGGGAAAAAAAGAAGAAAAGCGTATTATAGAGAAAGATTTAAATTAAGCTACAGTTATTATTTTTATTTATTTATTTATTTTTACTGGTTTAATGATAGTTTATTTTTTTTTTTTTACCCTCTCTCTTAAATTAATGGTATTTATAAATGACAATTCTAAAACAAGTGAATGTAAATTTCATATTCAATTACTTTTAAAACTGAAAATATCATTTTTGAGAGAATTTAAAATATTTTGAATAGTATAGTTGTTACATCAACTATACTGCAGAGAAATAAACAGACAAATATTTAAGTTTTTAATATAATTAAGATGCATAAATTAATAGATATGAACAAATATCTAAAAACTACTCATATCCATCAAATGCGAACTAACCGTTAGCTGTCTAAATACACTGCGCTGCAAAAAAAACTTTTTTTCGAGCCCTGATACCATTCCTGCTGATTCTCATGTAAAATGATCTCCTGAATTCGAATATGACCCCCTCATTTTGCCCAATCACCCACCGTTTTCTCGGGACGCCACCCTTTCTGTTACTGTTTGGTAGTTTTATGGCCATAAATTTGATTTGGAGAATGGAAAAGAATTATTTTAATACTTTGAAAAAAAAATATATATAATATAATTTATAATAAATAATAGTAATAATTGATTAATAAAATATAAAAAATGTAATTTGTAATTTCAGTGGCAAATCCCCCTCCTCCCCCTAAATTTCCCCCTTGCTGCAAATGTTCATGTTTTAGAATTTTTCTGTAGCCCCTCAAAAGACATTTAACAGTTAAAACAATCCCTTCACCCCTTTCAAATCAAATTTATAGCCATAAAAATACCGGAAAATGATACAGTAGGGGAGCAACAAATTTTGTAACTATCAATATTCACGCTAATATTAATTTCTGTTAAAATCTGTATGACGGAAAGTTATATATAATTGCAAAAAAATTTGTATTTTCGGTCATCATGGATATAATATTCGTGGATATTCCAAAAGAGAAAGGCGCACAGAAACACCAAAATGAGAAATGCACAACAACTGTTGTAACAAACTTAGATGTGAAATTGCAACGTTCTACGTCTGCTTGTTTTTGAGTTATACGAGATACACACACACACAAACAGACGTCACAAAAAATCGCATAAATTCGTAGATATCACAAAAGCGGGAGTTCATGTTGGACCAAAATTGGTAAATAACAATTCCAAATATAAATTTGTAACTCTCTATGACTATTCGTTTATGAGCTATGTGATACACAAAATCCATTTCGCAAATTGGTTTCATAATACTTCCTTATGCTTTGAATAAAGAAGTAAAAAGTATAGTAAAAGTACAGACATTTTATTTCATTGTAATATTATAATTATACATGTTAGGAGGTAGTGGTTGGCTTTAGTTGTCATAGTACTTTGATAGGGACTTGCTGAGCCTTGTGAATGATAGCTCCTAACTCAATTATTTACTAGTTTATTTTGCATTCTTTTTGCCAATTTATTTTTAGTGCACTAGATTGTTTTATAACATTATGGCCTTATTTTGACATACTTATTTTAATATTTTAATAGTCACACTTTTAATAGTCACGACGGCGCCCCGAGGAAAATATTTATTTTTTTTTTGCTTCCTTATGAATCATAATTTCTAAAGAGCCTTCTGAAGTTTAATCAAATATACTACGTATTTTCCAACCATTTACTTTTTAAAAACCTTGGCTGAAAGTCAGGGACCACTTGTAAATTACTCTTCTTTGATTGCGAAAATATTTTACCACATTCACTAACCTTAAAAGAATATTGTTAGTCTTGGAGAACACTCTATCTACCATGCTTTTCCTTGTAAATGAATTCTGTTATCTATTAATCTTCTTTCTACTTTTTTTTTCTTTGTTCAAATTGCCCTGAGTAAAAGAATTTGACTTTTTTATTCTTTTTCTTTCTTTCTTTTCTTTCCTTCTTCCTTTTTTTTTTTTTTTTTTTTTTAACTTTGAATCTTTTTTTTTTTTTTTTAATGTGTAAAAAAGGCAACAAACCAGCCTTTTTCGGTGCCCTTCTCCATCTGGCGCTCGGGGCAAATGCCCCGCTCGCCCCCCTCTAGTTTCGGCCCTGTGTGCGTTCTGCGCTTGCACAAGTTAAGGGATACACGCGCAGCACGCACGTATTCCTTCCCTGACCCTTTGTGCCCCCTAAAAAAAAAAAATTCTGATCGGGTAAATCTGGTGTGAAACTACCACACGACTTCCATTACCCATTAATACCTGTTTTATATGCATTTTTGGGAGGTAATGCGATTAGAAAACATAAAAATGACCTAAAGAAGAAGAAACCTAAAATTTTTCCGGTAAGAGAAACTTTATACACATATAAAACGAAGTTTACATATAGAAAAGTAAAAAATGAGAGAAAACAAAAATGGAAGTGATTTTTTGAAATAGAAATTTCCGAGATCTGAAGATGACCTACCTAAGCAGGATGTCTGTTAATTTTCCTCTAATAACCACGTAATACATGAGAAAGAAATGGATTTATATAACAATTTTCAAGAAAATCGTTAGAGCTATTTTTGCAATACCAACTTTTACAGCAAGTCGATTATTGACTGGAAAACAATAATTACATACAAAAGGATATTTAAAAGGGAGTTAATATGGCGAGTTTGAAAAAAAATCTGTACAGCCGTTTTAAAGGAACGTGCTTGCGAGACCTGAAATTGAGCTATTTATACAAGAAGCCTGTCAAATTTCCTGAGCTAACCTTTGCTATCCGCTGACTATAAGTAGAGTCCTCTTAAGAGTACAAAATACCTAATCCTGCAGACACCAAAAGCCAATATTATTTTATGGGAAAATTTATTTCCCCAATTACTCATTAAGTAATGTATTTTTTAAATCCCGTTTTCATATTCAGAAAATTCATAACTATTAATTAGTATCAATTAAAAAAAAAAAAAAGGATTATTTAAAATTTATATATTTAGTTCAAAGATGTAGATTTTCACTAAATGCATTTTTCTCAATTTTTAGCTACAAAATGAAATACAACAATCAATTTTTGAAAAATGAGTACTAATTTAATGATTATGAATTTTTTAAATGTGTAAACTTAACTTAAAAAAAAAAAAAAAAAAAAAAAAAAAAAACAATTGATAATGTATAATTATGGAATCAAATTTCCCCATAGAAAAATGTGGGCTGTTGGTGAGGTTAGATATCTGCTCTTAGCTGTTTCACTTCAAACTAATGAGAGCTAATACATAGATACTGAATCGGTATGTATTTTGCATTATATTTGGGACAGGTTTATGAATTTTTTATACTAATAAAATACTGACCTTATTAATACCAAAAAAAAAAAAATATATCAACATAAAGTTAAATTAAAATAATTTGGGGTTGCATTCACACAACTTTGTTACTCTGCATTTCAATACTATGAAGATTTCAAAATAGTATAAAATACTGATGCTAACAGAGATAGCAATATAAATTTTCTACAATGTTAAAAATGGCCAAATAAAACAAAAGGTAATCAGTCTGCAGTTTTTGAAGTGTTAAGCAGACTTTCTACACTAATAATGCTATGCTTAACACTACCGAAACTGAAATATGCTTAACTTTTATGTTCCATTTTTGTTTTTAACTTTGAATGAAATTTACCTTGATATTACTTCAAAGATAAAATGTATAGATTAAGGGGCAAGGCAAAATCAAAATTATACCAATGAAAAGGGGGGGGGGGGATTAAAGATAGAGTTTCTACCTCCATTATAATTTGAGGTGCACACAAAGTTGCATTTATTTAAAAGAAGGAAGAATATAGATTTTTTTTTTTTTTTTTTTTTTTTTTTTTAATAGAAATTATTTGAACACATTTATCTACTAAAAACCATTCAGATAAAATAAGCTGCACGAATTTAAATTAGAAGAGACAGTACTTTGAACTTATTTTTGAATAGGAGACTTGAGAATATTGTTTATTTTAGAAAATGAAAAAACAATAAATTGACAAAATATACTAAATCTTTAGCTTTAAGCTGTACGAGTAGTAATTTTTATTTATCTATTTATTGTTAAATAAAATTTTGTCAAATATTAAAATAACTATATTAGTAAACAATACACACACACGCATGTATATATACATTGGTAAATAAAAAAGCTGCAATATATTATATGTTAATGGTCAAAACATATTTTTATGAGAAATTTCAAATGTGTCAAAATATATTTTTATGAGAAATTTCAACAAATAACATGTTGTAGGCGAAAAATTTTAATGATCCAGCACAGCGCCGATAAAAGATCGCGTCTTCTGTTTACGTTTGTAATTCAGCTTTTGCCGCTTGGTGCGCTTTTACGTTGCAGGTAAAAACCGAAACTTGTCTGGTGAAAATGAGGGAATTGTTAAAGCCTTGTATCCGCGCGCGAGGGAGCGTCGGATCCAGTTTAGCCTTGCTCAAACACTTGGCAACAGTTGAAATGGTAGACAGCGCCACCTGGTGCAGACTACAAGCGACTTTTTTATTCAACAGCCACCAAAAAATTTTAAAAGAGGGATATGATATACAGAAAAGGAAATTGAATCGAAGAAACGTCGAGTATATAAATCAAATATCACTTCTTAAATTTATTGGTGACAATTGAATAAAACAATCGCGCAATCTGTACCAGGTGGCGCAGTCTACCGCTTCAACTATTGCTATGTTTCCGAGCTACGCGACAGGCATCTAGTTTACTAGATGCCTGTAAAAAATAAATAAAAAATCTAGTTAAGGAGGCTATGTTTTGATTTTTTCTTATCCTCGCAGAATTTTGGAAAGCGGCCAATAAAGGTGAATCTACAGGAATTAATTATGAGTAGTTAAAGAAATAAAAGGGAAGCGATATATATATTTATTTATTTTGCGAGTATCTGATTTATTCTTATTATCATCTCGTCATTCAGCTTTCTAAATATTTAAAGTAATTTTATATACATACTCTCCATTATTATTATTATTATTTTTTTTTTTTTTACTTTTATTTAATTATCTTAATATTATTACTTTTTTATCAAATATTCTGATAATCCTTCATTACCTTTTAAACATAAAGTTGGTTTCTTTTAATATCATTATTATTTTACCTTATTTCCTTAAAGACAGTCATGACATAGTTAAAGTTAATAAATATGATTAAAAAAAATCTACTTTCAATAAACTCACTTTTTCTCACTTAAAATATTTTTTAGGTATGCATAATTTTGGGGCATTTATAAGATTTCCTGCAAATGTGGTGTATCATAAATTGGTCAAACTAAACTTAGTCTTAAGTCCTGTCTAAAAGAACATATTAGTAACGTTGTTAAACCAGAAATCAACAAAGCGGCCATTTCAAATAACCGCTGTGTGAAAAACAAATATTTTAAGTTAGAAAACAGCTGAAATAATTTTGAGGCCCAAATCTACACATGAACTCGATTTCTTTGAAGTTTTATTCATCTATAAGGATTTTAAAAATATTTTTAATTGCGAATTCGCCGTACCCTATTTGCCTGACTGTTCGAAATTTTATATTCAGCCCACACTTTCTTAATTTCTTTTACATTTTCTCACAACTACCTTTCCTCAATTTCCTATTGGCCGATCAAACGATTGGCTTTCAAATCGTTGAAGAATCTTCCTGGTTTCAGTTATTTATCTCCAAATAATAATCAAGCACGCTTTTAATAAACAATTGCTAATTTAACACTTTTGCTGCTCTAATTTAATTTCAGTCTTCTGTTCAGGATTGGTAAATTTAGGAACTTTTTTATTCAATATATACCACTAATTTTTAACTGTAACTATTCGAATTTTATTCGTCCATACGTATACCAGATATCATTCCTCACTATTTATAGCTGATAGTTTTGATTAAAGAAACCCTAAATTTGGCAATCCTGATTACACCGCTTTACAGTGTCAGAACCGGTAAAGAGATGAAATAAGAAATATGATCATATTTTATTTGACAGTATATATTTTTCTAAAAGAATTTTAAATGAATCATCAATACATATATAATTTTTAATACAGCTATATAATTTATATTGATATTACATAAACATAATTTGAGAACGAACAGTGCATATTTTAACATTAATTTGTACTAACAATCCCATTTTTTTCTCTAAAATTATTAAAAATGGCATCATAAGAGAAACAAAATCCAATTATCATAATGAAGCATAGTAATTTATTTTTTTTACTTAATTTAGAGCGTAAATTCATGAATAAAACTAAGAAAATTAGCGAGTTTCCTGGATGAAAAAACTTTGAACAAAACAGAAAATTCAAACAATTTCCTAACTGGACAGCTTTGGCAGTTAAAGATATCCCTACAGATTCCTTTTATGTCGTTTGATCACATAAATCTTTTTTTTTTTTTTCATTACAGAATTTTTGAAAGCTTTTTAGGAATTTGTTTTCAGAAATAATATCTCGAGAGACTGCCACCCCATATTCTACTGTAATGATAAAAATATTCAATGCATTTTTTTTTTCACGAAATAGAAAGAAAGTATATATTTGGTAAACACAATAGTAAATGAAACACCTGGTGTACAATCAATATTTAACCTTTAAAAAAAAAAAAAAAAAAAAAAAAACTTCTTCACACATCATTAAATTGATGGAAGCATTACCGGTTTCAACAGGACATGCTATTTCTTCTTCAGGTACAAAATACGTGTTACTGCCTTGGAGGCAAAAACAGAGCTGCCTTTTGCCTCCAAGCAGTAGAAAGTACTTATCACCTGCAGAAGAAAGGACACGTCTTTTAGAAACCAGTGGTATTTTTATTAACTTTAATGTATGTGAAGATTTTTTTCAAGTTTAAATAAAATATATATTATTTGATAGGTCTTTGTACAGTTCTCTCTTATAGAAATGAAGTATATCACTCTTTATACATACAAAGTCTGTCCCGAAAGTAATGCACCCCATTTTCTTCTGCAGCGACTATCCGTCGCACAGGGTTGCCGTTTGCATGGAAGGATGGGTGGAGTCTTGGGAACACTGCGCCACAGGGCCAGTCGGCTCCGAGCTCCCACAAAGTCACAGTGCCTATTTTAGTTATCTTAGAACAATGATAAGTAATTTTTTTTTCTTCTGTATATCTGCGAATTTTTTTACACAATGAGCAGTTTGATGATACCCAAAGATGTTTTAAGTTTATAAAAAGAAAATTCAGAGCCTTGAGTTACTTTTCATAAAAATTTCTAAAGTTACTCCGTTTTACAGTGCGGTGAATGTTTCTCTGTCGAGTGATTACAATACAAGAATTCCGACATGCTTGGGAATACGACGTGCTAGATATATGCTATTAATCCACGAATGTTTCCGAACAGTTTTTCTATTTCATTTTTTTTATTTTATCCATTTTAATAAAGTGTCGATAATTAATAAAATTAAAACATAATAGAAAAGATTAAAAAATTTTCATTAAATATAAAATTAATGAGCTGCTTTAGTTTTACTTTTTTTTTTCTTTTTATTATCATCACACAAGCACATATACACACAAATAATTAAATAAATAGGTAAATAAAAATAAATAAATTGGACAAATAATTTGTATATAAGAACAATAGAAAAGAATGTAAATGAGGCAATATTGGCTTCTTAAACTAAAAATTGTTTTAATATTTGTAAAATTAAACATAAAGTATGAGATATTAATTTATTTTCATATGCTATTATTTTAATTGTTCCAAAAGTATTTATTTCGCAAGAATCATGCTATCCTGTATAATTTTCTATAATCACTGTTCTAAGGCATAAATAAACCACCGCAAAATTTTACAACTGTATCAAATAGAAAAAAAAAAGTCATTTTTAAAATGTGTTTTTCTTAAGAGGATAAACGTAAGAAGATTAATGTGAAAGAAAGTCTAAATTTCTTTATTAAAAAAAATTAAAAAATGCTACTTCCTAAGACTGGCGAGATTTTTCTTTTATAAAATATACCTTATTATTTTTCTAAGCTATTCATCATTCTATGGCATTACTTAAAATAAGTTAAAATTAAATTTTTTAAAGTAGAAAATCTCCATAAGATATTTTCTTAATTCTACTTAAATCCATTCTTTGTTAAAAATATAATTTTCTCTTGAATGTAAATCTATTTTTGCATACCGCTTAACTTAATCGTACGTCAAAATGCTGTGGTTATTTTTTTAGGAAATTTACGATTTTAGATATGTTAACATATTCCAAAATATAATTTTTAAAAGACTTGTTTGGTGTAATTTTTATATACATTTGAAAAAAAAAAGTTACTGTCAATGGCGTCAAATTTTTTGTCTCCGACAACATCTTCTAACGGAGGGCAGAGTCCTTCGCGTCATGAAAGGTATCAATGTGTTCCGAGTATTCCAAGGAAAACATTTCAGCCGGTTAGAAATTTTTATCATTTTAATTAAAGAAGTTATTAACTAAAAGCGACAAGTTTATGAAGGTACTCTATTTGCCATTTTAAAAAAAAATGTTTCTTCCAGAGACGTTGTTCTTCTATCATGAAGTCATTTTACACGAGAAAATTAAAATATGATGTATGGTTGTAGGTAGGTAGGTTGGGTTTGACGTCGCACTAATACTGCACTATGGGTAATTGGCGACGACCTGGGACGCTAGAGATGTTTCGGAGATATGTCATCACAATTTTGAACCTCCACGGAGGGGATCCTACTCCGCTTTGGTGATCCCCATATATCTAAATAACGCCATGACATATTTTACTTGCACCAGCCACCATTAGTGTACACGACGGTCTTTGGTAGGCTCGAGAACGGAATCCACAATCTTCCAATTACGAGCTCGGCGCTCTACAGACTGGGGTACCGTGGTCCGGATTTAAGGTTGTAAAAAAGAAATAAAAAGGGTCATACACTAAAGCTGTAATGCAAAATGGTCTAGATATTATGATTTTCTTTCTATTAAAAAAATATATAAATATTATATATTTCAATTTGACGTTGAATATGAGGATTTTCATAATAATTTTCTGCTTTTGTCTAGTAAAATGCACTATTAATATTCCTTTTCTGTGAAAGAAAGCAGCGAATAGGCGGGCAGAGTTCTGCATGTGTTAATAAGTAAAGCCAGTCGGGGAGGGGGCGAAGCCTGTTTCGGGGGTTGGTGAGCGGAGCGAGCAGGGGGCAGAGCTCCCTAGTTTATATACATTTTTATTTAATCAAGAAAGGAATTTAACACAAATTAGCCCATAGTAATTTTCATGTCTTATTGTATGTTTCAAAATATTTGATTAACAAAAAACACCTTTTCTAAGATAAAAAATTATGGAATTTAACTAGAATAGTATAAGCTTAAAGTTTATTTCAAATTAATACTTTTTTTACTGGAAGTAAGTTTAGATTCCATCATTTTATTTTAATTATCTCGAGTAAAGGTAATATAAAATAAGTTACTTTTCCGTTTAAGGATCGGTACGCTCTTTTGTATTTTTTTAAAACTGGTGCACAAGGCGAGGCTAACGATTGTTCTACTCAAGTACGTAAATATTAAAATTCCACATTTTTTGCGCAATTTTTAATTTATATTCTAATCGGAATAAAATTGTCGAACAAGAAGCAAAAAATGTTTCGTTGGACGCAAGGAGCATGAACTTTGGTACATGAATTAAAGGGAATTAACACAAGACTACCAGTTATTAGGAATACATATGTATACATAAATACAGAGAGTTATAGAATGAGAGATACCCCCGCTTCTGCTTATGTAGAAAGTCAAACGAATATATATATATGGGGGGGGGTGTATGTATATTATATGTAAAGGAATAAATAAAAAAAGATCTATTGAGTAATATGTGATCTAAATAAGGCAATTTCAATACAGATAAAATTTATATTGATATTAGAGAAACATAATTTCAGAAAAAACAGTGCATATTTTAAGTTTAATTTGTTTTAAAAATTCCATTTTGTCTCTAAAATTAATAAAAATGACATCAGTAAGAGAAATAAAATCCAATTATCATAATAAAACATAATAATTTATTTTTTAACTTAATTTAGAGCGTAAATTGATGAGTAAAACTAAGAAAAATAGAGAATATTCTAGATGAAAAATTTTTGAACAAAACAGAAAATTCAAACAATTTCCTAACATTCAGAAAACAGTTTTCCCCCAATGGTGTGCAACTTTAGCAGTTAGAGAAATCCCTACAGATTCCTTTTATGTCGTTTGATCACATAGATCTTATTTTTATTTCATTATAGAATTTTCGGAAGCATTTAAGGGATTTGTTTTCAGAAATAATATCTCGAGAGACTGCCACCCCATATTCTACAGTAATGATAAAAAAACTCAACGTATTTCTTAATTTTTATTTTTTCATGAAATAGAAATAAAATATATATTAGATAAACACAATACTAAATTAATGAACTGGCGTACAAACAATATTTAAACTTGAAAAACGTCTTCACACATCATAAAATTGATGGATGCACAAACGGTTTCAACAGGATGTGTCATTTCTTCTTCAGGTACAAAATACGTGTTACTGTCTTGGAGGCAAAAACAGAACTGGCTTTTGCCTCCAAGGCAGTAGGAAGTACTTAACACATGAAGAAGAAATGACACGTCCTTTAGAAACCAGTAGTGTTTTTATTAATTTTAATGTGTGTGAAGAAGTTTTTTCAAGTTTAAATAAAATATATATTATTCGATAGGTCTTCATACAGTTTTTTCTTATAGAAATGAAGTATCTCTCTCTTTATATATACAAAGTCTCTTCCGAAAGTAATGCGCCCCATTTTCTTCTGCCGGGACTATCCGTCGCACAGTGTTGCCGCTTACACGGAAGGGTGCGTGAAGTCTTGGGAACACAGCGCCGGGCTGCGAGCTCCTGCAGTGTCACGGTGCCTATTTCAGTGATCTTAGAACAATGTTAAGATTTTTTTTTTTTTTAATCTGCGATATTTTCTGCAAAAAGGACATTTTGGTGATACCCAAACACGTGTTTTAAGTTTATAAACAGAAAATTCAGTGCGTTGATTTACTTTTCATAAACATTTCTAAAGATACTGCGTTTTACAGTGCGATGTATATTTTTCTGTCGAGTGATTCTAATACAAGAATTCCGACATGCTTGAGAATACGACGTGCTAGATATATGCTATTAATCCACGAATGTTTCCGAACAATTTTCATATTCCGTGTTTTTATATTTTCCATTTTAATAAAGTGTCGATAATTAATAAAATTAAATCATACTAGAAAAGTTTAAAGACTTTTTCAGTATATATGAAATTAATAAGCTGCATTTGTTTCATTCTTTAAATTTTATTATCATCGCACACCCACACATACAAAAAATAAAAAAGTAGTATTTTTATTGGACAAATAATCTGTATATAAAAACGATAGAAAAGAATGTAAAAGAGAAAATATTGGCTTGATAAATCAAAAATTTTCATAATATTTGTAAAATTGTACATAAAATATGAGGCGATAATTTATTTTCAAATGCTAATATTTTATTTCTCCCAAAAGTATTTATCTCGCAAGCATCATGCTATCGTGTATTATTTTCTATAATCACTAATCTAAAGCATAAATTAACCACGGCAAAATTTCCAAACTATATCGAATAGAAGAAAAAAAAACATTTATAAAATGTGTTTAATTTTTTTTCTTAAGAGGATAAACTTAAGAAGATTAGAGTGAAAGAAAGTCTTAATTTGTTTGTTAAAAATTTGTACAAAAATGCTACTTCCTAAGATTGGCGAAACTTTTCTTTTGTAAAATATACCTTACTAATTTTCTATGCTATTCATCATTCAATGGCATTACTTAAAACAAGTTAAAATTTAAGTTTTGTAAGTATAAAATCTCCCTAAAATATTTTCTTAATTCCACATAAGCCCATTCTTTGTTAAAAATATAATATTCTCTTGAATGTAAATCTATTTTTCCATACCGCTTAAGTTTATTGCATGTCAAAATATTCTGGTTATTTTTTAGACTATTTACGATTTTAGATAAAAGGTTAAAAATTTCCAAAATTAATTTTGAAAAGACTTATTTTGTGTATTTTTTTAAGTATATATTTATTTAATCAAGAAAGGATTTTAACAGGAATTATCCCATAGTAATTTTCATGCCTTATTGTATGTTTCAAAATATTTGATTAACAAAAAAACACCTTTTCTACGTTAAACAATTACGGTATTTAAAATGAATATTAGAAGCTTAAAGTTTAATTCAAACTAATAATTTTTTACTGGAAGTATGTTTGTATTCAATCATTTTATTTTAATTATCTCGAGTAAAGTCAATATAAAATAAGTTACTTTTCATTTTAACGATCGGCACTTTCTTTTGTATATTTTTAAAACTGGTGCATACGGCGAGTCTAACGATAGTTCTATTCAAGTACCTAAATATTTGAATTCTATTTTTATTGCGCAATATTAAATTTCTATTCTAATCAGAATCAAAATTTCTACAAGAGGACAAAAGTGTTTCGTTGGACGCAAGCAGTATGTAATTTGGTACATGTATTTTTGAATTTCAGGGAATTAACGCAAGGCTATCAGTTATTAGGAATACATATCTATACATAAGTACAGAAATTTATAGACAGAGAGGTACTTCACTCTTCGGTTATGTCGGGAGTCAATCAGGTATATATACATAAATATATATATATATATATATATACATATTATATGTAAAGTAATAAACAAAAATGTTCGGTTGAGTAATGTGTGATGTATATAAGCCAATTTTAATACAGCTATAATTTACGAGGGTTATGAATTAAACAGTGGCAACTTAACCTTTAAACTCGCAGAAGGGCGGGCATGCGCAAATAGGATACGGGAGCGGTGAGGTGGCGCTATTGTCGATGTGCAGAGTGCAAAAAACAGTCGATCTGCTAAGAAGGGTAGTTGTTGTGTGGCGTTAAAGGGAGGAGTTTTGTTTCCATCGCTCTAAAGCATGTTTGTTGTTGCAAATCCGCAGTCTCATTCCGTTCCGAACGAAATGCTTGAACCCATCGTGCTACTGTCCTATACAGTAAAGCATTTGTGCCACAGGCTTCCACTAATCCTCGATAGCATTCTGTTGCATTTTTGCCAAGGGCAACTTCGAGTTTAAGCCACGACCGCTGAGCACCTTTTGAAAACATGCTTTAGAGCGATGGAAACAAAACTCCTCATTTTAACGCCACACAACAACTACCCTTCTTAGCAGATCGACTGTTTTTTGCACTCTACACATCGACAACAGCGCCACCTCACCGCTCCCATATACTATTTGCGCATGCCCGCCCTTCTGCGAGTTTCAAGGTTAAGTTTCCACTATTTTATTTACAATCCTCGTATATTAATATTACAGAAATATAACTTGAGAACAAACAGTGCACATTTTAACTTTAATTTATTTTAACAATCCCATTTTTTCTCAAAAATTAATAACAATGACATTAGTAAGAGGAATAAAATGCAATTATCATAAAAAAAACATAGTAATTTATTTTTTTAACTTAATTTAGAACGTATATTTTTGAATAAATCTAAAAAAAAAAAATAGAGAATTTCCTGGATAAAAATTTTTGATGAAAACAGAATGTTCAAACAATTTCCTAACATTCAGAGAAGAGTTTTTCCCCAATGGTGGGCAACATTGGCAGTTAGAGAAATCCCTACAGACTCTTTTTATGTCGTTTGATCACATAAATTTTATTTTTATTTCATTACAGAATATTCGAATGCATTTTAGGGATTTATCTTTCGAAATAATATCTCGAGAGACTGACATCCCATATTCTACTGTAATGAAAAAAACTGTCAATGTATTTCTTAATTTTTATTTTTTCATTATATATATATATGTATATATATATTAGATACACACAATAATAAATTAATGAACTGGCGTACAAACAATATTTAAACTTGAAAATCGTCGTCACGCATCATAAAATTAATAGATGCACAACCGGTTTCAACAGGATGTGTTATTTCTTCTTCAGGTTCAAAATACGTGATACTACCTTGGAGGCAAACACAGAACTGGCTTTTACCTCCAAGGCAGTAGGAAATACTAAATACCTGAAAAAGAAAGGACACGTCCGTTAGAAACCTGTAGTGATTTATTAATTTTTGGTTGTGTTTTATTATTCGATAGGTGTTTATATAAGTATCTCTTACAGAAATGAAGTCTCTCGCCCTCTCTCTCTTTATATATATATATATATAGATTGATAGATAGATAGATAGATAGATAAATAGGTATTGATATAGATATATATTGTAAATGAAATATTTCCAGAAATTCTTACAACAATGTTAAGTAATATTTTTCTATTTTTCTTCTGTATATCTGCACTATTTTCTGAAAAAGGCCATTGTGATGATATGCAAAGATATTTTAAGTTTCTAAACAGAAATTGTAACGTTTTGAATTAAATTTCATAAACTAGTCTAAAATTACTGCGTTTTTGAATGCGGTGTATGTTTTTCTTGGAGGTTGATTCTAATTTAAGAATTCCGATTTGCTTGGGATTTTTTTTAAAGGTATGCTAATAATCCGCGGATGGTTTCCGAAAACTTTCTCTATTCCGTGTTTTTAATATCGTCTTATTATATTAGTTTAAACATTTATTCATTTTGATCATTAATATAATAATATATATATATATATATATATATATATATATATATATACAAATACATATAACGGGTGTAACATAATAAAATAGAGTGATATAAATTGATGAAAAACTAAATTTATTTAAGTGAAACCCAACTTGATTTTACGAATAAACCATATAGATAGAATAATAAACAAAATACAACATACTAATTAATGTAAGTAATCCCTGTTATTGTTTGCCATTTGACGTAAGCGTCAGGTTCAACTTAGACAACTTTCCATTATTACATCATTTCTTATTCTCTTTACAGCTCGTTTTAGTTCTGAAATAGGTTTTTTTTTTTTTTTTTTTTTTTTTTACATTTTATTTTATTGCAGTTCATTTGCTGTACGAATTCATCCTAAATTGAGTAGTCCAGTGGATTTAAATCATTTTTTCATCAGAAAAACATTCTCTTAGTCTACTCTTTTCTGAAATTGCGTCTTATCCAACTAGCAAATTTTTTTCTTTTCTGCTTTTGGGTTTCTGTGAGTTTAGTTTCTACTTGTTTTTTGTATGGTCTTAATCCAATGTCATTTTCAAGTACTCTCTGTACAGATGATTTTGATAATTTGAGTTTCCTAGCAAGTTTCTTTATGGATATGCTCTTCTTACGCGTCAAGCGACTCTTCACTGTTTGAATCAGATTTATGGCGCGGACAAGCGTGGACAGCCTGGCGGATGAGATGTTTTAATATTGCCACTCTTTCTAATCATATTGCACCACTTAAAAACAGTGGCACAACTTAAAACATCTTTCAAATCACGAAATAATTTGTTTTCCGGATTCTCCACTTTTGAGCTTGGAAAGTACCAATTTTTTACTTCTTTGGTCATCATACTATCCTATAGTTGCAATGTAATTTTTGCTTTTGAGTTGTTGCACATATTTTACCCATGTAATTGGGAATCTGTAAAAAATGTATGTATATATATATATATATATATATATATATATATATATATATATATAATATAATTTTTTTATACATACATACAAATAGTAATAGTATATTTTATTCTGGTACACCCTTTAATTAAGAAAAGGGTGAAGGTTCAGAAAGAGGGAAAAACTTAGAAGTAAAAGTACTACAAAGATGATACGGAAAACACAATCGTCAACATTTCATTTACATTTTCAAAAAAAAGTTAAAAGTAATAAAAAGTTACAAAAAAATTATCAAATAGATGCAATAACATTGTCAAGTTATCTTATACAAATTTCGTTTAGAAGCACAATAGGCAAAAAAATATGTTTCTCTATACGAAAAAAAAGGAAGTATACACAATACAACTACACTTTAGAATGCAAAAAGGGTGAGAAAGGCCAGAAATCTATAAAAAGCGATATAGAACCCCACTAAAAATAATCTCAAGATATTCTGCTGGTATTTTTAGAGAAAATCTACAGCATATCTTAAAATATTTGGCCCATTCTTAAGAAAGTTTACAAAATTTCTTTAAAATTTCTTAAGATATTTTATAGAAAAAGATAAATTTTCAACATGTTTTTAAATATTTGAAGAAAATCTTAAGAAAATACTATTTTTTCAAGAATATCTTCAGATTATTTTTAGTGGGGAATGAAAACGAAAAAAATCACAATCACAAGAATTTCAGAACCTGACACCAGAATGATAATACAATGAGAAAAAAATTCTGTAACTGGCATCTAAAATCTAAGGTGTGGCTCTAGAATAAATAGCTCCATGCTATCCTTATAAATTCTAGTCCCCTTGGGAAGCAAATTCTAGAAGCCCACATTAGAATTCTAGGGCGTTTGCCTATATTATCGAGGGCAAAGTTATTTAACGATTTATGCAAATAAATGAAAGTACAAGAGGCGGGTTTTAGCAACTACAATTCTTGGTTTATTACCAAATTCTAGAAATTCAAACAAGAGTTTCATTTCTCGCAATGCAAATGATTCAGAATATTTAGAATATTCAGAATATTGTTTCACCATCTAGAATTGTGTACACTAGAAATTCTCGATCATTTCGTCTATTCAGTTTTTTGCCATGCCTTACGCGCATTAGCTCGGGAATCTATATTTCTGGTTCAGGGATTTAGAAAATGACCACTTATTCGTTCTAGAGGAAGGCTGTACATTTTTTTTTCTCAGTGTAATGTCAAAGTAGACATGAAACCGTAACCGAAACTGTTGAAGGCGAAGGGTGAGCAAATGAAGCCCTGAATTTATCGTGGAGGGTTAGCTGCTTTTCACCTAATATAAGAAAAATAAATGTTTTTTGTTGAAAAAATACTTGCTGTCCTACTTACAGAAAACTATAGAAGTTATGGCTAATCGCATAAAAATGTGGTGTAAAACAACCACACGATTTTTCATTACCCACTATTACTGATATGCACTTGTATTATATGCATATTTTGGAGATAATGTGATCAGAAGACATAAAATTGACCGAACGAAGTAGAAACCTACTATATTTCAGGTAAGAGAAACTTAATAAACGTGGAAAGACATATAAAACAAAGTTTACATAGCGATAAAAAAAAAAAAAAATAGAAACAAAATGGAAGAGTTATTTCAGAAAACATCTATTTCCGGAATATAAAACTGATCTACCTATTAAGGATGACTGTTAATTTTCCTGTAATAACCATGTAATACATAAGAAAGGACGTATAAAATGGGTTTATGTGACAATTTCAAGAAAATCGTTAGATCTCTTTTTGCGATACCAACTTTCTCCAAAACTTGGCATTCGCAATTAATGACCAAAAAATAACAATTTCATGAAAAATGATATTTAAAATGAAGTTAATATGGCGAGTTTGAAAAAAATCCGTATAGCCGTTTTTAAAGGAACGCAACTACGAGACGTGAAATTGAGCTATTTATACAGGACGCCTATCAATTTTCCTGAACTAACTAACTGTATCATTGAAAAGGATATCTATAGAGCGTTTATATACGTACTTTGAAGAAAATTGTTTGAGCTGTTTTTGAGATATGGACGTACGGTCCCACTTCCGGTTTTCCAATTTTCACCAAAATTAGGAAACTTCATCTGTACAACAGACCTATCTCAATTGTGGAGTTTCGCCGTTCTATCTATATTAGTTTTGGATATATGATAGCCAGAAAATTTTGGATATATGATAGCCCATAGACCTTATATAATAGACCACGCATCCCCTCTCATTATCTGTCTGCGACATGAAGTAGCTTCCCCAGCGAAATTATCACGTGATGCAGACCAGGAGAGAGAGACGAGAATGAATATTATGTGATTTTTCCATAGGAAAGAAAGTAGTTTTGAGTTTTTTAATTCCTGTATTGTACACATACTTTTTATTTAAGCCTTTAGCTTTATGCATCGTTGGAAAGCTAAAATGTCATAGATTAATTATAAAAAAAATTCTTTTGTGAGAAACCATTCTGAAGGGGAGAATTTTTTGTTTGAATTCTTACAAAAATAAGTGCTTTCTTATGGAAGAATCGCCCTCAACTCTCTGTCACGTGACATACGGTGCTGACCGCAACGGATGAACGTTTCAGATTACACCCTCATGTTGAAGACATTCACTATAACGGGAAGTCCTATTGGTGGCGTAGTCTATATATATAAGGTCTATGGAACAAACATACTTTTTTACCTAATGTAAATGTTTGGGGATTTTTTATTACGTTTTCGGAAAGTTTACATTAATTTATGCTGTAAAATAGCGCGAAATTTTTTACAGTGCTGTTTAAAAATTTTGTCACAGATTTATTTGCAATAAGCTTGAAATTGTCCGCAAAATGATTTAACAATTGTTTATACGAACAGTGCCGTACACTGAAAAAAAAAATTCTGTATCTGACATCTAGAATCTAAATTGTGGCTCTACTAAAAATAGTTCCATGTCATCCTTATAAATTCTAGTCTCCTTTGAAAGCGAGTTCTAGAAATCCCTATTAGAATTCTAGAGCGTTTGCCTATGTTATCGTGGTCAAACTTATTTTAAAATCTCTGCAGATAATTGCAAATACAAGAGGCGAGTTTTAGCAACTATAATAAAACCCAACTCTAGAAAATCAAGCGAGAACTTCTCGCAATACAAATGATTTAGAATATTCAAAATATTGTTTTACCTTCTATAAATGTATAGACTAGAAATTCTCGATCAATTCCCTATTCAGCTTATTGGCGTGTCTTATACGCATATCTCAGAAATCTATATTTCTAGTTTAGGGATTATAATCCAACTCTAGAACTCTGAATATAACCTAACTCTAGAAAATCAAGCGAGAACACTTCGCAATACAAATGATTCAGAATAGTCAGAATATTGTTTCACCATCTATAAATGTATAGCCTAGAAATTCTCGATCAGTTCGTCTATTCGGAATATTCTTTCACCATCTATAAATATATAGACTAGAAATTCTTGATCAATTCGTCTATTCAGCACTTTGGAGTGCCTTATACACATAGCTCGGAAATATATATTTCTAGTTTAGGGATTTGGAAAATGACCCCCTATTCGTTATAGATGAAGGTGGTATATTTTTTTTCTCAGTGTATAATCTATTTTTTTTCATATTAATAAATTGTCGATAATCAATAAAATCAAAATAGATTAGTGTATTTTAAAGAATTTCTTTAAATATAAAGTTAAAGAGCTGCATTTGTTTTTCATTTGTTTTTTTATTTTAATATCATCACATGCCCACACATAGACGCGCGCGCACACACACACACACACACACAAAAAGTATTTTTCTTGGACAAATAATTTGAATGTAAAGACGATAGAAAAGAATGTAAATGGGGAAATATTGACTTCCTGAGACAAAAATTTTTATAATATTTGTAAAATTGTACATGAAGTATAAGATATTAACTTATTTTTATATGTTAATATTTTATTTGCCACAAAAGTATTTATTTCGCAAGCCTCATGCTATTGCATATAATTTTCTATAATCACTATTCTAAAGCATAAATGAAAAACCGCGTCATTTTCTAGTTGTGCAGAATAGGAAAAAAAAAAATCATTTTTAAAATGCGCTTATTTATTTCTTAAGAGGATAAACATAAGAAGATTAATGTGAAAGAAAGTCTTAATTTGTTTGTTAAAAAATTTTACAAAAATGCTCCTTCCTAAGGTTGGCGAATTTTTTCTTTTATAAAATATACTTTATTAATTTTTTATGCTATTCAACATTCTATGGCATTACTTAAAATAAGTTAAAATTAACTTTTTTTAGTAGAAAACCTCTCTTAGATATTTTCTTAACTCCACTTAAATCCATTCTTTGTTTAAAATATAATATTCTCTTAAATGTAAATCTACTTTTGCATACCGCTTAACTTTACCGTATGTCAAAATACTCTGGTTATTTTTTACGCTAATTGCAATTTTAGATAATGTGTTAAAAATTTTCAAAATTAATTTTTAAAAGACTTATTTTGTGTATTTTTATAAATACATTTTTATTTAATCAAGAAAGGAATTTAACAGGAGTTAGCCCATAGTAATTTTCATGCCTAATTGTGTGTTTCAAAATATTTGATGAACAAAAAACGCCTTTTCTATGATAAACAATTATTGAATTTAAAATGAATAATAAAAGCTTGAAGTTTATTTCAGACTAATAATCTTTTAATTGAAGTATGTTTAGATTCCGTCATTTTATTTTAATAATCTGGAGTAAAGGAACTATAAAATTAGCTACATTTCCGTTTAATGATTGGCAGGTTCTTTTGTATATTTCGAAAACTGACACACACGGCGAGACTACAGTGCTGCCACGTATCCGAAAACTAGCAGTGAGGACGCTTCCAAAACGTTGGAGGGATGCCAGCATGTCCGACAGTTTGAAATTTATAAAACATTCAGTAATTCCGCACTCTATTATTGCTCATTTTCCCTGAGTCAGATGACTGTCATCCCTATTTTAGCATTGGACTCGTTGAGTTAGCACTTGTGCAGATGCTTCCATGGTTTCATCAAATGTGGTCGAAGAATAACGATAGTTCGTTCTACGCAAGTGTCAAAATATTTGAAACTTTCTTTTATCGCGCAATTCTTAAGTTTCTATTCTAAACAAAATCAAATTTTGGAGCATGAGGTAAAAAGTTTTTAGTGAAGGTGTCTTACCTCAAAATGGTTACCATGCTTTTTTCATTTTCTACTTTTTACATTAGCTCTTTCTTTTTCAGTTAAGAATTTAAGATAAATTATAAAAAAGAGAATAAAATTTAAATGAAAGCCATGGGCCTCTTTTCTGGAAATAAAGTAACAAATTGAATTTTATATAACGATATTGATTTCTCGACATCATTTTTTTTTACTTTATGTATAATTGGTTCGTTCGGAAAGTTCCTGACGAATTTCGTAAGGTAGCATAACGACAGGTCTGAATAAATGAGAATGATTGAAAACAAATGACAAACATACATATTCTGAAATTCGGTGCTTCAGGCATATTTGGAAAAAAATTTTTACGATGCGTTAATTGTTGTCATTTTATACGCCTATGAATATGGAAGCAAATAAAGTGTATTATAGGCATTGCATGCTTCTCTTTTCCGGAAAGGCAAAATTGCCACACAAGCGGCAAACAAAATATGCGCTGTTTGTAGTGAAGGTGTGGTAGCTGAAAAAACTATGCGGAAGTGGTTTGCCAAAGCCGCTTACAAACGAAGAACCATACGATAGTCTTTAGCACAAAATACCTCATAAACAGGTTTTTCATGCGGGAAACGATCCAAATATGCAGTCTGATACAAAGTGCCGAACGTACGTTCTTTAATCACGCATTTTCGACTGTTTAAAGCACATACGGTAGTCTTTTGAACGAAATCCTCCAATCAGAGAATCGCGATTACAGAACACCCTCTGTTCTTTTCCCTTTTAAACATCTTTGGGTGGAATAATAGCCAAATGTTGGGTCCGTTGTTTACATTTCTGGATTTGGTTCTTCCGTTTATGCTTAAAAACAAAACTACTGAAGTCGTTTGGTCACTTTTGAGCGGAAATAGCTTATATTTTACAATATATCGTCTTCCGTCTGATAGTACCTTAAGTTCATAGCTGGTGATTTCAACCTTTAAGATCAAGAACGCGCGGTTAATCCCTCAACAGCAGATGAACTGATTAAAACACTGATGAAAACAATGTTTGAAAATAAATATCCCTCTCTATACGACGCGTGAAATATAAGAAAAATAAGTTTAAAATATCAAAATCCACTATCCATGAGAATTTAATTGTGTTGCGTTTCAATTTTCCTTCAAAATTGACAAGAATTTTCCGAACAACCCAATATAAGCCTTTTCGGAAAAGTTTTATCGAATACAGCAGAACTGCGTATAAAAACAATTCTGTACTCCGGAAGTAAAGTACACCATCTTCATTTTGTGAAAAAAGCTACCGCCATGTATTTCATGTGCTACAATGAAATACATTTGTCATGAATAAAGAAAATGGACATGGTTTTCTATTCCATTTTCTTATATCTATTATAGTAAGGCATTAGTACTTAATTAATCTATATAAACCATTCGTGCTTAAGAGGGGTCAATACCTAATCTCGCCGGCAGCCTTCGCAAATGTTATTCTATGGGAAAATTTGTTGCTACAATTACACATTACCTAATGAGTATTTTTAAATTCTGTTTTCGCAGTCAGAAAATTCATAACCGTTAAATGAGTACTCATTTTTGAAAAATTCATTTTTTTTTAATTTTTACATTTTAATTTTGAGTTCAAAAATACGATTTTTCACAAAATGCATTTTTCTCATTTTTTAATCGCAAAATGATATACTAAAATTTAAAAAAATCAATTTTTGGAAAACAAGTACTAATTTAACGCTTATGAATTTTCTAAATGTGAAAACAGAATTGAAAAATATTCATTATGTAATGAGTAATTATGTAAACAAATTTTCCCATAGAAAAACATGGGCGAAGGCTGCCGGCGAGATAAGGTATTGTCCTCTCTTAATGTCTTTAAAATAAATAATGTCTCTAAAAAAATGCGCATAAAGGACCTGGTGCTAACTCATTTCACAAAATGAAAATGGTGTTCTTTACCTTCTGTAAAGAGAAATAAATTTTGCCGCTTACTTCATTACGGATGTGTGCATATAAAAAAAGAGGTACAAAAAATCTTGTTGGAGCTCTTTCCAAACTCTCTGTAAGGTTAATTCTAAAATTCATTCTTTTTAATTTACCACAATATAAAAATATTCTCCTTTGTATGCCGGCAAAAATTTTATAAGTCCTGCTATAACTTATATCTGCACAATTCTTGCTGTAATAACCTACATCATGCATGCCAATGTACATCGTAATAAAATGGGGGAGTTTAGATGCAATGATGAAATTAGATGCTATCGTATTTTAAATAATTTAAGTCCAATGGCTCTAATAATAAATAATTTTTTGTTGTGTCCTTGTGAAAGATATATTAAACGCTACACTCATCAAAATCAATAGAAACTGACCGCTGGTGACCTATATGTTATCAACCAATTTTTAGTACAATTAATTAAGGTGTTTAGGCGCTACCACACTTCAAACAATTCAAATCAATCGGCTATAATGGTAAAGAATCTATTTTGTGTGTCCCTGTAAATAAACTATAAGTTCTATACTCTTAAAATCTATAAAAATGGTGTGACAGTTACCTATAATATACCTAGCAAGAGTAGATGTTACCACACTTTAAGCCATTTGACTTTGTACACCGTTAAAGAATGTTTCGTTGTTGCCCTTGTAAAAAAAAAAAATTATAAATGCAAGATTCATCGAAATTTACACAGTTCGTTCGACGATGA